>CM053789.1:49855282-50172782 GCA_028749045.1 Cupressus sempervirens | reverse complement strand
TCCCATCCCCATACTCTTTCTCACTCTCTTTCACTCTCCCTCTCCCACTCCTCCCCACTTCCTACTCTATCTCTCTCACTTCCTATCTCTTCCACCCCTACACTCTCTCTTGGGACACTCTCTCTCACTCTCTCTCTCAAGATACTCCTCTCTATTTCTCTCTCTCTCTCTCCTCTCCCATCCCCTACTCTCTCACACACACTCCAATCCCCCCCCTCTGTCACTCACTCACTCTCTCCCTCTCACTCTCCCTCTCCCACTCCCTCTCCCACCACCTACACTCTCTCTCTCACTCAACTAACTATCCCATCCCATACTCTCTCTCACTCTCACACTCCCATCCCCCTCCCTCTCTCTCTTTCTCTCACTCACCCTCTCTCACTCCCTCTCCACTACCTACTTTTTCTATCCACTCACACACACTCTCTCCCATCCCCTACTCTCTATCCCCCTCTCTCCATCCCACTACCTACTCCTCTGCTTATGCTACTCTCTCTCCTCTCACATTCCCTAACCTCTCTCTCTCTTCTCTCTCTCTCTCTCTCTTCACACACACACACACACACACACACACACACCTATCCCCCCCTCTCTCTCACTCTTCTACTCCATCTCCCACCACCTACTCTCTCTCACTCTCTCCCCCATCCCTTACTCTCTCTCTCTCTCTCACACATTTTCCCAACCCTCTAGTCTCTCCCATCCCTTTCTCTCTCTTCCACCCCCTATTCTCTCTCCCACCCCCTACTCTCTCTCTCTCACTCTCTCCCATCCTCTCTCTCACTCTCCCTCTTCCACTCCCTCTACCACACCTACCTACTCTCTCTCTCTCTCACATATCCTACTCTCTCTCCCCTCTCTTTCCCTCCCTTCCTCCCTCTCTACTCTCTCTCTCTCTCATCCCCTACTTTCTCTCTCTCTCTCCCATCCCTAACTCTCTCTCTACCACCCCCTACTCTCTCTCACTCTCTCTCTTCCCCATCCCCCACTCTCTCTCACATACATACTCCAATCCCTCTCTCTCTCACCCCCTATTCTCTCTCTTCCTACTCTCTCTCACTCCCTCTCTCTCAAAGCTCATCT
This sequence comes from Cupressus sempervirens, assembly GCA_028749045.1. Taxonomy (NCBI): domain Eukaryota; kingdom Viridiplantae; phylum Streptophyta; class Pinopsida; order Cupressales; family Cupressaceae; genus Cupressus; species Cupressus sempervirens. The sequence goes on along the minus strand of CM053789.1, from coordinate 50,171,699 downwards.
CTTCCATCCCCTACTCTCTCTTTCTCACTCACACACACATCCATCACCTTCTCTCTCTTTTCCATACCCCTACTCTCTCTTTCTCTCTCATCATCCCTCTCTCCCTGTGCCACCTTCTCTCTCTCTCTCCTCTCTCTCTCTCTCTCTCCTCTCTCTCTCTCTCTCTCTCTCTCTCTCTCCCCCTCCCTCCTTCTATCCCTCCTACTCTCTCCCCATCTCCTAATCTCTCTCATTCTCTACCCTCTCTTCCTCTCCCATTCTCTATCTATTTAAATTTAGGATTCAATAGTGTTTGCACACTAAAGTGCGTACACATTGTTAAGGCCTTGAATTTTAAAAGATTTAAATAGCATGCACAGGCTATTTAAAGCTTTGGATTCTACCAAGCCTAAGGCTTGGTTTTGCCTTGGGGATCCAACCCAAATATTTGGAGTCTTTAAACTAGTCTGAGATGTGTTTTTCTACAAACATACAAAAAATGATTGATTTTTCTTGTGTTCTCTCCTTCAAGTTTCCTTGTGGTTGAGCATCGATACAATCAGGTTACATGACATTGTAGGTCTCTACATTATCTATATAACCATATAAAAAAATTTATTTGAACTATTTCAAGCCTTTCAACTATAATTTCTTTTGAATTTATGTCCATTTTGTATCAAAAACAGATGCGTACTAATTGGGCCTATAGATTTTAGTTTGTTCATCGAGTTTTGCAACAACTTAGTTTTCAGAAACTAGACTCCATTCCTACACATTTTGAAAAAATTAGTTTTGATTTTATATTATTTTTCAATCATTTCTAGGGGGAACACATAGATATTTTACATTTTTAGGATTTGTCCAATTAAAAATTTCATAAAAAAGTACACATTATAAAATTACCCAAAAAATATGGGATAAACTATAGAGTGTTAGGTAACTTTTGACCTAAGCCATTTAAGAATTTTAAAAAAAAAAGGTTAAAATTTTAGGGGGGCCACACTTTGTATTATGTTATTTTTTTTCTAAATAAATAGAACCACTTTCTATGGCCCCTTTTTGAGGACCTAAAACTAAACCATTTTGAAAAAAAATTAGTAGTTTAGAAACTAGATTCAAAGGACTACTACTTTTTTTTTTACAATATCTTAAAATATTGAGCGTAACTATCTCCAAATTCTTGTTGAAGTTCAGAAATTTCTAATTTTAGAAAATAGGTTTCCACTTATACCCACCTTTTGGCACCACAACTTGGTGCATTTACCCATGTAGTAGATAACATGTACTCAATTGGAGTATAAACTAATTGTGATGTGATGCAGAGAGCACAACTAAGAAGCTTCAAATGTGCTTCCCACTCTTGAAATCAAACCACTGGCTATTGAATCTTTAACCTTATTACAAGGTTTCAGAAAACTCAAATCCTCTAATGGATCAAAGAAAAATGCTCTCCAACTTCACCAAGAATCCAAGGACAAAGAACCAAACTTTCCCACTTTATGGGTTTCACACCAATCTCCCACAACTAGATCAATACTAGGAAAACACCCTAAAAGTTTTTGTTACATATTGTGCCCCCTGCCAAATATTTGAATTTTAAATACTTGCCCACCCGATGGTCACTTCTCTATTTAATGTTATTTTGAACATCCCAGGAATATCGAAAAAATAAAATGATGAAACCTTAGGATATTCCTTATTTCCTAGGTTTATTCCTGCAGGCTCATAGCTTCCTCATTATCAGATCAAAAGATATCTATGGCTAGTGCTATCTCGCTATGGGAGCATGGAGGATATGCATAGTGACATAGCACCTTTTTTCCATGTGGTAGTTGGGTCCTCCCTTTTCCTCATTCTTTCTCCGGTGCCAAATTTTGGTAAGTCCCCGGAGGGCACTATGGTGCTATCAAAAAATCTATGTTCCTCGCTATTAGCAACATAACGCCCAAACCAAAATGATATTGTGGCAACATTAGGGGAAAGGCGGATCCCTAGTATGCCTTGTTGGATATCAGTGATAAGGATTTGTCAAATAGGTTGGCATGTGGCCAGTTTCTATTGGTTGGTATACGAATAGGTCAGATCCATTTTTTCTCACTGCCACATCTCGAAAAATCAATGGTGGGTGCTATCTCACTATGGGAATTTGTGAGGATATTATCCATAGCAACATAGTGCATCAACGAGGCATGGAATAGATGACATAATGGGCCCACCCTTCTCCAAATTAATGTTATGGCTCATCCTCAGTGGTAGTTGTCAGGTGGGTCATAGTACAGTGGTGATATTTCATTGGTCCATTCAGCCAACTCAATGTGCAATTGTACAATTTTGTTGATCACCGTAGATCTAAGGACATCAATGGTAGGTTCTATCTCACTATGGGAAGTTGCAAGGATATTACCCATAGAGACATAGTGACATTGTGCTACATGGATTAGTGGGCCTAGGTCTCACCAAGATGAGAATGTCAGGTTGTGCTAGGTGGTTGCCAAGTGGATTCATGGACCAAAAAATTTATGGGACCAAGCACAGTATTATGAGGATCTTCCATGATTGTTGATCTCATGGAGATTAATGGTGGGCACTATCTTTCTATAGAAAGCTGCGAGAATATTACCCATTGTGACATAGTGCCTCAATGACACATAGCAGGGTGGGGCTGAGTGTTATGAAATTGTAGGGATGGTACTAGTTTAGGTCAAGTTAGATGCCAGGTGTCCTGAGTTGTTTTTTGGGCCTAGAAGTTTAAAGGTAGAGCGTAGTAATATGGTGAGTCTTCATGATCGTTAGATAATTTTGAATCCACAATGGGCACTATCTCACTATGGGAAATTGCTTGAAGAATATGCATAGCGACATAGTGCCTTAGTGACATGAGTCCCAGTGGGTTCAGTTAAGGCATTGATAGTTAGTGGCTGGCAGTTAATGTGACTATCATAGTCAGGGTTTGCAGGGTTGGCACAGTTAGTAATGAAAAAAGATGGTCAACCATGTTAGACTCTTGCGAGATGGCAAGATAAAAGGAGGTTATTAGTCCACATAACCCATTTTGGATGTAGAGTTTAATTGGCTTGATGACACCATTGGTTTAGGAGCTTAGGAATGAAGAAGGTTGGCATTTTTTATGCAATTTAATCTCTATAATCAATCCAAACCAACCCAAAATGAATGCGAGACAAGGAAGAACACTCCACTACCCCCAAGTTGATCCATCTACCTGATTAGGACAATCAATGGCATTGCCTCTGTCTTCTCAAGGCCCTGTTTTAGTTAAGAGTTAGATTTCATGGTACCAAAAGCTATACTTAGACCAGATTTCTTCATATCCCCATGATTGTTCTTGGCAGAGCCTTGATGGTGATGGTTGTAGGATAGTTTTGGAGGGAAAATCTCAGTTATGCCTAAACTATAAAGGAAATTTTTGTTTATTTTGTAAGGGTCATCGACCTTTCTCTATTTTCTCTATTATTAATCTGTAGATTCTCAGTGTAAATTCCCCTGTGCCTCTGAACTACATGATTTTTTTGTCTTATCTCCTTCAGCCATTGGTATGAAAGTGCGAGAACTCTTTGCCTCTTACCGGTGTTTTGTAGAGATCTATGATCTGCATGACTATATCTCATTGGCCTATGAATGATAACATAAGTGAATCTCTCTTTCCTTGTGTCATTCATCTTGGTCTTCTAATCTGCATGTGATTATTAGATTAAAGCAAGTCTAAATGTGTATATCTTTAGTTTCATTCTAGTTCAATAGTGTATATATGGGCAGAGTTTGGTCTGAACACTCTATTTTGGTGCATCACCTCTTTAGATTAGATTAGGTAGATTTGCTTTCATGCTCTCCTTCTCCCTTTTCCTCTCCAAGAGTAGTTAGGTGCATCCTGATAGTAAGAGGAAGTCGGCCTTCTCCAAAGACTCAACCTCATAGTTCAAGTCCCATAGCTTGGAGGTTGTTTCCATGTTTCACTAGGTTGTCCTCATGCATAAGCTTTTGACAAGGGTGCAAACCTAAGTGACAACAACTTTTGGCATGCCCGGTGAGACAAATTTTTAGAAAACTTCAAGTCCACTGGTGTCAAAAGGGAAGATTTCAAGATCAATACTGAGGAGATAGTACTGGCTTCAATTTTTAAGCCTTCAAGAGGCTTATTCTTCAAAGTACTTGGTGACTCTAAGCTTCAAATACATATCTAGTTCCAGACCAAAGTTGCAGTGATTCATGCCCAGAGCTAAGACAAGGGCATCTTCTAGAGGTAAGTTTCAGTATCAAGAGCTTTCATTTTCAAACCCTAGAAGGAAGACTAGAATATATTTATCACCAATTAGGAGTGCAATAGTAACAAATACACCTACAAGATCTATCTCTACTCCTCCTATTGTTAGATCTCAGCCTAGACTGCAATCAATACATATCAATAGATCACTTGTCTATATGGCATTACCTAGAGCTCATACTTTTTCCACCTTTAATGGTGGGAGCCCTTTCTTATTAGCCCAAAGACATGACATACCAGTAGCTGCCCTCAAAAGTATACTAGAGTTTATTGGTGAAACTTTTATCTCTCCCTCAGAACACATTCAGGAGGTTGCAAATGTCTGCAATATCCATGGTATTACAGACGATGATGTTGTAGTTAGGCTCCTAGCCTCATCCTTGAAAGGAAAAGCACTACAATGCTATAGAGGTTTAGCTCATGGTTCTATAACAGATTGGGATGGATTAGGAGCAGGATTGTGCAAACATTTCAAGGATAAAAGTGACTATTTGTCACTTTTAGAGTAGTTGACTACTACAAAAAGAGCCCCCCATGAATGTATGACTGATTTTAATTATAAATTTCAAAAGACATGGGATAAGATACCTACTTCAGTGAAGCCTACCCTCGGTAATGCCTTCTTGCATTACCTTAGAGCTTTTAATAGTGATATTGTCACTACAATCTAAACTATGGGAGTAGATACCTTGCCTAATGCTTATGACATATCAATAAGGGAAGAAAATATATTGATACAAGGAGGTAAGCTAGCTCCAAGGCCTCCTATGACTTTCTTCCCTGATGTTCCAAATCATCAACCAAAAATGGCTCCCCTTCCCACAACTTCTACATCACAATCCATTGTCCTAGTCCCTCAAGCTTCCACATCCTCAAATGGGATAGATGAAATCAAAGAGATGATGCAATCTATGATGTAGAACATGGATAAAAGAGAAAAGAACCTAGAAAAAAGATTGCAAGATTATGGGAAGAAGATGGAGGATAATTCCTCTATGATGCAGAAAGTAAGCAACAAGATGGTGACTTTAGAAAGGTAGCAAGCTCAAGGTAGTAAGCCTCATCAATTACAATATCAAACTCCAAGCAGTGGTAGGCCTCCAAATCCTAATTATTGGAATAATCCTTTTGATCAGAATAGGCAAGGTGGCCATGCTTCAACCTCAAATGTAAACCAAAGTAGGGCCATAGTCCCTCAAAACAATATGGCTCAAGATCAAGATTTTTGTCCCTCGTATAACTACTCCTATGCCTATTATGTGTTAGAAGGCTGAATATTTTATGGCCTTGACAGTCCAAGAACCTGCAACAAAACAATCATACAAGGAGGACCAATTTAAAGATGCCTCAGATATGCAAAGATAGGGTGATAGCTCTTTTATGAATCATCAGATGGAGGAGCATTGTAATGTAAACTAGGATTCCATTGCTCATAATACTAGAAGCAAAAGAAGAGCTATGGAAGATGTTGTCCCTTCTCCTCCCAACAAGACCTCAACTTCAAATGCAATATCTCATGAGAAAGAAGAAAATAATCCCTCAAGTACCTTTCAGCAGCAAAGGCAAAATCATGGCAAAAAGGATACAAGTGATCCTCGGGTTATTCCATCTCAACCTCATACAATTGTAGCTCCCAAGGCTTCTACCAAAATACCTATTGTGCCATTCAGTGTGGTAGAGAAAATGAAGAAGACAAATGTAAATATCTCTATGTGGGATGTTGTTGCTACTATACCCACTCAAAAGAGGTTACTGCAACAAGAATTGGAAAGAATTGAACCAAAGGATCAAACACTCAGTATGGAATGTGCCACAAGCCTAGTAAAACCATCAAGTGAGGTAGAAACAAGTAAAAAGGTTAGACCTCCTCCATTCTATGTTTCTCTAATTATAGGGGGCAAACTAGTCCATAATTGTATGATTGATTCAGGGGCTAGTAGTTCAGTGATGCCTAGGTGTGTTGCTGATGCTCTAGGAATGAAATATGAGCCCATTGTTAGGGATGTATTATAGTTGGATGGTAGTACTATCAAGAATATAGGAATCCTTAGGAATGTGGAGATGGCCTTACATGCATGCTCTGGTTGTACTATAACCCAAGATATCTCTATTGCTATGGTCAAGCCATATTTTGCCATCTATCTATCAAGAGACTTTACTACCCAAATAGGTGGTTTCAGATCCTTTCATTGGTCATATATGTATTTTAAAATGAGATATGGAGCCAATGCTTCAATTAGAGTAGAGCCTCAAGCCCTCCATCATATTGAACCCTATACCCCTAATGTCATCAACATGAATTGCCCTATCCTAGAGATGGATGAGAATGACATAGTGAATGAGCCCACTACTTCCCTAGCAGAGATACCTAATTTTTCCTTGGATGAGTGGGCTGATGCCTACATCAAAAACTCTTGAGATAGGCATCAGTACATATTTTATATTGGAGAAAGATGCTCTAGTTCCCAATCTTGTGGAGACTAAAGAAGATATGAGTGGGATATGGAGTATGTACTTTGATGGATCAAGGAATAAAAATGGATCAGGGGCTAGTGTGATGTTGATTTCTTTGGCACAAATAAAATACCACCTCTCCTTTAGGCTCCAATTTAGTTTCACTAATAATGTGGCTAAGTATGAATCCTTGATTCAAGGTCTCCTACTTGCTCAAAAAAGAGGAATCCAAGCCTTAAGGGTGTATGGAGACAGTGAGTTGGTGGTTAATCAAGTAAGAAATCAGAATACCACCAAGAATGGTTTGCTCAAGTCTTATAAAAATAGGGTATGGGATTTTCTTGAAGGTTTCAATGAATTTAATATTCAAAGCATCCCTAGAAAAGAAAACAGATATGCTGGTAGACTTGCAGCAATAGGTGCATTTTATGATGTGCTAGGGAATCTTAAGGAGGAAAAGAAGCAACAAATCAAAGTGGTAGTAAGGCCTACTATCCTTGATAACAACATCCACTGGAAAGTGTTTGAATTTGATGAGAAAACTATAAGCTTCTTGCAGAATGAGGCAGAATTTTCAGAGAGGAACCAGTTGAGACTATAGGATCAATATGGTGGTTAGATCATTCATCTTAGTTCTAAAAAATTGCCTAAGGGTATCATTACCTTAGAGAGTGTTTTCAATCCTAATGACCAAGCAAGAGGTAGAGGTATGAACCTAGCTAATGATGAAAGTGACTACACTCCAGTCATGGTTGCTGATGGAAAATCCTTGAACATGGGGAAGGTATGTTCTGAAATTGAACAAGAAAATTTTATTCATCTATGTCAAGAATTTAATGATGTATTTGCTTCAACATATGATGACTTAAAGGGCTTTGACCCAAGGTTGTTTTAGCATACCATATATTTATTTAATGATGTAAAACTAGTAAGACAAAAATAGAGGCTAGTGAATCCCAAAATTGAAACCTTAATGAGAAAGGAGCTATCCAAGTTGATTGAGGCCAATATAATTTTTTCCATCAAACACTCATCATGGGTAGCAAACCTTGTCCTTGTTAGCAAGAAGAACAAAGAAATTAGATTGTGTGTGGACTTTAGGGACCTTAACCAATCTTCCCTTAAAGATCACCATCCTCTCCCTTTTATGGAGCAAATTTTGTCCAAGGTCAATGGTTCAAAGAGATTTTCATTTCTTGATGGATTTTTTGGCTACAATCAAGTGCTGGTTAAAGAGTCTGATAGATACAAGACTACATTTACCACTAAATGGGGTACCTATGCTTATTATAAGATGCCATTTGGGCTAACCAATGTAGGTGCTAAATTTCATAAAGCAATGGAGATGGCCTTCAAAGGATTGATTGAAAAGTTTTTCTTAGTTTACCTTGATGATATCACTATGTATTCTAAGAATGTTGAGGATCATTTTGATCATCTAAGATAGGTATTCCTAAGATGCAGGGAGTTTGGGGTTTCCCTTAACCCAAGCAAGTGTGTCTTTGCTACTAACCAAGGAAAATTATTAGGACATATTGTATCTAAGGATGGCTTAACCATTGATCCAGAGAGAACAAAATCAATACTTGCCCTTCCTCTTCCTAAACACAAGAAAGGGTTGCAAAGTTTCTTAGGTAGGATAAATTTTGTGGAAAGATTTATCCCTAATCTTGCTACCATGGTGAAACCTCTTATAGCTATGCTCAAGAAAGGTATGGTCTTTGCATGGACCAAGGAAGGGAAGGAAAGTTTTGAAGAGATCAAGACAGACATAGCCTTAGCCCGTACTATCATCAATCCAAATTTTGAGAAATATTTCATCCTTTATACCCTAGATGGTGAGTCAAGAATTTTTGATGTCTTGAATCAAAGAAATGATGAAGGTGACAAGCAGCCCATAGCTTTCTTTAGTGAAGGGCTTAAAGAATATGAAGATAAATACAGCTACATAGAGAAGAAAGCACTTGCAAACATCAAAGATTTAAAGAAATTTAGACACCTCCTGTCTCATAATAAGATTCATTTGTTAGTACCTCATGCCAGTGTGAAGGATTTCCTTTTGAGCAAAGAGATTAGTGAGAAAAGAGCTAGCTGGATTACTAAAGTGATGGAATATGATATTTACATTTAGATTACCAAGCTGGTAAGAGGGAGGGGGTTGTGTAAACAGATGCTATCATCTCAAGAACATGATGAGGAAGCTGCTATAATACTGACAGAGAAACAAGAAGTAAGAAATAGCAACCGAAGGAGTTGGATGGATGATATGATGAATTTCTTATTAGGCAATGGATACCCCCAGGGATTAGATAGAACTAAAAGGAGATAGTATAGGCTACAGTCAATCCTTATGTCATAATTGATGGTATCCTCTTTAGAAAAGATTTTAATGGAGCCCTATTAAGATGCCTTGATACAGACCAGGCTAAAAGAATGATCAACGATCTTCATGATGGTCCTAATGGTGGTCATTTCTTAGCAAGGACAACTGTAATGAAGATCATGAGGGCTGGTTATTACTGGCCATCTTTGTTTCATAATTGCCATAAGTATGTGAGAAAGTGTGAAAAATGTTCCTTCTTCTCTGGAAAACAAAGACTTGTAGCTCTTCCCCTTCATCCTATTCAGGTGGACCAGCCTTTTGCTCAATGGGGATTGGATTTCATAGGCCCTATCAATCCTCCTTCTAATTCAGGTCACAAATGGATTTTAGCTGCTACAAATTACTTCACCAGATGGACAGAGGCAGTTTCATTGAAGGATGTCATTGAATCTTCAGTTGTCGAGTTCCTGGATGGAATTGTGACCAGGTTTGGTGTCCCTTCAACCATTATTTTAGATAATGTAAAGTCTTTTTTTGGGGCTCAAATTTGTGCATGGGTAGTGGATCATAATATCTATTTGAGCACATCCTCAAATTACTATCCTTAGGGTAATGACCTAGCTGAGTCATCCAACAAGAACCTGATCAAAATCATGAAAAGGACAATAGAAGATAACTAGAGGTGTTGGCATAAAAAATTGAAGACTACACTTTGGACTGACATAATAACACCTAAAAGGTCAATAGGGAATTCACCATTTGTGTTATTTTATGGCAGAGAAGCAAGGCTTCCAATTTCATTAGAGTTCCCATCCCTACAGCTAGCTCATTAGCTAGAGTTGATTGAAGATGATGCCATGACAGTAAGAATGGCAGAGCTAATGGAGCTAGAAGAGAAGAGAAGTAAAGCCATGTAGACCCTAGAGACACCAGCAATAGGTAACAAAGAGTTTTAACAGGAAGGCTAGGGTCAGGACTTTCAGAGAAGGTGATCTAGTTTTGAAATGGGATGCAGATAGAGCGAAACCAGGAAGACACTCAAAGTTTGATGCATTATGGAGTGGTCCCTATCTGATTATCAGTTGCAAATAGGCCAATGCTTTTCAGTTAAGCAAGCCTAGTGGTGAAATTTTAAACATCCTAGTCAATGGGATTTATCTCAAACCATGCTTCTAATGAAGGTTGAAGGTTCCATGTACATAGTTAGCTTAGTTTTGTTTCCAGTTTGTTCCCTGCTTTTCCAAGAAGTGCACGAGCATAGGATTGTCTTCATGAGATAGAAAGTTTTGAAATTTTGAAGGTTGTAGAAGAAGATTTCATCTCTGGTCCCAGTTGCAAAGATAGAGGTTTCAAGGCTTTCCTCTCAGAGGTAGAGTTAGGGTTTCACAGTGCACGCAAGATCTACATCTTTTGACTCTGTAACCCAATGGATGCTTTAGGCCACTGGTCTTATGCATAGCAGGCTAGCATCCCCTATGAGTCACTAGAAATGTTACATATTGTGCCCCCTGCCAAATATTTGAATTTGAAATACTTGCCCTCCCAACAGTCACTTCTCAATTTAAAGTTATTTTAAACATCCCAAGAATATCAAAAAAATCAAATGATGAAACCTTAGGATATTCCTTATTTCCTAGGTTTATTCTTGTAGGCTTGCAGCTTCCTCACCATCAGATACAAAGATATCTATGGCTGGCACTATCTCGCTATGGGAAGTTACACAGAGGATATGCATAGCCATATAAAACCTTTTCACCATGTCACAAGTGGGTCCTCCCTTTTTCTCATTGTTTCTCTAGTGTTGAATTTTGGTAAGTCCTCAAAGGGCGATATGGCGCTATCGAAAAATCTATGTTCCTGGTCGTTAGCGACATAGTGCCCAAACAAAAATGATACTGTAGTGACATCAAAGGAAAGGTGGGTCCCAAGTATGCCTCGTTAGATATTAGTGACGAGGATTTGTTAGATAGGTTGGCATGTGGCCAATTTCTATTAGTTGGTATACTAATTTGTCAGATCTATTTTTGCTCGCCACCATATCTCAAAAAATCAATAGTGGGCGCTATCTTGCTATGAGAAGTTGCAAGGATATTATCCATAGTGACATAGCACCTTGGTGACGCATGGAACAGATGATGTAATGGGCCTGACCTTCTCCAAAGTAATGCAATGGCTCATCCTTGGTGGTAGTTGTGAGGTGGGTCATAGTATGGTGGTGATATTTCATTGGTCCATTCAACCAACTCAGTGTGTAGTTTTACAATTTTGTTGATCACCATACATCTAAGGACATCGATGGTAGGTGCTATCTCGCTATGGGAAGCTACGAGGATATTACCCATAGCAACATAGTGCCATTGTGCCATGTGGATTAGTGGGGCTAGGTCTCGCCAAGATGAGAATGCCAGGTTGTGCCAGGTGGTTGCCAAGTGGATTCATGGACCAAAAACTTTATGGGAACAAGCGCAGTATTATGAGGATCTTCCATGATCATTGATCTTGTGGAGATCAAGTGTGGGTGCTATCTCACTATGGAAAGCTGGGAGAATATTACCCATAGTGACATAGCACCTCAATGATACATAGCAGGGTGGGGTCGAGTGTTATGAAATTGTACGGATGATACTAGTTCGGGTCGAGTTGGATGCTAGGTGTGCTAATTTGTTTTGTGGGCCCACAAGTTTAAAGGCAAAGTGTAGTAATATGGTGAGTCTTCATGATGTTCAGATCAATCTAAATCCATGGTGGGTGCTATCTTGCTATGGGAAATTTCTCAAAGGATACACATAGCGACATAGCACCTTGATGACATGTGTCGCAGTGGGTCTAGTTAAGGCATTGACAGTTAGTATTTGGCAGTTAATGTGACTATTGCAGTCAGGGTTTGTAGGGTTGGCACAATTAGTAATGAAAAAATATGGTCAACCACATTAGACTCTTGCAAGGTGGCAAGATAAAAGGAGGTTATTGTCCACATAGCCCATTTTAAATGCAGAGTTTAGTTGACTTGCTGACCCCACTGATTCAGGAATGAAGAAGGTTAGATTTTTTATGTGATTTAATCTCTGTAATCAATCCCAACCAACCCAGAATGAATGCGATACAAGGAAGAACACTCCACCACCCCCTAGTTGATCCATCTACCTAATTAGGACAATCAATGGTGCCACCTCTATCTTTTCAAGGCCCTATTTTAGTTAACAGTCAGATTTTGTGGCACCAAAAGCTATACTTAGATTAGATTTCTTCAGATCCCCATGATTATTCTTGGTAGAGCCTTGATGGCGGTGGTTGCAGGATAGTTTTGGAGAGAAAATCTCAATTATGCCTAAACTATAAAGGCAATTTTTGTGAATTTTGTAAGGGTCATCGACCTTTTTCTGTTTTCTCTATTACTGCTCTACAGATTCTTAGTGTAAATTCCCTTGTGCACCTGAACTACATGATTTTCTCTCTTATCTCCTTTAGCCATTGGTATGAAAGTGTGAGAACTCTTTGCCTCTTACTGGTGTTTTGTAGAGATCTATGATCTGAATGACTATATCTTCTTGGCCTATGAATGATAATATAAGTGAATCTCTCTTTCCTTGTGCCATTCAGCTTGGTCTTCTAATCTGCATGTGATTATTAGATTAAAGCAAGTCTGAATGTGTATATCCTTAGTTTCATTTTGGTTCAATAGTGCATATACGGGTAGAGTTTGGTCTAAACACTCTATTTTGGTGCATCACCTCTTTAGATTAGATTAGGTAGATTTTCTTTCATGCTCTCCTTCTCCCTTTTCCTCTCCAAGAGTAGTTAGGTGCATCCTGATAGTAAGAGGAAGCCGGCCTTCTTTGGAGACTCAACCTCACAGTTCAAGTCCCCTAGCTTGGAGGTTGTTTCCATGTTTCACTAGGTTGTCCTCATGCATAGGCTTTGGACAAGGGTGCAAACCTAAGTGACAATAGTTTTTCCTAGGGGTTCTAAGAGGTTAAATGATCTTAGGGCACCTATTTACCATAGACTACACCACTGGTTTGAATCATATGCTTGCACAAAGCATCAAACCCCAATTTGGCCTAGTAGCCCTATGAGCCCCTTTTAGCCCTCCTAAAATGGTTTTTTCAATATAAATTCACAAAGTTTCAAATAAGATCCCAATAAAATTAGGTTTTTGAAAACCCTTTTCAAATTTACTTCAAACCCCAAAGTACAAAGTTCTATCCCCACTCTAGCATTCCCTTTCCTTCACAAAGAAACATAGACCTAAGTGATCAAGTTAGGCTTGGTTCACAAAGAAACTAGTAGGAAAAGGGGGTCATGGAAATGAACTCAATACTCATGAATTTTTGGCAGCACTAAAATACCTTAATTACAAACCCTTAGCTCTTCACCAAGTCTGAAACTACTTCCATTCACAAAGCAACACACTACAAGAGGTCAAATCCTTCATGGTACTTAACCTAGGGCTTAATTGGAGAAATCACAAAACATGTCCTCCAATTTTGAAACCCAAGAATATTCAAAAGAGCCTAATAAAAACCATTTCCCAAGTGGCCATGAAATTCCAACTAAGGAAATTGTAGTTAGAGGCCCATTTTTCTGTGTGCACAAAACTGTTGTCCTAAAAACCTAGTTTCACTAAAAATGCAATAACTTGAGTTAGAAAATATGTAGAATGATGAGACTAGAAGAAAAAGAAAGCTGATTCAAATCTCTATCTCAAACATCCATCATATGTAGTCTAACAACATATAAAATTCATGCAGCATGCAAACAAAAGTAAAAATGAATCCAAAACTAAATTTTCTTCTTTGCAACTCCTTACAATCTGTGCATTAGTGCCCTCCAGACCTAAAAAATGAGGTACATATATCTCCAATGTCTATGTTAATGGTTAAAATCAATAATTTAATATTTATAACCTATTTCCCACTATGTTACAAATTTGAGTAACTTTTACAACTTTCAATAATGCAACTTTGCACAAAAAGTGCAATTTTCACATTTTTCACTTGATTCTACATCTAGGACTTGGAAAAGGCTCCAATATACCTAAAAAAAATTTTAAAAAAATAATCCTAGGCTTTCTTCACTAAAAACATTAAAAATCCTAAATTTTCCTAATGAGCAACTTTTTCTTATGAATTGCATAAAGTGCCATAAGCATACAAAATGGTGTCTTTCTTTGATAACCATGGATTTTTCATCCAAGGTTTGTTTATTCTAGCCTAAGTAGGTGAAAAAAAATATAAAAATCAAAATATAAATGAAGTGCCTTGATGCTATGCACCATACTCTTCAACTAAAAAGAAACTCAAGTCTCTTGGGTTGGAATGTCTTGAAGTCTTCTCCAAAGCATCCTCTATTGGTTTATTTTCCCACTTGACCAAGTATTCATAATATCATTTCCTCCTTGTCTTTTTTGTTTTCCTTTTTCCCAAAATGGCTTCAATGTTAGGTTTAGGCACTTGTGGTAGTTCTTGTAGTAAATCTGATTCTTCTTGTTGTTGTATTGCCTCAACTTCCTCATTATCCTTTGGGCCCTTGAATGCATAGATATTTGCCACATAAAATATAAGAGAGATCCATAAATTAGTAGGCAAGTCAATGTGATAGGCATTGCTGCCACATTTCTTTAGAATTTTGAATTGTCTTCTCTTCTTTAGCATTAACTTAGTATACTTCTCCCTTGGCATTCTCTCCTTCCTTAGGTGAATGATTACTAGATTCCCTACTTGAAAATGTAAGTCCCTTCTCTTCACATCATCATGTTCCTTGTACTTTCTTTCTTAAAGGTCCAACTTATCCTTAACTTTTTGATGGATGTCCTTCATAACCTTTGCAAATTCTTTGGCTTGTGCACTCCTTGTGTGACTAACTCCCAAGTCTCTTAACTCTAAGACTCATCTTGAATGACCTTGATATACAATCTAAAATGGAGTTAAACCTATACTTCTATTCATTGAATCATTATATAATAATTCAGCCTATGAAAGAACAACATCCCAAGAAATTCCATTTTCTTTGGTTAGACATCTCAGTAGGTTACTCAATGACCTATTGATAACTTTAGTTTGGCCATTTGATTGGGGATCGTATGATGAAGAAAATGATAGTTGTGTGCCTAGCCTCTTCCACTATGTTCTCCAAAAATGTCCAAGAAAATTAGAATCCTTATTGAACACAATGTTCAATGGTAATCCATGGAGTCTAACAACTTCCTTAAAGAAGATACCAACTATGTGGGAAGCATCATGAATTTTTTTACAAGGTAGAAAGTGGGCCATCTTAGAGAACCTATCAACAACAAAAAAAATACGCTATCAAATCCACTTCTAGTCCTAGGTAACCCTATGAAAAATTCCATGCTAATGGATTCCCATGGCTTAGTGGGTGTAGGTAAAGGAGTATACAAGCTAGCATTTGATGATCGACATTTGGCCTTTTGACAAATAATGTAGCATTCTACAAAATTCCTAATATTTTTTTGCACCTTTGGCTAATAGAAAAATATTTGAACCTACTCTAAAGTCTTATCAATGTTAAAGTGTCTTGCAAGACTCCCACAATGTTTTACTTTGACAATATTCTCCCTAACTGATCTTTTAGGTACACAAAGCTAGTTACCTTTAAATAATGATCCATCTTGTAATATAAACTTAAAAAAATTAGTATGATACCTTTCATTCATTTCTTATAAAACCTCATATGCCTCCTTGAAGTCTTCATCTATTGCATACATATTCTTCATGGTTTCAATACCAATACTACTCACTTGAATTTCTTTTACTATCAAATTCCTCAAGCTAAGGGCATCTGCAACTTTGTTTTATGTCCCCTTCTTGTGTTTTATGGAGAATGTGTAAGTTTTGATGAATTCCATCCACTTCATGTGTCTGTGGTTCAACTTTTCATATCTATTCAAGAAGCTAAGAGATTGATTATCAGTAAAAACAATAAATTCTTTGGGCAAAAGCTAATGACTCCACTTTCTCAAGGATTGAACCAAAGCATAAATTTCTAAATCATAAATTGAATAATTTTGTTTAGCTTCATTTATTGTTTCACTAAAGAAGGCTATAGGCCTCCCTTCTTGGATTAACACCCCTCCTATTTCCTTGTTACTAGCATCACATTCTACTATGAACACCTTGTGGAAATTAGGTAATGCTTAGATTGGTTGCTTTGCAACTCTCCTCTTAAGATACTCAAATGACTTATTTGCATCATTAGTTCATACAAATTTACATTTTCTCCCCCCTTTTATAGTATACATCATAGGGGCATAGACACCACTAAATTTCTTCACAAATTTTCTATAAAAATTTGCCAGACCATTAAAACATTTTACCTCAGTGGCTATCCTAGGTGTAGGCCAATTCATAATTGCTTCTACCTTGGTTGGATCCATCTTTAACTGATTTTTGGAAATTATGAACCCAAGGAACACCAACTCTTCCTAAAAAAATGAACACTTCTCCAAATTTATCTTCAATTTATCCTTTTGTAACCTTTCAAGGACTAAATCCAAATGCTTTAGGTGCTCCTTCCTACTCTTGCAAAAAATGAGAATGCCATCTAGATAAACAACACAAAATTTGTTAATATAAGGATTTAAGACTTCATTCATAAGTCTCATAAATGTGCTAGGTGCATTATATAGGCCAAATGGCATCATAATCCATTCATATAGTCCCTCATTTTTCCTGAAGGGTTTTTTCCATTCATCACCTTCTGTTATCCTGAATTGATGGTAACCGCTCTTTAAGTCCATCTTTGAATAATGACTTGCACCTGTGAGACAATCCAAAAGATCTACAACTTGGCATGCAGAACCTATATCTGATAATTATCTTGTTAATGGCTCTAGAATTTGTACATAGCCTTGTATAAGGGCACTAAGGTAATTTTATGAAGATACACAAGCACAACATGAAGGTCATAGGAGTGAACAATTCAAATGGAGAAGAATTGAAAGTTATAATGATTTTCATGGCCAAACAATGTAATCAAATGTGTTTATTTTGTGATGTCCTTAAAGAACTTAGAGTCATACTTGTGGTATCTTAAAAGGACCAAAGGGTGAATGTAATTGGAAAAAAATAAGTCCAAAGGGAGATTTGATAGGTTTGAAGGGTTTAGAATAGTCATAGAAGTTGTTTAAAATCATTAGAAGTCAATAGGTAATGAGTCATGGTTCAAAGAAATTCATTTTGCATTTTAAAATTTTTAATATTTAAAAACAAATGGTTATGAAGGTATTTTGGAGGGAATTAGTGTATGGGATGTCTTTAGGCTTAAACTAAGCCTGTAACCCTTAAGAGTTAGTGGTGACAAGTAGGGGAGGTCTCTTCATAGACTAATACATCCATTGTACAAGAAGTGAGACCTAGAGTACAAACTGATAAAAATAGTGAGCAATAAAATCCTCATTTTATTGTTTCATTGATTTCTTGGACTATTCATTGTTTGGATTGACATATCTATGAATTAGCAAGGCTTACTAATTACATTTTAATTATTTTTGAATGAATTTCACTTTTTTTTGAAAAGTTTGTATGCCTGGTACAAGTAAACAAGTGTTGATTTCATTAGTTATCTTGTAACCAGTCCTAAGACCTATTACTTTATGGCCATCCCATGAATTCTAAGGGCCTAGACTTCATGGTGTGTGCATTTATAAAATTTATAATTTTTTTCCAATTTTTTAATTGTAGAGGAAAATGCAACATTGGTTGACTATTATGAAACGATGTAGGTTTCCTAGAAGGAATTCATGGGTACAGAGGAGTAGTAGAGTTTTGATTTGAAGGAGGAGCCTATTTTATGGTTTGAACAATCTTAGTATGATCATATAAAGGAGAAACAACTATAATTTGTTCTTGGAATTGATTAGATATAGTGAATTTGAGAAACCCTTGGATTACAGCTTTGGAAGTGATAAATTGGTGTTTTGGGGGTTTCTGATGGATTGAATCTTAACCCTTTGGTATTTAGTGATATTTAGCCATTATATGACTCTACTAAGAGTTTTGAGTTATAAGGATGAGAGAAGAGTGAGGATGCTCTGTTAATTGATGGGATTTTATGCTACTTAAGGGTCACATTGTGCAGACAGTCAAACCTAGTCCAAAGAAGTTTATAGTAAAGTCTGGACATGTTAAGGTACTTGGAAAAGGGTATTTGAAAATTCTTTTACTTCACCAAGTTTTTTGGGAAAATTTTAAGTTATTTAGGTTTTTATGTTGTTGTAGGGCTATGAGTTGGTCAATTAGGTCTCTTAAGGTGCATTGGAAGAATTAGGCATTGGGAGTTGTGTCTAGACAATTGGTTGATTAAATCTAGTTGAATAAACCTTATATAACTTATAGCAGTCTTCTTTAACCCTTGGTTAAGGCCTTTGCATATTTGGAGTTATTTTGAATCATATGGAGTTTGTAGATGTTTTTGGCATATTAGATAACTTTCTTGCTTGAAGAGGTTTGGAAGTGGAGTTATTCTTGTGGATCCAAAGGTGTGGAGTTTAGGGGGTTAAATCTTTTGAATGTTTATCCTCTAATAAAATATTGTGTGGGTTGGGTCTTTTTTTTTGTTACACTTTAGGAAGATATAATGACATTGCTTTAAAAGAAAATGAATAGTTAGTTGTTTCTACATAAAATCATTGGTTGACCACTAACCTCTACATCAAGTGGTATTAGAGCTTAAAAATATCTTGAGATAATGATGTTTGGAGAGTTGGAATCTAATCTGAAATTCTAAGTGCTTGATGTCCTTTGATGTGACATAGGAGTAGAAGCATCCTTCTGTATGTTCCAAAGTGGTGGCATTGGGCTTGAGGGATCTTAGATTGGGTTTCTTGATGAAAGGTGATTAATTTTTTTCACTGATAGAAAGAATTATGGTAATGAAGGAACCCCTAGATATAGAGTACAATGAAGAAGAATGAATTTTTAAGACACATTGCAAATGCTATGGTAAAATATGTAAACTTGCTATGACAAATGGAGCTTTTACCAACTTTGTTTCTATGGAGGTGATTGAAAAGTTGCATATTCCTAGGACTACACTTAAGAATCCTTATAGGGTACAAGGGTGGAATGAAAAAAATAATGTTGAAATCACTAAACAAGAATGCATTCCTTTTAGAATTGGTGCTTATGAAGATGTTTTGTGGTTTGATATTGTTCCAAAGATGGAATACCATTTGATCCTTGGGAGGACATGGCAGATGGAAAAGAGGGTTGTACATTGTGGGAAGGATAAAATGTATAATTTTAGGCATATGGGCTAGATGGTAATAATAAATCCATTGAGAAGAGGACAAGCAACATGGCAAGTGAATGATCACATTGGTGTGATGGAGTGGATAGGTTTTGTAGAACCTAGAAGGCAAGAAGAGGAAGCAAGAATAAAACAAAATGTTTGTGAATAAGAGATGGGGAAGTGAAATAATATGAGATTCTATTGAAAGAAGAGGTGATGGAGGAGTTTCCATTTAGAGGACAAGTTGGAAGGAAAAATGAGGTTGTAAGTGTGGTAGATAACCACAATGCTGGGACAGACATGGAAGATAGTGGAGGGCACACTAAAGTGAAAATAAGGATAGTAGAAGAATATCTAAAGGTAGGGATGAAAGGGAAAGATAGAATTTTGCATATGAAGATGAAGAAGATGGTTACTTGGCCTATCAAGAGGCTAGGTAAGAGGAAGGAGTTGTTGAAAATTGGACCTACTATTGTAAAGGTTCAAGATGATGACAATATAGTTTTTGACAAGATGGAAGAAATGACTATTCAAGGATGTAAAGAAGACGTGGTAGATTTGGCAAAATAATTTGAATCCATAAAGGAGACATGGTAGGTAGATGGTAGTGAAGAAGAAGAAGATAGTGAATTAATTGAGGAAGACCATGGAAAAGGTCTTGAAGATGTGCTAAGCAAGATGGACCTTTGGGGTCAGTTGGATGTCAAACATGAAGGTGATATGGTAGAATATGGTACTATAGTAGATATTGGTCAAGAAGAGACCATAAAAATTGAAATATTTTCCAGCACTAGAGTATCATAGGGAATGGGTGAACCAAAGAATAAAGTGTTGAATGAAAGGATGGATAAGGAATTGGGAAACCAAACATATGTCTTACTAAATGGAGGAGCATTGATATTTTTGTTTTCTAACAATTTTGTTGCAGGATTGCAGGGTTATTATGTGGATGATGATAATGCATACCATGGACACATCATGATTCTAGTTGGAGTATGGAACACTTGGAATCAACCCAAGATGTTTGATTGTAGGTATAGGTGGATAGAGAACAAAGGAATAATTCAAGTTGCAAGATCTGCTGAAGAAGTGATTAACAACTAGAAGACAAGAAAGAAGACTCCCCAATCCAAAGGGACTTGGATTTATTTGATCCTTGGGAGAATGGTGTAGGGGCACCAAGGTCATTTTATGAAGATACATAAACACACCATGAAGGTCAAAGGAGTGAGTAGTACAAGGAAATACATAGGCAATTCAAATGGACAAGAATTGGAAGTTATAATGATTTTCATGGCCAAACAATGTAATCAAATGTGTTTATTTTGTGATGTCCTTAAAGGACTAAAAGTCATACTTGTAATGTCCTAAAAGGACCAAAAGGTGAATAAAATTGGACAAAATAAGTCCAAAGGTAGATTTGATAGGTTTGAAGGATTTAGAACAGTCATAGAATTTGTTTAAAATCATTAGAAGTCAATAGGTAATGAGTCATGGTTCAAAGAAAGCCATTTTGCAATTTAAAATTTCTAATATTTTAAAAAAAATGGTTATGAAGGTATTTTTGAGGAAAATAGTGTTTGGGATGTCTTTAGGCTTAAACTAAGCCTCCAACTATTAAGATTTGGTTGTGACAGGTAGGGGAGGTCTATTCATAGACTAATACATCCATTGGTACGGACTAATAAAAATAGTGAGCAATAAAATCCTCATTTTTCTGTTTCATTGATTTGTTGAAATATTCATTGTTTAGATTGACATATATATGAATTAGCAAGGATTTCTAATTCCATTTTAATCATTGTTGAATGAATTTCACTTCATTTTAAGAAGTTTGTACGCCTAGAGCAAGTAAACAAGTGTTGATTCTGTAAGTTTTTTTGTAACCAGTCCTAAGGCCTATTACTTTATGACCATCCCATGAATTCTAAGGGAAAAAACTTCATGGGATGTGCATTTTTAATATCTATAATTGTCTTCTAACCTTTTAATTATGCAGGAGAATGTAACATTGGTTGACTATTATGAAATAATGCAGGTTTCCTAGAAGGAATTCATGGGTATAGAGCAATAGTAGAGTTTTGGTCTAAAGAAGGAACCTATTTTATGGTTTGAACCATCTTAGTATGATCATATAAAGGAGAAAAAACTATCAGTTGTTCTTGGAATTGATCAGATATACTGGATTTGTGAAACCCTTAGATTGAGGGTTTGGAAGTGATAAATTGGGGTTTTGGGGGTTTTCAGTTGATTGGGTCTTAACCCTTTGGGATTTAGTCATATTTATCCATTATATGAATTTTATGAGAGTTTTGAGTGATTAGGATGAGAGAATAGTGAGGATGCTCTGTTAATTGATGGGATTTTATGCTACTTAAGGGTCACATTATGCAGATAGTCAAACCTAGTCCAAAGAAGTCTATAGTAAGGTTTGGGTATGTTAAGGTACTTGTAAAAGGGTATTTGAAAATGATTTTACTTCACCAAGTGTTTTGTGAAAATTTTAAGTTATTTAAGTTTTTATGTTGTTGCAGGGCTACAAGTTGGTCAATTAGGCCTCCTTAGGTGCAGTGGAAAAATTGGGCATTGGGAATTGTTTCTAGCCATTTGGTTGGTTATATCTAGTTGAATATACCTTATATAACTTATAGGAGTCTTATTTAACCATTGACCAAGGCCTTTGCATATTTGGAGTTATTTTGAGTCATAAGGAGTTTGTAGGTGTTTTTAGCAACTTGGATAACT
Source organism: Cupressus sempervirens (assembly GCA_028749045.1). Classification (NCBI taxonomy): domain Eukaryota; kingdom Viridiplantae; phylum Streptophyta; class Pinopsida; order Cupressales; family Cupressaceae; genus Cupressus; species Cupressus sempervirens. The sequence goes on along the minus strand of CM053789.1, from coordinate 50,149,668 downwards.
TGCTTGCTTGAAGAGGTTTGGAAGTGGAGTTAGTCTTGTGGATCCAAGGGTGTGGATTTTAGTGGGTTAAACCTTTTGAATTTTTATCCTCTGATAAAAGATTGCGTGGGTTGGGTCATTGTTTTGATTACACTTTAGGAAGATATAAGGGCATTGTTTTAAAAGCAAGGGAATAGTTAGTTGTTTCTACATCAAATCATTATTTGTCCATTGACCTCTACATCATAGCCTCCATGTACCTTTCTTTTTAGGAGCTATTATAGAAAATACAACATAAGGACTAACACTTTTTCCTTATGAAGCCCTTGGCCAACAATTCTTCAATTTGTCTTTCTAATTCTACATTTTGTTCAAGGATAAAGTTGTAGGCTTCCTTATTAGGTAATGTAGCACTTGGTATCAAGTCTATGTAATGGATTATTTCCCTTTGTGGTGGTAAATATTCTAGTTCCGTACCTATAACACCACTCTTAGATTGTTCCAACAACTCCCTGACCTCTCTAGGTCCTACTTGATGTTCCATGCTCTTGGCTTGGGGCATAAATTTAACTTCTTTCTTAGGTTTGACTATGATGGAAAAACACAGTGTTCTCTTCTCCTTAATGGTCTGTAAAAATTATTTACCTCCTACCATCATGACACTAGTCACCCTATGGCTTCCATCATCAAGGAGTGGCCTCATAGTGTAGGTTTCTCTATCCTTGGTTATACTATAAATTTTTTTTTCCCATCATGCATTCACATCATATTGCCAAGGCCTACCTAAAATTAAATGGCAAGCATCCATTTCAATCACATCACATAAAATTTTATATTTATGCTCCCCAATCTAAAATTATACCCATACCTATTCACTAATCAAGGCATGTTGCTCCTTGTTCAACCAAGACACTCTATAGGGGTAAGGATGAGGTATTGTTTACAGTCCTAACTTATCTACCATCTCCTTAGAAGCCAAATTTTTACTTGAACTAGAATCAACAATAACTTTAAAAACTTTACCACTTACCTTGCATGTGGTTCTAAATAATGACCTTCTTTATGGTGGCTACTTATCAGTTGGTACCTTCAAGAGATTTCTTTTCAACATGAGGCACTCTCTTGTCTTAGGATCTATTGTCTTGACATGAGAACTTCTACTTTGTACATCCTCATCTTGCAAAAAATCAATTCTTCTTTCACTTGGTCTACTCACTAACCCTTGCTTCATTGGACATCTAAAATATTGGTGACCCACTTGATTACAATTGTAACACCTTCTTGTTAATCACTTGTTCCCCATCCACCGAATCTACCTCTTTGATTAGGTATCCTTCCTCTAAAAGAACCTCTTCTACTACTATCATTCTCAACCCCTTGATTGCTGCTAGCTTCCCCTTGGTTTCTTAGGTAGTTTCCTCTTCCTTGAAATCTACCTCTTCCTCTAAAAGAGTTCCCTCTTCCTCTACTACTTTTTTCACCTTTTCTTTTTTGTTTCTCCTCAATCCTTAGAGAAAACTGATAACATTTATGGAATAATTCTACTATCACTAAGGTTAGTTTATCTTGTGTATTATATCTTAGCCCACTAATATACCATGCAAGCTTTTTCTTTTCATTTTCATACAACTTAGCTCTAAGAGTCAAAGTATGAAATTCTTGAGTATAAGAACTTACATCCATGTCCATTTTCTTAAGGATGTGTAGCCTTTTGTGGAGCATCACTTCATAGTCCTCTGGAACAAATTGCTTCATGATTTCTACCATCATCCTCTTCCATGTGGAAAGGGGTTGCTTCTCTTCTTCTATCCTTTCATTTTGGAGAAAGTTGCACCAAGTTAGGTCTAGTCCCTTCAACTTGGATTTTTCCACTTTTAGCCTCTAATTTGTAAGTATCTCCTCTACTTAAAATTAGTTTTCAAGAGCCTCCAGCCATTACATGCATACCTTAGGTTCCAATTTTCTATCAAGCATAGGTAAATGCCCTATGTCTTGTCTTCCTACCCTCTGTAGGGCTGCTACTATGATATTTTGATCTTCAAGCATGTTAGGCAAGCTATCTCCTCCTTCTTCTTTAGACTCCTCATGGTCTCCTCTCCATACTTTCCCTTTCAACTTATCAATTTCTCTTCTCATTGCTATATTTTCCTCTCTGAATGCCCTGCTCTCAACCATTTTTTCTTTCACTATTTTTGACAACTCAATGTTGGTTATCCTTAAAGGGATATCTTCTCCATATGTCATTTTTCTTTCCCAAAAGATACTTAGTGTTTTTGACACCACCTTATGTAGAGATCACAACTAAGAAGCTTCAAATGGGCTTCCCACTCTTGAAATCAACTATAATGTCCCATTTGAGGGCATTCTCGTATTTGTCTTTTATTTGCATCCATTATGTAATATATTCTCATCTGATGCTCTTTTCATTGTTTGGTATCCTATATTTATAAGCATATCTCAAAGAGTCATGCCCCTTCATTAATATTAATTACATTAATAAGATAATCATATTATATATTAATTATGATTATATAGCATATTCCTTGTTATATTTGATCATATATTATATTTAATCATATATTTTAATATTTAATATATAAAAGTATATATATATATATTATACTCATATAGTTATATGATAATATATATAATAATATTTTTTTTTCTTAATTTATATACATTATTAATCATTTAAATATAAGTATAATACTTATATTATACTTATCTATTATTAGATTATATATTTCAAGATGGGGAAATCACATCAACCAACTAGCTATCAAATTTTAACCTTATTACAATATTTAAGAAAACTCCAATTCTCCAATGGATCCAAGAAACATGCTCTTAACCTTCACCAAGAATCCAAGGGCAAAGAACCAAACTTGCCCACTTTATGGGTTTTGCACTAGTCTCCCACAACTAGGTCAAAACTAAGAAAACACCCTACAAGTTTTTCCCATGGGTTCTAAAAGGTTCAATGATCTTAGGGTTCCTATTTACCATAGACTACACCATTTTTTTGAATCATATGCTTGCACAAAGCCTCAAACCCCAATTTGGCCTCATAGCCCTATGAGCCCCTTCTAGCCCTCTTGAAATGGATTTTTGAATCTAACTTCACTAATTTTCAAACAAGATCCAAAAAAAAATTACATTTTTGAATACCCTTTTCAAATTTACTTCAAACCCCAAAACACCAAGTTCTAGCCCCACTCTAGCATTCCCTTTCCTTCACAAAGCAACACATGCCTAAGTGATCAAGTTAGGCTTGGTTTATAAACCAACTGGTAGGAAATGGGATCATGGAAATGAAATAAATATTCAAAATATTTTGGAAACACTAAAATACATTATTTCAAAATCCTCATCCCTTCACCAAGTCCCAGACTCCTTCCATTCATAAATCAACACACTACAAGAGGTCAAATCCTTCATGGAACTTAACCTAGGGCTTGGTTGGAAAAATCACAAAACACATCCTCCAATTTTGAAACTCTAGAATATTCAAAAGGACCCTACTAACTACCATTTCCCAAGTGTCCATGAAATTCCAACCAAATAAATTGTAGTTAGAAGCCCATTTTTGCTGTGTGCACCAAATGTTGTCCTAAAAACCTAGTTTCACTAAAAATGCAATAACTTGAGTTACAAAACATGTAAAATGATGAGACTAGAAGAAAAAGAAAGTTGATTAAAATATCTATCTCAAAAATCCATCATATCTAGTTTAACAATCTGTACAATTCATATAGCATGCAAACAACAGTAAAAATGACTCCAAAATTGGAATTTCTTCTTTGCAACTTCTTCCAATCCGTACATTAATGCCCTCCAAACCTCAAAAATAAGGTATATATATCTCCTATGTCTATCTTAATGGTTACAACTAATATGTTAATATTTATAACCCTTTTCCCACTAAGTTGCAAATTTGAGCAACTTTTACAACTTTCAACAATGCAACTTTGCACAAAAAGTGTAATTTATACATTTCTTACTTGATTCAACTTCTAGGACTTGGAAAAGGTTCCAACATACCTAAAACCAACTATAAAAAATAAAAAATGCTAGGATTTCTGACCAAAAATATTAAAAATCTTTAATTTTCCTAATATTAAACTTTTGCTTATAAATTGCATAAAGTGTCTTAAGCATACAAAATGGTGTTTTTTTTTTGACAACCATGGAATTTTCATCCAAGGTTTTTTTATTCTAGCATAAGTAGGTGAAAACAAACATGAAAACCCAAAATATAAACCAAATTCCTTGGTGCTCTGCACCATGATGTCAACATGACAACTCATATCATATGCAAACTCCTAGGTGTCTACATGACAACTAATAAGAATATGCATTAACCTAAGTAAAATTAAGTAAAGTATAAATAATAAATGTAATACCCCAAAATTGGCTAATTGCCATCTCAACCAATTCTGGTCTATTTCTGATCAATCCTAAAGTCCTATTCCATTAGGCAAATTCTTATTCGGCTACTCGCTACTTGACTTAATTGTCAGATGCATAAAACCCTAATCTGCATTCATCATGCTTATTATTTAATTCCTATAGTATTTACTCATGTTAGTCACATTAAACCTATTGATTAATATTTAATTTAATTACTAAGTATTTATACTTTAATTAAATTAAATTATATCTTAAGGCTAATGTACTATGGAATTAAATTTATTTAATTTAATAAATGTGCCTACTTTAATTAATTAAATGAAATTATTTAATTAAATGGAGTACTTACTTCTAATTAATTAAACAAAATTATTTAATTAAATGGGAAGCCATTCCTAATTAATTAAATGAAGTTATTTAATTAAATAAGAAAAGTGTCTCTAATTAATTAAAGGATTATTTAATTAAATAAAAAGGTAATTATGAGAGTATATCTCATTTTATTAAATTAAATATCTCACCAAAATCTCTCTTCAGTTCAAAAAGGAAAAATTTCAGTTCACTATTGGTCAAAAAGGAATTAAATCAGTTAACTCCTTATTCTACTCAAATTAAATTAGTTAACTTTCTTTAATTTGGGAATCTTCCTTTATGACTAAACTTCATCTTCAATCCTGATCGTTGATTGAAATCGATCTCAACCATTGATAGATTCTAGGAAAGTCTATTTAAGAGACCCTCATCTCTTCATTTTGGAGGAGGATGAATTAGAATTTGCATTGAATTGCTATTGAAATTCATACTCACATTTGCTCACATTTTTGCATACATCTTTCATTCTTAGATTAAATTCATTTACCATATAGATTAATTTCATTTCTTAAATCCTGCGTTCTTAGAGGGTCTGGTTGCTTAAACACCTCAAATCTGAGGATATCTAACAAGCAATTCCCTTTAGAGAGAAGGCAACAGGTTGCCTTGCCGGTTGATTTTCAGATGAACAATCCAATGTTCATTTCGAGATGAATCTGCAAATAAAGATAGTGTTGAAGTGTATGTGTTAGCATAGCCACATATTCACATATAAATTTTTGGTACCCACCATGGGGCTGAGAAAATCAACTTTTCTAGCCTCTTTTTGCATTTTTCTAATCATTTTCATTTTCTCTGTCCATATTGTTATGTATAGATTTGGGAATCTTTGCACGAAACTGTTCATTTTCGTGCGAGGATCTAGAATCTTCGCATGAAGATTCCTTGCGTATCGCATGAGAAAGTGCCTGAGTGTGCAAAACTTCACACAACACTTGTTTGTTCATGCAGGCCGTATTAGAACTTCGCACGGGTCGAAAAAATTTTTCACACGGACTGTCAAGAATTTCATGCAAGACTCTGCTGACAGAGGCTATTTTTGCATTGATTTTTGTTTTTTCTAGTTTTGATGTTTTAATAGGTTTTAACATTTTCTAAGCTTTTTTATGGGTATAAAAAAGAACAAAAAATATTAATTTTTGATTTTCCCATAGTTAAGCTTCTATTTTCACTAACGTGTTTTCTTTGAAGCATCTTCATTTTGGTTTTTCTAATTTTTTTGGAATAGCCTAACAATGGTTTGCAAGACAATTGGAAAAGCGAGATAAGGTTGCTAAAAATAGGTAAAACATCTACTAAGCGCGTTGCGAGGATTACCAGGTAATTCTCTTGGACTGATAACATTTCATTTGGAGTTAAAACAAACATCTCTTGTGTCAAGATTGTGTGTATTTCCTTCCATGTTCTCATTTTACAACACATGCATGATTTGATACTAGGTTGTGATCTCTATTAGTTTCATCTAGTAGGCTTAGTTACTAGTGATAGATCTAATTAGCTATCTTGGGTTATTGGACTCGCTAATTTGTTGGCCCCTCATTTCACCCTGTGGTTGCAAGATCAATACCACATTAAAGGGGAGGGGTCTATAGGAAAGAAGCATTAAATGCTCCACTAGACAACCCTTTTGTGCTTTCTAGAACTCACTAGTTTCTGAGTTGTGGACTCATTTTGGCTTGTGTGAGGGGTTAAATGTTCCACATCTTTGGACTCACCTCACAATAGTTAAAGTGTTAAGTGTACCACCTTATGCTTTTTGATTGCTTTTGGATAGATTTTCTTTCGAGAATTAACATCTGTACACACATAGTAATTAGGCCCCCATGAACACTATTCGTGGATCTTGAGGGAGTGGGTTCCTAGTGAAACTCCTCTCTAAGACAGATTCCTTGTAGGTGGGGAGGATACTTTGAGCATCTTGCAGATAGATGAATCTTCAACTTGTTGATTAAGGCATCCTTTCTCCCGAGAGGTTGATAGATCACTGGGAGTTGATATCATAGATCTTTAAGAGATACTCTTAATTTAGTGTGTTGGATTAATCTGTCTACTTTGATTGGGCTAAAAGTGAAAAGGTGTCAAGACTTTAAATTTGGAAGCTAAGTCCCCTTGTGGTACACTATGGTGAGTCAGTCAACTTTAGAGAGGGTTAACCGTAGTAGACAATCCCTCTACAGGGAAAACTGCGTTGACGAAACCTCGAGCGGTAATAGCCATTTTTGACGTGGTAGTGACAACCACTATATAAATGTCCTTGTAGAAGAAATCTCCACAGGTGTGGTTCATTATGGGTTGTCAGATCTCCCCAGCAGCTCTTGAAGATTAAGTTCTCGAACTGTGTTAAAACCTCGGTGCACCAGGATTGGAGGTCACCCTTGTGAGTCATAAAAGTTGTAGAGTCAAAACATTATTAAAAACCTTAGAGAGGCCAAACTTTTCATTTTCTAGTAATGTGTGCAATGATTGCAAATCTCTTTTAAAACAAACACAAATAGCTCTCCTAGGGATTAACACAAACTAATTCACTTGATTGTTCATGCACAATGTTTCTTTTTCCCTTGTTCATTATTTTTAGACATGCTTAAAATCACTTGCTTGATGTTCTATGTGACTGTTTATCTGCCTGGTTATTGAAACGATCAAAATTTGTCAAAATTAGTTGCTGTTATAAAACTAGTCTACTTTATCGTGCAAAATCATTTTGGTCTCGTGCAAAATTATCTAGTCCTCACGTGAAATTAAATTGTTGTTATGAGTCTTTGCACGGCCCTATGAACTTCTTCACGTGAAATTAAACTACTATCACTAACCTTTACGCGAGATAGAAAAATTCTTTGCACAGCCTATAAAACTTCTTCACATGACCCATAAAGGTTTTTTGCACGAGATCTTGTGTCAGCATTACCAATTTGGGTCTATTTTAGCTATCTATGGCCTACACAATATCCTTTTTTGCATCTATTTATCCCTTTTGTTTGCAAACAGTCCTGAAATAGGGACACTTCACTTAGCTGAAGACTTGTGTCTTACACCTTGACTAGTCTCGTCTCATAAGTAATTATTTTTGGTCTGTCTTAATGCTTGTCATACTTTGTGTCACATTGGTCATAATCTCTAGCTATTCTAGCCTTTAAATTAGACCATTTGTGCCTTAGTGAACAACATTCTTACTATTATCTTGTCCTTTTTGAGACTCAGTCTTAGTGTAGTCCTTGTCTAGGTTTTAGCTTTTTGTCCTTGTCTATGACTATCACAACCAAAGGCGGCAACGTGTTTTATCCCAATAACCTTAGACGTGGTCATGCTAGGGGTCGTAATCATGGCAGAGGTCGCTTACCTTTCATTATGCAATCTGTATCTAGTTTGGCTAGTGAGGCATCTTCACGATCTCCCTCACCTACTAGGTCATCTTGAGTTCAACAACCATTTTCCAATTTGTAACAAATTAGGAATCCTTTTTACCAAGAGGATATTGAGATAGGTAGAGGTCCTGCATTCCCAAACATGATGTATGATCCTTTCTCCAAAGACCTTTTGAAACACAAAACACTGAAACTAAACATGTTCCTATAATGACCAATCATGAACCTAAACATGGTAGTCATAGTCGATATCAAGAACCACCTAGGGATAACAAAGAGAAAGAGAAAGACTATGACACTGATGAGCAACAGGAAGAGGTAGAAATCCTCCCTGAACACATAGCAAAATGTCAAAGAGACAAAACCTTTCAAAAGGTCATGGGAATCCTAATCAACGAAGAGAAAGAAAAATACTTTCTCAAACTTGCCTAAGAGGGAGCAAAGTTACCTTCTCATTTCAATATAGAAACCATTGTCAAAACTGAAGAAGAAACTGAGACTTTCAAACTCCAAAAACAATTGAAAATTATGCAAGACCAATTGACTCAGATGATGCATGAGAAAGAGAAACCCACAAAGATATACACATTGGATGCTCTTTGTTCATTTCCATTTGACAAAAGTATAAACATGTCGCCTTTCCCATGAGGCATAGAACTACCCAGATATGATAAGTACTTTAGTACTATTGATCCCCAAGATCACTTGCGAGAATTTGGTGCTTTGTCTATGGAGTTTATATACAATCAAATGTACCTCATGCATTTATTCCCTAGAAGCCTAAGTGGTCAGGCTTTGGAGTGGTTCTCACATTTACCTCCTGGTATCAAGATGTTTGATGAAATTTCCAATTCATTTGTTCAAAAATATTCTCATAACATTCAACATCCTGTAAATATTTGAGATCTATGCAACCTTAAATAGAAGGTTGGTGATTCATTTCTCACTTTCCTCCAATGGTGGAGACAACTATACACTAAGTATTCCCGTAAAATCCTAGAAACAGAGAAGCTTGACATTTTCACTGATAACCTCTTACCTGATTTTGGGTATAGAGTCCAACTAAAAGGTCCACGTACCTTTGAAGACATTATTACACAGGCTATCTGTATCGAAGAATTTATGGTCAAGAAAGGCGAGCTCACTCTTTAGAGATACACAAAACAAGATTCCACTTCCAACAGGGATAAAACCAAACATGTCAACAAGAACTAAGAAATTGTACATGATAGGGTTGTTGACAATGTCACACCCAAACCAGCCAAAGTGGTGTTTAATCTCATAGATTGCCTCAAAGCAGCCAAAAATGTTGAGAAGCCTCCCCCTGAAAATAAGATGTCTGGGAACAAATTGAGAAACTCATGGACAACATGACCCAAGTGATAGTATATGCCTTTGGGAGAACCTTTGGATGTGGTTTACAAAACATTGCTACAACACAAGCTTATCTCACCAATGGATAACCCTCATCCTTATGATCCACAACCACATCCACCATGGTGGAATGAGACCTCATTTTGTGAGTATCACCAAAACAAGGGACACAAAACTAGCAATTGTATAAACTTGCGTCATAAAGTCCAAGACATGATTGATGCTGGTGATCTTGTGGTAGATTAACATAACAAAAACTCAGACCACAAGGCGTTCAAAGAGCCTTTCCTAGCTTATGAAAGAGGAGAGACTTCGAAACTAGAACCCTACAATAAGGTCAACTATACATATTCCAATGATGACAATGTCATTCATATGGTTGAACCTATAGATTTTGAATACTACGATGTTATTACCATAAAGGGCAAGCAAGATAATGACAAACCCAAGACACCATTTTTCTTGAGAGGCCCTACTTCCAATAAGATGGATAATGCGTCTTCACAACACTATGCTAACATTGTTACTTGCTCTCATGTGAAGTTGGTGCTCAAAGGCCCTGCACCTCCTACTTCAAATCTTGAACAACACAAAGACAAAGCCCTTGCTGGTCCATCCGGTAAAGGTTCAAAACACACAAAAAACTTGACTGCAACCAGTTATAGTGTTCCCGATCAGTTGAAACAAATTAATGCTCAGATTTTCATCTTTGAGCTACTTAAAATATCACCTGCTCACAGAAAAATTCTGGACAAAGCCCTCACTAAGGCAAACATTCCTTAAGATCTTGATCTTGAGCAATTTCAATCCATGGTAGGTCACCTGACCTCACCTTATCTTATGACCTTCTTCGAGGAGGATGATAACTTATTGAATCATCCACACAATCAGCCTTTACACATTGAGGTTATGATCCATCAGACACATGTTTGTTGGGTACTCATTGACAATGGTACTAGCCCAAACATTGTCTCTGCTACTCTGCTTAGACAATTAGATTATTCTGAGGTCTCTGTTGATCCTTGACAAAAGATCACTATTAAAGCATATGATGAAGTGGAATCAAAGTCACTAGGTCTTGTGATTTTACCAATTTGCATCAGTCTTGTCGAAAAGGATGTCACCTGTCAGGTGCTTGACATTCCCTTAGCCTACATCATTCTGTTGGGATGACCATGGATACATGAGATGTGCGTTGTACCATCCACATACCACCAATGCATTAAATTCCAATTTCATGGTTCCAAAGTTACTATTCCTGCTACTACTAGCTACACTTGCAATATGCTCAAAGCTATTGAAACTTTTGTCCCTGCTAATCATGAATCTACTAATTGTCATGAAAATAAGCTGAAAGAAATTGAGCAGTCATTCAAATTGAAAGAAACTAGTATGGGAGAGTACCACATTGAACTAGTGCTATCATTAACATCTCTCCCAAAGTCCCCTCGACATTTTGGGAGACCCTCAAAGGCAAAGAAGTCATTCGTGCTGACACCTTATACCAAGTATAATGGCACTTTTGTTAAGGCTATAGCTCCCTTAGAAGATGAAAGTGAAAACAGAGCTATTGTCGCATGGCTTTACAAAGAAGAAGCTCCATTGGACCTTACAGAAAAAGCTTGAGAAATCACTCCTAAGAAATATGGACCTGGTCTTAAGCTTATGAAGCATTTTGGTTACAAGGGAACCAGCCCTATTGGGTGTAATAACAATGGCCTAATAGATCCTATCAAAGAAAGAGCTTGAAGCAACCATGATACAATTGGCCTAGGGTTTAAGAAGGTCCCTTTCCATTTGGGATCCAATAAATTCATACTTATACTTGAGAGTTCATTTGAAAATGAGTCACAATCTGAGTCAAGTACTCGAGAGGAAGAATCTGATGATGAGGATTCCTACCCTCATCTTATTCCTTATGATCTCACTAAATTCTTTGCTGAGCCAGATGACTTTGTGCCACGTGTTAGAACTATGGATGATACTAGTGATTCTTCTGAGGACAATACTGAGCAACTCAAATATCATTCAGAAAAGGGAGAATCTAGTCAATCATGTCATATTGAGAATTTTTGTAAGAATCCAGAGGCTGAAGGAGAGTATGTCCCTATCACTATTGGGGAGTTCTATAGTCTCTCACCATGTAACACTGATTCTCATGAATATGAGTTTGACAATCTTTCAGAAGCTACTAATGATAAAGACATTGACCAAGTGCATGTGTATGAAAATCAAATCAAAGTGGGTGAAACATCTAGGGTTAGGTCATGGGGGTCTGATCCAACCAGTGTCCTAGAGTCATCAATTCCTGACATTAGTATTCTGAGGCATTTGAATACACCTATGGATGAGTTCATCGTAGGTCTCAAATTGCTCATCCATGCACTTAATGACTATACTGTGAACGCAATTGAACCAGCCACTACTCTCTCACTCGTACATCTCGAGCTTATTGACTGGAACCCTAATGCATCTAATGAAGTCCCCATGTTCTAGAATGACTATGCTCTTGCTTGTTACCTGAATGCTATTGAACCTGTAATGTCTTCCACCAATGAGCAGAGTATCAACATGACTGAAGCTGACATCAAATATCTCAGTCACATAATTAAAATGAAAAAATGCAAGAGATCTGATGGTGAAAACCACATTGTGGCAATGTCAGATCCCAAAAAAGTAAAAACAAAAGATGTATCCAAGGGTGAAAACCTCTTTAAGGTTCCCACAGATGAGATATTTGATGTCCTTCCTAGTCACTTTTAGGAGAGATTATCAGTGTTAATAGAGCTGACATAGCCAGTTAACCTAGGCACAGAAGAACATCCTCATGTGATACATCTGGCACAGTCACTGTCACCTGAAGAGAAGGAAAAATTCACTACCTTTTTCAAGGAAAAGAAAATAAATTTTTCCTGGACATATTCTGACATGCCAGGAATGGATCCTGATCTTATCATGCATCACTTGTCCATAGCACCAGGCATCAAACCGATTAAACAAAAGCTTCAAAAAATGTAACCTCATGTTGCATTGCTCGTCAAAGCTGAATTGGAGAAACTTCTAAAGGTTGGTTTCATCCATGCAATTGATTATGCTAAATGGATATCCAATATTGTCCCTATTTCCAAGCATGATAAATCTATCAGGGTTTGTACAGACTTTCATGATCTTAACTTGGCATGTCCTAAAGATGACTTTCTGCTCCCTAATACTGATATGATCATGGACATGACAATGGGCTATGAGATGTACTCACTTATGGATGGTTTTTTGGATACAATCAGATAAAAATTATGCTAGAAGACCAAGACAAAATGGCTTTCACATGTGTATGGGGAACCTTTTGTTGGAATGTGATGCCATTTGGTTTAAGGAATGCTAGTGCTACATATCAACGGGTTGTTACTACAATTTTCCATGACATGATGCATAGAAAAATGGAGGACTATGTTGATGATACCTTGGTCAAAAGTGCTAAACGCAATACTCATCTACAAGATTTGGGTCCCATCCTAGATCGTATAGAAAAATTCAATCTTCAACTCAATCCTAAGAAATACATATTTGTTGTCACATCGGGGAAATCATTGGGATATATTGTTTCTGCAAAGGGAATTGAAGTAGATCTAGAAAAAGTACAAAAAATAATGGACATGCCACCACCTCGAAACATCAGTCAGATGAGAGGACTATAGGGAAGGCTTCAATCTATTCACAGGTTTATTTCACAATTGGCAGATAGATCACAACCCTTCACATAGACCTTACATAAGGGTGTGAAATTCAATTGGAGCCCAAGATTGTGAGCAAAGCTTAACATAGATCAAAAAATATCTTGTCAATCCACCAATCCTGATGCCTCATATGCATGGGAAGCCTTTGCTTTTATACATTTCAGCCACTAAAACATCTTTGGGAATCCTGTTGGCTTAGAAAGACAATGAAAACAAAGAAAGAGCTATTTATTACTTGAGCCGAACATTGGTCTCTTATGAGAAAAACTACAACATTATTGAGAAAGCTTGCTTGGCAGTTGTCTTTGCTTCCCAGAAGTTGAGACACTACATGCTTGCCCACACTACATGGCTTGTGGCTAAAATAGATCCATTAAAGTACTTGCTTAGTAAGGTAGCTCTCACAGGAAGATTGGCTAAATGGGTCATGATACTAAGTGAGTTTGACATCCAATATGTTGAATGCAAAGCTATAAAGGGACAGGCAATTGTAGACCAACTGGCCAAGGCACCCATACAAAGTCTTCTACCAATGAACATTGATTTCTTAGATGAGTCAATTCTGACACTCACACACCATACATGGGTTATGTTCTTCGATTAGTCCTTCATACAATAAGGATCAGGTGTTGGATTACTCTTCATTACACCATAAAGATACTCATTGCCCAAAGCATACAAGATTCTATTTCCTTGTACAAATAAAAATGTTGAATATGAAGCTTTGATCAATAGTATAAAAATTGTAGCTGAATGGAGAGTAGATCAATTGGACATCTTCGGTGACTCTCAGTTTGTTATCAACCAAGTAAATGATGTGTATCAAAAAAAGGATGAGAAACTAATTCCTTACAAATGCATGGTTGATGACTTGAAGTATTTCGCACACATCACCTTCCAAAAAGTTCCACATGCAGATAATAAAGTGGTTGATGCCATGGCCACTCTAGCCTCCCTGCTACAAATGCCAAAAAATGATCTTGCACAGGAGTTCTTGGTGGAAGCATTACACTACCTAGCCTATGACACACCTGATTCCAAGATGACCTATTCTATTATAGGAAAAGAATCATCCCACTACCATCACATCTATTCCTACCTTCGTAATCAAACCATTCCAAAAGATCTGACCCAGAATGAGAAAAGTTACCTAATCCATACTGCTTCATATTATGTCATTATTGTTGATGATTTGTATAAGAGAGGTCTTGACAGAACACTCCTTAGGTGTTTAGAACCCGATGAGTCCAAACATGCACTAATTAACGTTCACAAAGGCATTTGCGAATCTCATTCCAATGGCCTGACACTAGCTCGCAAACTCTTTTGTGCTGGTTACTACTGGCCTAAAATGGAGCAAGAAGCTATTAAGTATGCTTGGTCCTACAAGAAATATCAGCTACATGGGAATCTCATTCACGCTCCAGCTAGAGAGTTGATTCCCTCTACTACAACATGGCCATTTCAACAATGGGCCTTCGACTTGGAGGGGCAGATTCACCCAACCTCTTCCAATGGACATAAGTTCATTATCACGGCTATAGATTATTTCATGAAATGGGTAGAGGCAGTCCCTCTCACAGTTGCTGATGGTAAAACTATAGCACTTTTCATCACAAACTACATCATTTGTAGATATGGTGTACCATCCTCAATCATTACTAACAATGGAGGATAGTTCAAGAATAAAGACCTCAAGGAACTATGCAAGAAATTTAAGACCACACAACATTGGTCTTCCATTTATTACCCCTAGGGTAATGGCCAAGCTGAGGCATCCAATTAGGCGATCCTCAAAATTCTTCATCGTATAGTCAGTAAGTCAGGGAGAGACTGGCATCTCCAGATCAACCTAGCCCTATGGGCATATAGAACAAGCATTAGAATTCCAATGGGCATGACTCCTTTTGCGTTGGTGTATGGGGCAGATGTTGTGCTTCCAATAGAGGTCAAGATTCCTACCTTGAGAATCTCTATGAAAGGCTTTATCACTGATGGTGACTACAGAATAGCTTAGCTTCAAGAGCTTGTGTTACTAGATGAGCGGCAACAAGTGGCATGTGATCATCTGCGAGCATATCAACAAAGAATGACCAAAAGTTACAATCAAAGGGTCAAGCCACATGACTTCTAGCTGAGTGACCTCATCCTGAGAGAGAACCCTAAGAATCAACAACAACGAATGCAAAACAAAAAGTTTGAACCAAACTAGCTAGGTTCTTACATCATTACTGCAGTATATGGATCTGGTGCTTATCAACTTTCCACAATTGAAGGAGAAGTGCTTAAAGAGCGTATCAACACTCTCCACCTGAAGTAACTTTATAGTTGATTTAATCCTAGCAAGCTCTTTGTACATATCTAAATGTCCTAAAAAAATCTAAAAATTGGAAAAAGTCCTAAAAACAAAAAAATAAAAAAATAAAAAAGAAAATCTTGCCAAGAAGGTGAAAACCTGGTAAACAGGCACCTCTTTTTCCCAATGCTCCATCTTACAACACATCTTCTGGCTATTCTGTATAGTCGCTTTCATGCTTTTACTTTCCTACTTTTCCTACTCATGTATCCATGGATTGAGTCTTCTCATAGCTCAGGGGCGTTCCCCCTTAGTGTCACTCTTTTTGAGATTCTCCTCATAGAATCTCCTTTGCGATGGTCACCAGTTGTTTCAACTGTGTCTTGCTACTATCACCAGTGTCACTCTTTTCAAGATTCTCCTCATAGAATCTCCTTCGTGATGGTCACCAGTTGTTTCAACTGTGTCTGCCTACTATCACTAGTGTCACTCTTTTTGAGATTCTCCTCATAGAATCTCCTTCACGATGGTCACCAGTTGTTTCAACTATGTCTACCTATTGTTGCTAGTGTCACTCTTTTCAAGATTCTCCTCAAAGAATCTCCTTCATGATGGTCACCAGTTGTTTCAATTATGTCTGCCTGCTATCACTAGTGTCACTCTTTTCATGATTCTCCTCATAAAATCTCCTTCGCGACGGTCACTAGTTGTTTCAACTATGTATTCCTACTATCACTAGTGTCACTCTTTTCAAGATTCTCCTCATAGAATCTCCTTCGCAAAAGTCACCAGTTATTTCAACTATGTCTACCTCCTATTGCTAGTGTCACTCTTTTCAAGATTCTACTCATAGAATCTCCTTCGCAATTGTCACTAATGGTCCTCACTGCATCTACCTACTATCACTAGTGTCACTCTCTTTTTTGAGATTCTTCTCATAGAATCTCTTTCACAATAGTCACCAGTTATTTTAGCTATGTCTGCCTACCGTTGCTCGGGTTATGTCTCCAGATTTTTTTATGGAAGATCTCTCTTGTGTCAGTCACTAGTCGTCCTGGTTGTGTCTGCCTACTATTGCTCAGTCCTTCTTAGGTTTTTCATCATGAAGATTCCTCTTTGACCTCAGTCACCAGTCATTCGTACTACATCTACCTACTGTTGTCACCCTACTGAAGAGATTTCTTTCAAATATATTCTAAACATTAACACTTGACATCAATCGCAAAACATTGAACTCAAAAATGATATAATTGTTTGGATATGCTGAGCATTTTTTTTGTTTTCTTTGTTTTTCTTTATCATATCTCCTTGAACAACTAGATGATGTCATTTTTGACTAGAGAAGTGATGACTGGGGGCATGATCTTTTCTTTGCTTTCTGTCTATGGTTTAGTTCCAACAAGTTGATACATTCTTATAAAAGGGTTGTCCACTATAAGAGCCTCCATCTCATATTGGATGGTGTTGTGTACCTTGACTCTTTTTATACAAATACATCAATGAAATTGGTTCTTCTCCTTGTTTGTTGGAGTGAACTCTTCATGCTATAGTACATATTGATACTCATCTTGCTAAGTGAACATATGGGTCACTACGAGTATATCTAGCTCACTTCTGTCTCAGGTTACAAATGCAAGGGTTGTTGTAGACAGAATGAATACTGAATACTTAGCATAAGAGGGATCTCTCGTGTGTTTGGTGTGCTTGTCATGCAAGCAACATTCAGGTCATCTTAGTGTTTATGCTCTAATGCTTATGTTAACTTGCTACATTAAAAGGGACAAATGTTCTAGTCATTCTGGCTTCTTGTGCCTCAAATACTTACATTTAATTCTGACAAACCAATAACGTATGTTATATTCATATTTCCATGATTGCAATGTCAGTGGGAATTGTATAACATACGAGCTTTATTTTATATCCAGTGATGATTAAATATCGAGGCTTGGTAACCAGACCTAGGGTTGCATTTAACATAGTCTTGCATTACATACTTCATTTGCATAAGCATGCAATTTGATGGTCATTCTATTCATACTCCACATGCATTAGATTCCTCCATGGCTATATAAGCATTTGGTTTGTCGATTCATGCTCCTCAATGGAATACCTATGACTGTCAAGCAAAAACACACAACACTACGTGAGATGTCAGTTCATACACATGCATTCTATTTAAGTACAAGATACATCTCATGTACATCAAAGTAAAAAAAACAAACAATTACATGTACATAGGAATACTTGGCTCAAGATCTCGTATATATATATATATATATCAAAAGAAAGGGTCAGTACAAAAATAGGCGCTACTTGAGTGCAATTGATCAAAAAATGATACATGTAGTGTTGGCACACCAATCGATACATAGCCAGGGATCAAAATCAAAGATCGAGCACAGAGTGTCTAACTCTGTCCCAAACCCTCGCCTCTAAGAGGAACAGGGGTAGCAGGTGGCAGAGGTGATGGTGGCATATCTGGCTTGACAAGAGGTCGTGTGCCCCCAGACTCTCATGCATACTGAGAAAATTTTTGCACTTGAAGTGTCTCATCAGGTATTGTACTCATATATGCCGCATAATATATGCTACCTGAGCTGACTAGAAGCAGATCTCATCCTGTGCCAGCTCTAATCTCCACTCTGCAATCTCAGTGTGCTCTCTCCAAAGATTAGTGTCCCGTTGTCGCTCCACCAGCTATGCATCCTGGACCACCACTGCAATTTGTAACTCTCCCAACTATCGAGAGGCTTGATGAACCCGCTCTTGATACCACCACACCATGTCTTACACCCCAGCCGCCAGCTGATTTGGCATATCCTCATCGAGCATCTCTAGTGCCTACCCCTATGGTGGTGCCTGTTGCTATGGTATCTCCTACTCAGGGGCCTGCTCCTCTATCCTCTACCTCCTTCTCCGACTGTGTCCTGTCCCACTGCTCCTGGCACCTAGGTTTGATCCCATCTGACATGGGGGAATAGGCATCTGTTGTACCTAGTGCTAGACTTGTGGTGGAATCTGTAGCTAGCCTAGTGACTATGGTTGTGCCTACTATTGTTGGGGCACCTATCTCCGTACCTGCCCTACCATCCCGAATGGATCTGTGAAGCATGGGAATGTATGGATGATAAAAAATGCTTGATATGCAAGCTTCATACCTGCATCTACTACCTCTGGTAGGTAGTCTCACTGAACTATAGCTAGACTTCGAATATCTATCATGGATCACTCTGGATCCATCCATGGTGGCCATCCCCGCTCAACATCCTTCTAGACCCTGGCATAGGCACAATACTCATGTCAAATGTCTTGGGGATGACCATACTACCGCCACACTCATGAAATAGAAAATCTCTCAATAATTGATGCCGTCCTACATGCTAGAGGTTGAGAACTAAACATCCATGGTAGCTCTCTAGGGGCATCATCCTAGTCCTCTATCTCTCTCTAGGATCGCCATACAATGGACACCAAGTCATCAAGACACATTTGCCAGTGCTCAGTCTTACCTAGGTGGGCTTGAGTAATATGCCCTTGATATTTGCATATGTATGGCTCCATGGGCTCTCTAGCATCCTAAAAAATTGGCTGACATACGAGAAGATGCTCCCATGCCCAAATCTGTAATACATATACTCTGACTGCCATGGTCTTCTTCTCGTGGAAGACAACCTCGTGCATCTCATGGAAAAGGTGGGCCAACATGCACTAACCCCACCCAAAGATCTTAGGTGCCTCTAACATCCTACAGAGCATGGCACCCCACCTGCACTCCAAACCATGTTGTCCTTTGTCATGACATAGGAAACAACTCAAAAATATAGCCGATACCGATGCTAGCCCATGAGTGGGTCCATAAGTGTGCATTAGCTCATCCTAGCTGATGACCCTACCTCGTGGTAGCTCTCTCTCAAATACAATGGATAGTGCCTCTGTCCCTAATCGGGGCACTATATTGTAAACAACCCAAGCGTCGTGGAAAGGAATCCTCAGAATCCTCCAGATGTCCTCTGGAGTAATGGTCATCTCACCCATCGGCAAGTGAAAAGTATTCATCTTCGAATGGAAATGCTCAACCAATGCAGTGAGAAGGAAGTGATTCACCATCACGACTGGAATTCGACACAAAGAAGACAAACCCAATCGAGCAATGTGTGCCCGATCTGCATCATTAAGACTCCACAATAGCTCCCCATATGGTGGGAAATGAGATCTGAATGCAATGTCACCAAAGACCTCCTACGTGCACAAAAAAATGACAAGAGAAATAATCAGTATCAAGTTGAAATGATGCATCTGAACAAATTAAGATACAATTTTTGAGTGCAAAATCCAAATTTTTAAACAAAACTATCAAGGGATTTCACACGACATTTGTGAAATCTCGAGCGAAGCTCTCTAGTTTCACGCGAAATCATTCTTTCTTCACATGAAGAATCTTTTCATCACGCAAAAAAAGAGTGCTCGTGTGAAAAAATAGTTGTCCATGCGAGAAAAGAAATTCTCATGTGAGAAAGGAATCGCCTCGCACAAAGAATCTCAATCTTCACTCAAAACCTGATGAGTCCCGCACAAAGATCCTCTGGCCGTGTGCAAAGAAATAGTGCACCCTATTTCTTCATGCGAAGAAAGATCTTTGTGCGAGAAGAGATAGGCCTCATGCGAAGACTGAATTGACAATCCTAAAACATGCTAAAATGTGCAATAAATGACCTCGAAATGTGTGAAAACAAAAGTACAAAGGAGGGGAATCGATGACTCACCGATGGTCCATAGTTTGCTGGGCGACTATGATGTCTGAAGCGCTCTAATCAATGATGCCTCATGCTAACTGCCATGTCTCTCTTAGAGCTCAAATCAATAGAATACAAAAAGCACAAATGAATTGAAAATGACCCCTTGAGCCCTTATATAGCTGTTGACCCAAAATTTTCAAAGTGTTCAGATTTGCACAAAAATCACACCCCTGGCTAATTGGACCGTTTTGAATCCATTTTTAGAATCAAATTCAAAATCTGACACACCTAAGAGCCTCAAAAATGCATTTTAAAATTTTGGGGACCGACGCGATTGTATGCTTATGCAGGCCAAATCTTTCTGATACTTTGTGATTCTTGGAATCCTTTCATCTATAGATTCTCCATATTTTCAAAAATCATTTTTGAAATAGTCAACTCAAGTCAACTATGGCTAAATGTGGTCAACATTTGGTCAAACTTGGTCTTTGTGACTTCGCAATCATTTCAAATCAACTCTAAATCTTCTTTTGATCGTTTTGATCTCTTCTACATTTTGCTACAACTCAAATTTCTTATGTATCTATTGCTATGTTACTTTACATCTATTTCCATGTGTCATCTTTTGATTTTGTTGTCGAGGGGGCAGGATGATTACATCATTAAATACTTATTTCTTGGGGCATCTCATCACTCAGGGCATCTTGTTCCCTTCTATCTAGCATCTTTGCTATCTATCTTAACTTTTCATTAATTGATCAACCTTATAACAACTCTTCTCAGAGTTTGATGGACAGGTATTGGGACAGTCTAAACCCTGACTCCTGAGGATCAAGCCTCATTTTGGGGATGATTCTATGACTCATGATTGTACCTTGTTATCTTTTATCAATCTTAGGTATCTAGGTGTTCTATCTGGATCCTTGAAGGTTAAGCTCCGTTCTGGAGATAGTCTTCTAAATCCTTTCAATCTTAGGTATCTAGGTGTTCTATCTATACCCTTGAAGGTTAAGCTCCATTCTAGAGATAGTCTTCTAAATGCTTTCAATTTTAGGTATCTAGGTGTTCTATCTGGATCCTTGAAGATTAAACTCTGTTTTGGAGATAGTCTTGTAAATGCTTTCAGTTTTAGGTATCTAGGTGTTCTATCTAGATCCTTGAAGATTAAAATCCATTTTGGAGATAGTCTTCTAAATGCTTTCAATTCTAGGTAAAAAGACATTCTATTTGGATCCTTAAAGATTACACTCTGTTTTGGAAATATTCTTTTAAATGCTTACCAATCTTAGGTATCTAGGTGCTCTACTTGGATTCCTTGGAATTAAGCTCTGTTTTAGAGATAGTCCTTAAAAGCTTACCAATTGGTCTTTGTGTAATCAACTTTGGAACCAATCTCATCTTCGAAACATGCTTTCTAATTATCTTTGAATTGAATGTGCTAATCGCACATTCATTCAAAGAGGGGCAAAATGTCAAAATTGGCTCATTGCCATCTCAACCAATTCTAGTCTATTTCTGATCAATCCTAAAGTCCTATTTCATTAGGCAAATTCTTATTCAGCTACTCGCTACTTGACTTAATTGTCAGATACAGAAAACCCTAATCTGCATTCATCATGCTTATTATTTAATTCCTATAGTATTTACTCATTTTAGTCACATTAAACCTATTGATTAATATTTAATTTAATTACTAAGTATTTATACTTTAATTAAATTAAATTATATCTTAAGGCTAATGTACTATGGAATTAAATTTATTTAATTTAATAAATGTGCCTATTTTAATTAGTTAAATGAAATTATTTAATTAAATGGAGTACTTCTAATTAATTAAACAAAGTTATTTAATTAAATGGGAAGCCATTCCTAATTAATTAAATGAAGCTATTTAATTAAATAAAAAAAGTGTCTAATTAATTAAAGGATTATTTAATTAAATAGAAAAGGTAATTATGAGAGTATATCTCATTTTATTAAATTAAATATCTCACCAAAATCTCTCTTTAGTTCAAAAAGGGAAATTTCTAGTTCACTATTGATCAAAAATGAATTAAATCAGTTAACTCCTTATTCTACTCAAATTAAATTAGTTAACTTTCTTTAATTTGGGAATCTTCCTTTATGACTGAACTTCATCTTCAATCCTGACCGTTGATTGAAATCGATCTCAACTATTGATGGATTCTAGGAAAGTCTATTTAAGAGACCCTCATCTCTTCATTTTGGGGGAGGATGAATTAGAATTTGCATTGAATTGCTATTGAAATTCATACTCACATTTGCTCACATTTGCTCACATTTTTTCATACATCTTGCATTCTTAGTTTAAATTCATTTAGCTTAATATGCATAGGTTAATCTAGTTTTGTTTCAATTGTTCCTATACTAGAATGCATTTCTCATTCTAGATTAATCTGCATAATCATATAGATTAATTTCATTTCTTAAATCCTTCATTCTTAGAGGGTCTGGTTGCTTAAACACCTCAAATTTGAGGATATCTAACAAGAAATTCCCTTTAGATAGAAGATAATAGGTCACCTTGCTGGCTGATTTTCAGATGAACAATCCAATGCTCATTCCGAGATGAATTCTCAAATAAAGACCATGTTGAAGTGTGTGTGTGTTAGCATAGGCCACATATTCACATATGCAATAAATACTTATTTACACCAAAAAAATTATAGTCTAACCCTAAATCCTAACCCTAAACATAATAGTAATTATGATGTGAACACATATCCTAATCTAAATTTGAAATGTATAACCCAATACTATAATCCTAAATGATAAATAATAATTGTAAATATTAAACTAAAACCTAAAGAATAATGAGAATATTTTGTAAAAACACCTCACATAGAAAATGTATGGGGTAATGAGGACCATTCATCAACTTTTAATCTCAACCCTCCATTTTCCTTTTCATTTCTAAATACATTTAATGGGAAATATAGGGTACCTGATATTAAATTAGATACCCAGAATAATATTAGATACCTTATATATCAGGTACCTAATATTTTACAAGTGAGCTTTTTAAAAAAGTGACTATGGTCTCCTTACCCAAGACATGCAAAAAACTAATCACCTTTTCATAGGGTTTGAT
Source organism: Cupressus sempervirens (assembly GCA_028749045.1). Taxonomy (NCBI): domain Eukaryota; kingdom Viridiplantae; phylum Streptophyta; class Pinopsida; order Cupressales; family Cupressaceae; genus Cupressus; species Cupressus sempervirens. The sequence goes on along the minus strand of CM053789.1, from coordinate 50,126,293 downwards.
GGTTTTCTATGGAAAAAAAAAAAATTGGGGCCCAAACTTTCAAAAAGTGGTCCAATCATTTGGTTTGGTGTGTTGAGATTGTTGATGCTATGGGGAGAAATAGTAGAGGAAAGTCTAAATGGAAGAGGAAGGTGAGGAATGATGAAATCAAAGAATATAGGAATAAGATAGGGAAAACCATTGTAGAAAGAGATAAGGTATATTAAATGTCAATGAGGTCGAGCCCATAAAATTAGTTTCTAGTGAAGATGTTGAATTAGATAATATGAATCAACTTCATGTTGTGAATGATTAAGTATTAATTGAAGAGGAAAATGTAGAGCTTGAGAGGGAAAATATAATAATTGAGAATGATAGTGATAATGTTGTAAATGAACCTTACACATCTCCTTATTATAATCAAAATGATGTTCCTTGTAATGAAGAGAGACCTACAATTGACCCTAAACTTGGTAGAACACCAAAATAGTTATTAGAGATCGATGATGATATTTTAGGCACATTGGAAGGGAAGAGATCACATAAACCAATTTGGTTGTTGGATTCAAGACTATATGAATAGTTTTTTGGCAACAATATATTACTCAAGAAATGCCAACTTCATACACAATTGTTAAGGATGCAAAAATTGAGACCTATGCTATCTAAAATGAAAAACATGTGAACAAGAAAATTGAGAGAAATTCCATTATTGTGAAGAATATTTTTAATGCTCTTAATAGCATAGGAAAAAAGTGTAGGGAAAATGACATGAAAAATGTTTGTAGGGTTAGTACAACTTCCTCAGTAAGTCATCATTTGAGAACAATGAGGCTTATTAGAAAAGCTTTTGGTTACTTAAACATAAGTTGTACAAATTTTAGTAGAGCACTTAAATGAAAAGAAAGTTTTGATGATCCTCTTTAAACTGATGCATGACCTTATTGTGAGAGACTTCCACATTCTGATAAGAAACTAATAGAGGGTGTAAAGGAACAAATTGCACAATTTGGGCACTCTATCTCAAGAGTGTCACAAAATGCAAAGGATGTTTTGAAGCTGAGAATTGGCAATGAAGACCATATCCCACATCCAAAAAATTATTTGGATATAAGTCAAACAATATTTTTCAAATAGTTTTATGAGAATAATCTAGCATTACATATATCACAAAGGTCTTTTGTATTAATGAAGCCATTTTATTGGGTAGCTCTTAAGATTTGAAATATGTGTTGTTGTAAATATCATGTGGATTTTTCTATGCACCATGAAGCATTTTGCTCTATCTGTTGTGCTTTGCATACTAATGAAATGTTGGAAATTTTTGGTGCTACTTGGATTCCAAAATCATTACAATTTTTACTAGATCAATTCTTCTGTCCTAGAGATGATGCTTGTTTCTTTTATAGAAATGATTTCTTAAATGTGAAGTGCTTACAATGCGGTGGTTTATCAATTTTTTTTGACATGTTTACATGAGGGTGCGAAGAAGATATTGGAAAGACATTAGTTTCAAAGAAGGTTTATGAAATAGTAAAATACACATTGATGAATGGAGGTGAAGGCTCTAGATGTGAGTTGGTTGAAAAAAATGAGTGGTAGATTTTATTTCAGATTTCAAGGAAAATTGTTTTTACAAGTATGCAAGGCATAGCCATATGTCTTAGTGGTTGGACTGAAAAAAATTAGAATGTGTAAGGATAATTTCTCATTTAAATTATTATATCACTTGTTGGCTTTGTAGAGAACTATACATTACAACTTTGTTTGAATTGATATTTTTGTCCACATAACATATAGACATGCCTCTAATAGTGTAGAAGATAACCAAAAGATAATCAAAGAGTACCACTTTTATATGAGTGATGATAGATCTCACTCTCATCAGTTTGTCCAACATTATTTTGAGAATTTTTTTGAGTTTTTATGAGAACACGATATTGCTATGGATAGACTTCTCATTTGGTCAAATAATTGTATAGGTCAATTCAAGAATGCTCGCATGTTTTATTGGTTTTTTAGAATTTATTTAAAGATGAATGTACTCATATTTGGAAATTTTTTGAGTCTAGAATGGGAAAGAGGAGCATGATGGAGTGAGGACTTGCATGAAGATATCTCTAGCAAAGGAGCAAATGAAGATTTCAGCAACAAAACTTCTTGATGCTTATAACATAGTTTATTGGTGTAATTATGCATTATCATAGGGGGAATCTTGATTTAGTAGTGTGTAGGTTCTTTTTTTTGGTTGAGAAGGAATCCTTAGGTGATAGATTGGATTGTGCTATAGTCAGATATTCTTTAAAAATGCATTCATTCTAGAGCTCTAATTATAGAACATGGACTATTTGGACAAGACAAGTAGTTTTCTTTTGTCCTAGTTGTTTTTAGTGTGATTGAGATAATTTTGGGTTGAGTGAGTGGGTGGATACATGGAATCTACATTATCTTTCATACCCTTTATTATAAATGATGACATGGATAGTTCTATTGGCCATAAACATATATTAGTTCTTCTTCAGCCAAGACAAATCTTTATATTGGTTGCACCATAAGGAAATGATGAGAAATGAAATTATTGGTTAAAATATTGTGTAAGAGGTAAAAAAAATTCACAACCAATTATAGATGATGATGGATTCACATATCCTACTATTTCAATTACTATTTTTGGAACATGGTTGTAGACATACATTCTTAGAATGAATAGAATTATTATATTTGAAGACTATGAGAAGCACAAAACAATTCTCATATATTTACATCTTATTATTTAAGTGAATATGAATTTTCTAAAGCATCAAGGAAGACCAAAAGTAAAATAACTTTTTACTATTAGTAATGTTGATCACAGAGCCTTATTGGGGACCTGCAAATAGAGCGACGACCTTTTGGGAACACTTCACTAGGTAATACTAACTCATAAAAAGTTTTCATATGTTCATTATATGCTTTAAATTTAGTTTCATAAGTTAATTATATTCTTATTCTTATACTTATTATTTAATGTAAACAATACTAACATTTTCTATAATATTGAATTGTAGGTGTCTTCAACAATAACAATGGATAAAGATAGAAACAATGTTAAGGAGTGAAACAAAATCAATTATATGATAGTTTAGTCTCTATGTTTTTTGGTTGTTGTGTACATATTATTATTTACATTAAGGTCAATTTATCTATTAGTTTCTCAACACTTAGTCAAATGGTTACATTACTACTGAGCTCTACAGCTGCTACCAAGCTTATCATCCATTCGATAATGTTAACCAAGTGTCTCGGTTGCTACAAAGATAAATAGACAATTTTTAGTTCATGTCAAGCTACAAAGAATCTATTGAGCATCAAAGGTAGTTTACAGTATAGCCTAAGCATAGTAGTTTCTACTAAGCTATCTAGTAGATGTGATGAAGAATCTAGTGTTAACTAAGCTCTACAATGTCTACCAAGCTCACATTATTAACATAGTGAATCTAGTGTTGACCAAGTCATGCAGTATCAACTGAGTGATTTGGTAGCTACCAATTTTCTTAGTGGTCATCGAGTCAAACAGTGTTAACTAATTTTGAGCTACTCAAATGTGATCAGTATGGACCAAGCTTCAACTTTAATTGAGTTCCAAAGTTTTCTAAGTGCTGATAGTCTTTTTTGTGTATCAAAATATCACCAAGTCTATCCCTAGAACCCAAGTTATAGTAGTTGGGTTGACTTTGTGAATTATGATGAATTTGGTATTTTAGTTGACTCCAAAAGGTAATTAATTGGATTGGTATATATGTAATGAATTGTATTATATCCAAATAATTATGTGAATAAGAATGAGAAGGATGTGAGTGTGAATTGAAGAAGACTACAAGAAGTATAAGGGATAGTAGAGTTTTATCAATCACAACTAGGTGATCATTGTAATACAAGGAATCTCATTTGACACAAAGGTAGTATAATAATGATTGTAATATTGCAGTATATTACATTAGTATATAGGAGAAAATATGATGGTGGCATATGATTAAAAAAAAAATCTATGATAATGGTCTATGATGAAGAATGTGTTGGAGTTCTTTCTGGTAAGGAACATATCAGGTGGGTTTAAACCTAATATTAAGAAGCATAAGATAGCTAAAATCCTAAGGATGAGCTAAATCATATATTTAGTAGGGCTAAATCTTAGTTTTGGGCCAACATTAATAGAGTCATTAGGGCTCACTTCACTTTAGGCTCTACAGGGCCAAGGTGGGAAAACCTAAGGGATTTCTCTTCTCTTCAAGACTATCCCCTATAGCAAAAATTGTCAATATTCTTCTATGATTTGCTAATAAAACTTTTGATCATAGTAGCTAGCTATAACCAAAAACTAGATGCAAACAAATAATAGCCAACACTTCTACTTCTTAGTATATAAAATGGTAAATTAATATTCAATTAAAGATTTGGATCTCATCATAACCTAGGTATGCAACAATAGAGAACATGCAATATCTAACATGACTAGTCCCTTCACTAGGAATCAACTAAACCTTAACATGCACATGGACGCTTAAAGTATACTCATATATATAGACATCTAATCTAACTTGTGTGTTGCATAAAAATGTAACTAAGGAAATAACACTAAGCAACTAATGCACATTCCTACATTATCATGCAAAACCTCAAAATATGAAAGAAGACATGTAATATAAAGACAATATGAAATTACAATGACTCAAACTACTAATGCAAACCTCATAAAATCATCAAGTATAGATGATTTCATTGTTGTGGGATGTGGTTGCTCACAAGTCCAGCAACATAACAATGAGGTAGATAGTAGATGTGGAAATGAGCAGAGGGTTCTCTTTTTATAGGAAAATGGATGGCTAAGATTGAATGCAAGATGGAAGGCTAGGATCTCTCAGGATCAATGAGGTGTCAATGAGGTGGAGGACAAGTAGACTCCACTAGATTAGGGTTTTGACCATTCAAAGGGGGAAAAATGCTCACACATGTGTGAGAAACCTTTTATGGTGACATCTCAATGACAAGTGTGAGAAGCATGGCTTCTCACACGTGTGAGACAACTTTGAAAGTGACATGATCAATGAGGTGTGAGAAGCATGGCTTCTCACACATGTGTGAGACAACTTGATTCTCATGCAAGAAGACAAGTGTACAAGAGGCATGAAAGATATGAGGGATGAAAAAAGTGTGAACATCTCTCACACATGTGTGAGGATTCCTCACACATGTGTGAGAACACACTTAGGATTAAGAGGTGATTAGCTAGGATGATTAGAAAAAGAAAGCATGATTAAGGAAGTGGGTAGGTTTAGCATGATGGATTAGGTAGGCTAGTGAGGTTAGGTGAGGTTTAAAAGTAGGAGCCATGTGCTCAAATAGGATTAAATGCAATATTTAATTCCTAGTGGGATTAGGCAAGGAATTAATTAAGTAAATGACATACTTAATTAAAGTGAAAGGGGTTAGATGCAAGGGGAATAGGTTAAGATTTAAATAAACCTTAGTTTATTTAAATCAAGGTAAGGTAAATGTAATTAAATAAATGAAAATTTATTTAATTAAAGGTAGGGGAATTAAATAAATAATGAATATTTATTTAATTGGCTAGGAATTGACTAATTGATGATGATTGATTAAGGATGGCAAAGCTAATGCTAAGCGTAATGCACATCCAAGGATTGGGAAGGATTCATCCCATGATAATGATGTGTGAATATAATAAATGGATTATTAGCTGATTGGGTCAAATTGATGAATTGATTAAGGATTGATGTTCAAGATTAAAAGATTAGATTGATTGAATTAGTACTGATTGCATAGTGATTGAGATTTTAGTGATTTTTTGATTTTATGGTAGATAGAAGAATGAACATGGATGAGAGTGGAAGAATGATGTTGATAGGATGAAGAATGATGAGAGTAGAATTGATTTGATGTGAAAGAACTAGAAGTATTGAAAATTGATTGAATTAGAGGATAAATGAAGTTGATTGAAGTGAGTTGGAAGAAGTAGATTGAATGTGATATAGAATGAATAGAATGGATGGAAATGAATTGATTAGATGAATGTGAGATAGAATGTATAGAATGGAACCAATGACAAGGGAGGGTCAAGGTATGGTAAATGGAGGAAAATCAACGTGATGTTGGTGGATGCAAGGAATAGTGAAAGGATATGAGGGGCTAAATGATATGGTGGCGAAAAAGTGCGAGGCCAAGGATCATGTTTCAAAGGAGTCCAAATGCCCCATTCCAAGGATATGAAAATGGTGGGAAAGGATGTGTGAAAATAGAAAGGTAGAATGAAGGTGAGCGTCTGGAGGAAGAGAAGGCACGTGTTCTTCCAAAGCATGTATAAACATTTATTACTGTTGTGCCTCTAGTAGTGATCACGAGCGTGGGATGAAAGTGGAATGAATAAGGGATATGGGAGGGAGGATATGAAAAAGGGATACTAATATGGATAAAATGTGGGATATGAAGTGGATGAAAGGTATGGGATAGCCAAGATCAAGGACATATGAAAGAAGGATGGAAATATGTAGGAGTATGGATGGAAAAATGGATGAATGAACATGACAAGAACTATGGAAGGAAAGATATGGATGGGATGTCGAGATCAAATGCATGAAAGGATGATGGAAGCATGTAGGAAAATGTATGGATAACGAGAAAGGGTCATGGAAAGTGCATATGGATGGATGAAAGGAAAGTGAAAGTCACAATCAAAGATGGAAAAGGGGCTAGTGAATGGTAGAGGGAAGGAGGGAAGATATGTATGGAAGCTTCAGTATGGATGGAGTTTGCCCCCAGTGTAGAGTGCAAGTGGAAGAGGAAAAGTGAATGGAGGGATAAGTGGAATTGGGAGACAATCGATACATGATAGGAGAACGAAGGGAGGACTCAAGCATCTAGATATATAGATAGTATCCCTTGAATTATTATTCTTTTCTTTTTTATTTTCAAGGAATTTTTCCTATTTGCTCATAGATGTTGGTATGATAGTGAAAAAGAAGGATGAAGCGGATTGATGAATGGAGGACAAGGACTTATGAAAAGGTTTGGATTAAGGGGGTGAAGTGGGAGGGAGGAAGACATGGTTGATGAATGCTAGGTTGGAAGGCTTGTGAATGAGTGGATGAAGGATGCAGAAAGATCATCATTGGCACACACCTTGAAGGGTGATGGAAAGGAGGAAATTGTGGAGGATAGGTAGGAGAAAGTTTGAATTTTGGGATTTAGGGACCCAAAATAGATGAAGGAGATGATGGGTTTGGGATGGTGGATTTGGGTATATAAGGACCCAAAATAAATGTTGAAGCCTTTGGATTAGAAGAATTAGATGCCATTTTGAATCTTTCTTTGAGGTTCATTGCTACATTAAGTAGCTTCAGTATCCACAAAATTTTTGCATATTCTATTTTCAGCCTTTGCGGCCTTTTGTTTTTGCTTTGGATCAGATTTGTCTTTTGATGAACATTTCTTTTAGAGGAGACATGTTAATACTTGGGCTTTTGTGGATTGTTAGCTTTATTTTCTTTTTCTTTAGCATCCAATGTGCTTCCATTGGCTATGGTAGGGGTGCATGAAGGAGAGCGTATGGATGGTGAATGTTGGAAAGGATTCAAGGATCTGTGTCATTGTTGATCTTTTCTAGAACCATGAGGGGATAAAGTGGAAGACATGAATATGGTGGATGGATGTATGTAAGGGCCCAAAATGGATGGAAGGGATGAAGGGTTTGATGGTGGAACATAGGGACCTAGAATAGATAGAAGATAAGGACCTAGAATGGACTTGGAAGATGAATGATGGGAAGTTTTAGGTTTGGATGGAGCAATTTTGGATTTGGAAGGAGTGGAAGGTGTACCAACATCTTGAGACATTATTTGTTCAATGGGATACTTATTATTTTCAACACAAGATGTGAGTCCATGTATATGGGGTTCATGAGTGGATAGGATAGGCATGATATGATCATGTGGAGGATTAGGATCATGAAGGGGATGATGGGGGATAATAGGATCATGAGATGGAGTGGCATCATGAAAGGAAAATGAAAGGGTTCTTTGATCTTGACTTGAAATAGGATCATGTGGCAGAATACATGGATCATGAGATGGAATAGGATCATGAGATGGAGTGATTTGATCTTGACATGGAGGAATATTAGTGGAAGAAATGGAAGGGACTTCTTCATGAAGTGGAGGATCTATGGAGGCTAACTCTTGAGATGGAATGGAAATGGTAAGGGGTGTGCTAGATGAAATTATTTGATCTTGATTAGGAAGAGAATCAGGAGATGGACTAGGAGGGATAAATGGATCTTGAGGGATAGGGGAACAATGAGATGGAGAAATGCTCGGATCTAGAGGAGAAGAGGCATCTATAATGTTATGCTTTGGAGGAAGTACTTTGGGTGATTGGATCTCTTTATTTTGTATGTTACACTTAGCCAAGAGTGATGTGAACAACCCCTTATAAGGTGGGGATGAGGTTGTTGGAGGACTAGAATTGTGTGAAGGTGTAACTATGGGTGGGGGATTGCATGAAGGGTTGGGGTTGGATGGGACATGAGGACTAGGATCTTTGAAACATGGAGGAAGAGGACACATGGCATGGGAGTGGCATCTTACTGTTGGCTTGCCAAGAGATAATTCTTTAATTGTTCCATTTCCATGGCAAGGGCATTTGTGTTGGAGGAAGTGTGTGGGCTATGAATGGAATCGTATGTAGTGGAAGGATAAGGAGGTGGATTTCCCTTGTCAAAGGTAGAAGAATAATGAACATGAGGTGGATTAGAGTTGGATATGAAATGTTGAGGATGGATTTGATATGTAGGTTGAACAGGAGGTATAACTCCATATTGTCTTTGAAGATTGTCAACCATTTGATTAAGCAAATTCAAATCCATAGATGTTAGAAGAAGAGTGATGAAAGATTTGATGACGGATAGAAGATGAACTTAGGACTAGGAGCAAGTTGGACTTTGTATTGATTTGAATTGGATTTGATATTGATTTGATTGAATTTGATTGGATTTGATTTGATGTTGATTGGATATGATGTGATTGAATTAGGGTTTGATTTGATTTGATAAAAACCCTATGATATTGCAAATAAGTGAATGCAGGATTTGAATTAAAGTCCAATGTTTATGAAAATGCTCCTATGACCAAAGTAGAAGATGTGATGCAAAGTTGAATTAGAAAGATTGATTATGGAGGAAGATTTAAATGGATTGAATTAAGAATCAATTAGAAAGGAATGAATTTGACAAGGGATTGAATTAGAAGAATGATGATGTGGAGGATTGAATTAAAAATGCATTATGAGATTGGCAGAGGAAATTAAAGCTAGATGATGATGAAGCATGACTAGGATGAAGATGAGGAATGAGATTGAATGACGAGGAAATGATGTGGATGAATAGAGATGATGAAGATGTCAAGGAATACTGTGAATGATGAAGACAAGAGATGTATGAGTGTGATGACTTGGATGGAAAGAAGATGTGACATGGAAGTGATGTGAACAACTTGATTAAGAGGTCTTAAACCAAGACTTGTTTTTGTTGTTTTTGAAATTTTGTTTTTGATTTTTTTGGAGTTTTGAAGTTTTATGATTTTTATGGGTTTTTATGTTTTAAGATGTTTTGGATTTTATGTTTTATGATGTAAAAGAAAACAAGGAAATATGTACAAGGCAAGTGTGTTTGAAACACTCAAGAACGTCAAACACACCAAAAAATCTATAAAGTTTTGACTAGGATGTACAAGGATCAACTAAAGGGTGTCCTCGATATACGCAAGGTACATGAGGCCCAAATTTGTAGATGGAAGAGAATACTGCCACACAGTTGGGGGGAGACGGTAACCCAAATCTCCTCCTTCACTTCCCAAAGGTATAAAGTTCTTTGGGGCTTAGCCAAGAGTGACAATATTATGCTTCCAAGAGAGGTGTCTTTTGATTCACCTCCCAATTTTTATACTCCGCCAGAACATGGGAGTTGAGGTCATCCCAAGGGGTGATGAAATCCCCAAGTAGGCCTCCTAAAAAGAAAATAAGACCACTTATTTCTTGTGCACCCAACATCACATGAAGGCGCAAGGGGAGAGAATACGTAAGTGGCCTTGGGGTTCAAAAAGAAACACGTTCGTTCTCAATGAAACTTTAGGTTTTGTAATCTACTTGAAGACACGTGTTTATAATATAAAATGTTCTTTCCAAATTGAAATAGAGCCAACGTAAATGAAAATGCAGATTTGTCAACAAGAAAGTAAATCGAGCATGTGCACAAGCAAAATTGCTGAAAATGAAATCAATTTCCCTTAACGCATTCAAGATTGTGTGAGTTCATTTTAAGCACCAATGCGAAATGTTTGCTAACCTAAGCATACATGTCCATTCCCTTAAGGCATTCAAGATTGAATTTGATTGTTAAGCATTTAACCATGCATTCAAAGACGAATTTTTATGCATACATGTTCATTCCAAAACAAAATTAAGGCAAAAACTTGCAAACAATATGAGTAGTGAGAAAATATCCCTGCAAAAAGATAAGTTAGGGAAGCAAAAATATAGAGCAAACGTGAAACAACCCTACAATGAAAAAGTTAGCACAAATTTTGGACTTTGACAAAAAAAATAGAGATCTAAACTGCATCAAAATCTTATAAAACTAGAACCATGACGACGGGCTCGAAATCAACTTTTCGACGATATTTCATTTTGCAAAAACAGAGCTCGTATGCTCAAGTTATGAGTAAAAAAGTAAAGGTTGCTTCTTATGGTCTAGAGGGACATGCAATGCCGATGTCAGTGACCTGCGAAGTTAAATTTGATGGTTAGGTGCACGTCAAGCAAAAAATATTTTTGTTTTTGAACATTTTTGAGAGAGAATGAAATCCTCATAGTTGATTGAAAAAGATTAAAGTTAATTTTTAAACAAAAAAAGTTAAAAGGAAAATACTATTTACATTGTGAATTTAAGTAATAATAAAAAATAATTTTTAAAAAAAAAAAGAAGGAAAAATATGAAAGTTTTTTCGGGAGGATTGTTGGGTCGGGTAGAGGAAGTACAAGTGTGGGGATGGTGGTGGTAGAGGGCAAAGGAGGAAAGGGGAGATGAAGCAACACTGGGGTTTGAAGCCGTGGGTGGAGCAGTTCGGCAGTGAGCATGCCACGACCGCGAGTCATGGTTGTGGAGAAGGGCAGAGTAGCAAGTGCAAAGCTGCCACCTTGAGTGGAGGAGCAGGGCATGGGGCGGGTGTCGGGAATGCAAGGGGGCAGATGCCGCAGCTGAGGCGGCGAGATTAATGAGGGGAGGGGGGGTTTCGGCGAAGGGAGGGGTTTGTTGTGGGCGAAGGGGACTGCGCGGGGGCAGTGTCGGGTAGTGCGGCCACAGGAGGAGGTTAGGCTGAGCGAAGAGGGTTTTTCGCAGGGCGGACGAGATGCAGGCAGGTGGCAGGTGTGAAGTAGTGTTTCGATGGTTTTGGCGGCGAGTTGGAGAGTGGGGAGTTGCAGGAGGCGGGAGGCGGAGAGAGGCCACAGCGATGGCAGGTTTCAGTAGCGAGGCGGCGTATGCCAGGGCACGGGTAGATAGAGGGGTGCCGCCGAATAGAAGAGGGAGTGAGTTCGGTTCGGCCGCAGTGGTAAGTGCAGGGGGAGCGGGGGTTGTGGGTCACGCGGTGGCACCTGCGCCACTCGCGGTGAAAACAAAGCTTTTTAATATTTTTTTTTTTTGTTTTTTTTTTTAAAACAATTATATATATATATATATATATATATATATATATATATATATATATATATATATATATATATATATATATATATATATATATATATATATATATATATATATATATATATATATATATATATAAGTTGACAAACAAATGCTAGCTTCCCCTTTTTTTTAGAAATTTGATTTTTTTATTTTTTAATTAAACTAATTCCACTCTTCTTCCCTTTTTTATTTTTTATTTTTAGTATTTTCTACTTATACAAAAAACGAAATGAAATGAAACAAAAAAATCTACCCACTTTTTTTTTTTTTCTAATAACGAAGAGGATATTCAATGTATATTTACCCTAAAACTTGAAAATAAAGCAATAAGCAAGATATAGAGTATTTTATGTCAAAAAACTTCCCTTAGGTCCTCCAAATGCAATGATGGGTTTTATGGCTTGATTAGATGCTCCTTATGAAACTTGACCTCCAAATGCAAGTCCTACAAGCTTGAACACTCACAAAACACTCAAAAACACATTAGATGGTTAGTTCGAACCCGTGAAATGGGTACCACCGGGCGTGCCAAAATGTGTTGCATAAAAATGTAACTAAGGAATTAACACTAAGAAGCTAATTCACATTCCTACATTATCATGCAAAACTTCAAAATATGAAAGAAGACATGTAACATAAAGACAATATGAAATTACAATGACTCAAACTACTAATGCAAACTTCATAAAATCATCAAGTGTAGATGATTTCATTGTTGTGGGATGTGGTTGCTCACAAGTCTAGTAGCATAACAATGAGGTAGATAGTAGATGTGAAAATGAGGAGAGGGTTCTCCTTTTATAGGAAAATGGATGGCTAAGATTGAATGCAAGATGGAAGGCTAGGATCTCTCAGGATCAATGAGGTGTCAATGAGGTGGAGGACAAGTAGACTCCACATGGATTAGGATTTTGACCATTCAAAGGGGGAAAGATGCTCACACATGTGTGAGCAACCTTTGATGGTGACATGTCAATGACAGGTGTGAGAAACATGGCTTCTCACACATGTGTGAGACAACTTTGAAAGTGACATGATCAATGAGGTGTGAGACAACTTGATTCTCATGCAAGAGGAAAAGTGTGCCAGAGGCATGCAAGATATGAGGGATGAGAAAAGTGTGAACATCTCTCACACATGTGTGAGCATTCCTCACACATGTGTGAGAACACACTTAGGATTAAGAGGTGATTAGCTAGGATGATTAGAAAAAGAAAGCATGATTAAGGAAGTGGGTAGGTTTAGCATGATGGGTTAGATAGGCTAGTGAGGTTAGGTGAGGGTTAAAAGTAGGAGCCATGTGCTAAAATAGGATTAAATGCAATATTTAATTTCCAGTGGGATTAAGCAAGGAATTAATTAAGTAAATGACATACTTAATTAAAGTGAAAGGGGTTAGATGCAAGGGGAATAGGTTAAGATTTAAATAAACCTTAGTTTATTTAAATCAAGGTAAGGCAAATGTAATTAAATAAATGCAAATTTATTTAATTAAAGGTAGGGGAATTAAATAAATAATGAATATTTATTTAATTGTCTAGGAAATGGGTTTTGGACAAATTTCGGTGTCTACAACTTGTAAATAGATATATGTCTTCATAAAAACTCTCATACTTATTGTAAAATCCTCCTGGTGAAACCTACAACCCTATCAAGGTAAATAAGCATTTGGTTGGCCATTTTTCCCAATAGAAAACCTATCTAGACATACAACCTTAAGGGATTACAATTGATTTTAATCTCATTTGTTCTTAAACAAAAAACTTTGCACATAACAGGGGAAGGAGATGAGAACTAGAGTGAAACTAAGAAAAATTAAGCTCTTGTATTAATCTCATTGAAACTAATACATCATCTATATGCCAAAACTTAGAAAATACTAAATGAATGATTGTATAGTATAAAATGGTTCAAAAGAAATACATTGTTGCTATTCATTATAGAGGAATAATGAGAAGAAAATGGTAACACAACTCTAGAGCTGGAGGCAACCTTGTGGTCTCACTAGTCATAAAAATTGGAACATGTACAATGAACAAAGAAGAAGAATTTATAGAGGAGAAGAAGCTTCTCAATCAACAATCTGATTCTCACATGTGTCATACTGAAATTGTCTTCATTTTGATGTTGTTGAAATTGATCTTCTTTATCTACCTATAATCAAAAACCATAAATGTTGTAGCAAAATTTTTGATATATCCCCCTTAAAGTAATCAGCAAAATATCCTCTGAAGAAATATTAGATACACATCATAATATGTGATGGAGCTTCAAATATGATCTTGGTTTTTCATGCTCTACTTTTTCCATGAAATTCAAATGTACTTGTCAAAAAAACCCGTCACTTGCAACTGCTTGCTTTAAAACACTCAAATCATCTTTAAAATGGTCAATGAAATCAAATTTGATGCAAATCTAATCAAAAAATGATTTTATCCCATTATGAAAATATCAAATGAGCATTTGCACTGAGGATGTCCTAGACCTACAAAACCTCCTATAGGCACTTCTAGTGAATACACTATATGTTTTGGGTGAAAGCCATGTCTCTAAGGTTAATTCAAAATTCTAGCCTTATATAGTATAAACTATATAATATCATTCAATTTATTTAAACCTTTGAACTTGAAAATTTTGAGTGTACAAATTGGAGAAATATTATTTAAATATTTTATTCTATCCTTTGTTCATTTTCCATTTCCTTATATCTCCAATCCACTGGCACTAAGTGTCAGATTCCCATTTGTCAAAATGACCAAGTGGGCCCCACCTTCAAATTGTGTTTGAAACATCTTAATCTTCCTCTCTATCATATTACGATCCCATTGTAATTTTTTAGCTCTAAATTTGACCTTTCTTGACTTTATGATTCACCATTCCTATCATGATGTCTTACTATGGAAAATCTCAATCTCTGATCTTATGCTAACTAGGATTAATCATTTTAATTAATCATTCAAATTCTAGCTTCATCTTGATGTTTTATGGAATTTTACTTTCCTTCTTGATCTCATGACAATCAGCCCTGTCATACCATCTTAAAGCTTGTTTCTTATCTCTCAGATGGCATACACACTTCAATTTTCCTAGCATCATGAATGTTTGAAATTTCTCTTTAGATCTTACAAAATTTGGTAACATCATAGCATTTATATCTTCATCTTTTGACATCTCGATGAGACTCCTGGAATGCACCATGTGTCACTCCCTCCTCTACATTGAAGGTCAAAACTTGTTGAAACTACCACCATACTGGCCATGCTAGGCCCCTCCCTTCATCAAGCATCACTTGTCTTTGAAAAGGCTCATCATTTAAAGACACTATGTCATTGAGTGTGTTTAGTTTTAAAGACTAGAAATCTTTATTCTTGAATGAATGTGGGATAAAGGCAGTAGGAAAAATCATGCTACTAACATAGCACTTGCTTCTGCTACATGCCCCTTATTTAAGAATTCTACTGAACACCTTGTTCTTCATTTCATACAATGCATGTAGAAAAAAGACTCATTGTTCCCTTCATGTCGTGGGTGTTTAGAAACATTTTCTACCAACATGGAGCTTTTGGTGGCTATGATGATGTCTCTAGTAGTGTCGCTTCCTCACTCTTCCATGGATAACTTCACTCTATAACAATAGGAAAAAGAAAAAGAAAAAAGCTTGTTATCATACATTTGATCACGTCCTATTAGTAACTACAAGGTGCCCCTATTTTGAATACTTTATTACTTCCTGAGAGAGCATGAAAATTGACCAACCTCATTTAAGAAGGAAAGTGATTCATTTGCTATGTGTTTGGGAGGGTAATGTACAATTTTATTCTACTTTTGGTACCTGACCTTTTTTTTAAATAGACTCATGTCTTTACAAAAAATCATCACTCTCTCAATTTGGTAACACTTCCAACTACCTCCATCATTGGCACCAATGATTTGCAATTTTCTAGAAAATAGGTGCCTTCACTAGATATGGGTACATGTGCCTCTTCCACTTTCCTCCCATGTGCATCAACTACTATGCTCATCTTCATTCCTCTTTTCTTTCCTAACATCATGGGATTTTTCTCATTCATGGATTGTAGGGTGGAGCTCTATTCTACTCTATAATTTTTCATGTGAGTGCCCTGTATTTTCTAGTTCTGTGGAGCTCATCTTCCTTCATGTTGTGCCCATATTGTTGGACTTTGAATAGGCTCAAACATGGCCTCCAAAAATCATTAAAACTCTAAGCACACCTATCTTTAGTTTATAATTTAAAATATCCTTGGCATAGAATCACTTATCCAATCCATTTCATTTTTTAATCCAATTGGCACCCTTGAACAACATTTTACTTTCATATAATTGGAGTGATGATGCTCAAAACTTAAGGTAAGAAACTTCTTTAGGTAGATACATATGTTTTCAATCAAAACCTTTGGCATTAGAAATGTGCTACACACTATTATCACAACAATTAGAAATCATTATGACATCCCTTGGAACAACTTGAAACCCTGACATCTTATTAGTTTGTTGAAGTTAGTCAGGCCCCCAAATTGGGTTTGGCTAAAAAAAAATTCTAACTAAAAAAATTACCTTGAAAACTAATCCATAGAACACCTAATATTGAATGAAATTAATTTCGAGCGATAATTAATCATTAAAACCAATTTTACATCTTATCTACAAACTGCGATTCTCTGCTAATAGGGCCTGTCAGTTGGCTTTAAAAATTGACATAAATAGATAATAGGGCCCTAAAAGATAACATGCTAGTCCTTGTTCCACAATCTTACACTTACTAGATCTCATTGTATGACAGCCACTCAATCAAAAGATATTGACTTTCAAAATTGCCTAGTTGAAACTGTGTAGATAAACAAGTTAGAAAACTAGAAAGTGTGTTAGGTTTGAGCTATGAAAATATGGCAAACAGATACTTGAGGGAATAAAAATAGGGAAAATAGTTCATTTCAATGAGCATAATATAATTTTATGATTTGAGCTCATGATCAATGATGAGACATACTTGGCAAGCACACAAAGTGAGGTACCCAAAATTGCAAAACTAGAAACATCAGTACAAAATGGTATTTTATACATGCAATGGCCTTGGGAAAATGTGCAGAAAGATTTTTCAAGGTTTACAAACTAGCACACTTGAAGTATTTTTGGAGTAGAATGTAGTGGTACAAATCTTTTTATCTCTTCTATTACAGATTAAGAATTATAGCATTCCGAACATGGGTACCAAATAATCTCCATTTTATGACACTAGTAAAAAGTTTTAAATTGCATTCAGAAGTGCATTTGCATACTGACCAAATGGATTTTTCATAGGCTCAAAACTAGAGAATAGAAATTGTGTGACCTCTAGAATGTAATACAAAAATAATTTTCTTTGTAGGATCAACTCGATCAAAGTTATAATCGGTCAAAACTAAGTCAAAACATATCAAAATGAATCAAAATATGAAACATAGATTGATTTATATGCATATTAAACAATCCCAAAGTAAATAATCATGAAAAATTATTGGGTACAAGATATTCGAATTCAAAATAGGCCTCTTGTCACTGTTTGACACTACAGCAAAAATGCAAAAATGAACACTGCTCAAAATAGAACTTCACGAAATGATTTAGAATGTCATTTTATCATTATAGGATGCATAAAAATGCTGAATGAAAGGTTTTAGAAACATAAAAAAACCTCTTAGGCCTTAATATGATAGTTAGGTACACAAGCAAAAAAAAATTCATATAGGGCTCAAGGTGACTCAAAATTTGGAATGGTACTCAAAATGGGAAAATACAAATTTGAGTCCCATCAGAATGAACTTGAAAAATATAAGATACTAAATTTTAAGAGTATGATGTTAGAAAATGATTCACCAAATAACTCTTAATCGGGATGAAAGAAAATAGGGTAGATGAACTTAGGGCAAGGGTAGTGAACTATGATAAAAAAACATAATTGATGATGGTAAAACCTTAGCCTAGGAATTTATGATATGTAAGAGCCTGATAATGAAGATGAACTCAATGTTTAAAAATAATGAAATTGAATCAAAATATTATAATGATGGAAGGATCTAAAGGGTGAAAAACATAGGTGATGTAAAGAAAGAATGCAGCCGAGGCAAGGGATAAAGACAAATATGAGAAGCGATTAAACGGGGTATAGGGATGATGAGTTATTACGATATGAAAGGTAAGTAGAGTGATATGAAAGTAGATGTGAGGTGTAAGAGGATGGTGCAACATATCACTGATTGGCATGACCTCAATCTAGTGGTGGGGGGAAGCAATATGCACAACTTTAAATAGAACATGTGTAGAAGACTTAGGGGGATGGGGTTGAGTAGGAGATCAGGATGATGAGGAAAGGTTAGAACATGGGGGATAAGAGTTTTGAGGGAGTGGGGGTAGAGAGGATATGTGTGATGTAGGAAGAGAACATATAGGAAGGGGGGAGTATAGATGTGTGTGGGGGGAATATGAACAAGTAATTCTTCATATGGGAGAAAATGGCCAAAGTGAGTGGATATACTAGAAGGTTAAGAGTGGAGTACTTTGTAAAGATGTACCACCATGTAGTGTGAGAACTTTATTTGACATAGGAATATTAGGGATATGTGAAGTTTTCTAGGAATGATAAGGATGTTTCCCCAATATTACATAGGACTGACTCAAACAAGCATGCAAGGATTACCCTAGAATCACACATGAGTCTTGGAGAAATTAGCACAAAAAAATGCTAGGTGATCCACAAGAAAATGATATTTCCCATCTACATCATGTGATCATAAATGAAAACATGTTTGGAATATGCAAGGGTGATATCCAACTGACTCACAAGCAAAAAAAGACCTTGGCCAAAAGCATGCTTTCAAGTTACCCTAGTCAAAGCACACCATGGTATAGAAGACCATGGAAACCATAAGGAGGGGACAACTAAATCACATGGAAATAACCCATTTGAAATAAAATACAAGAAAAATTAAAATTAGAAGAAAGAATACATCCATGATAAAGTAACCCTTTTCTAAAGAGATCAGGATAACTAGGTACTAACAGGCCAATTTTAAGTACAAGGAAGGAAGTATCATGTAAGGACCTAGTGAGAACAAGTTTTGGATGATGGAAAAATTGGCAACTATACCTTCCTACAGATAATGAGCTAGTGATGCAAGGTTGTGCTATAAGACTCAAAAATGTACAAGCATGTTTATACAATGGGTGGATTACTTAAGAATATATTATAGAATACAATAGCGGGTGTGTGTATGATGGGAAAAAGTTCAGATGAGGAGATAGTATTAATGCAAGATAGTCATTGTTATGTGGATATGATATAGTGGATATTAATGTTGTTACAAGGATATGATTCATAGGATACTGATATTGTTACAAGGATATGATACATAGGAATGGTACAAGAGTGCGATAGCTATGCTAAAAAAATAGAATATATAATCTAGGTAGGCCTTCTAAACTACTAGGTAGGCATCCCAAACAAAAGGATGCCAAAAACAAATGTTGTGATTTGGTGGAGGACGAGGATGGAACTTCTTGGAACATCTTGTAAAATGAGAAAATGGGCAATGAGATATGAAGGGGTGATTGGGGAGATGTGGGTCATTAATAGATAATGAATAGGAAAAGTAGACCGAGTGCCTAATTTCTAGGTTTTCAATGGCATACCTATCCAAGGCACTTGAATTTCCAAGTTTTCATCACTAGACATTTATTTTGCTTTACCTAATTTTCTTTCTTTGTTTTCTCATTTTTCTCCCTTTAAGGGGGCAGGATACACTGAGGATTTTTAGGCATTTTGAGGTGAATGATGTTGGTGGGAGCATTTAAGACTTCACCCTCAAGGGTGGATAGTTGATAGGCCCCTAAGATAAAAGATGTTATGACCACATAAGGACCATGCCATGTGGGCTCAAACTTGCCTTTCTTTTCTTAGTCATCTTGGATCTTCATGTTTTCTTTAATGACCGTGTCTCCTTCATGAAATTGGTGCAAAAGGACCTTCCTATTGAATTTATGCTTGAGGCAATTTTGGTAGACCATGAGGTGGATGTAGGCTTGTTGCCTTTTTTCATCAAATAAGTTAAGCTAGGTTAGTCTAGCCACTTATAATCCTCATATGATATTTGGCCCCACAAAGATACATAGGGATGGGAGTTCAACCTCAATAGGTAATACTACTTTAGCACCATAAACCATGGAGTATGGGGTTGTACCTATAGATTTACAAAACAAGGTGTGGTAGGACCATAGGGTGGGGCTGATTTAAAAATGCTAATCATGGTCAAAATTATTGACAAGTTTCTTTAGGATTTTGAGTAGGTTTTATTTGTTGCCTCCGCATGACCATTACCTTGTGGGAATTATGGGCTAGAAAAATGTCGATGGATATGAAGGGAATTGCACAATTCTTCTATATTGAGATTTTCAAAATTACCTCCATGGTTAGTAAAAATAGTAGTTGGGATGCCAAAGCAACATATTATATGATATAGGATAAATTTAGACACTTGGACTCCTATGATAGTGACAAGGAAGACTACTTCTACCCACTTAATGAAATAATTGGTGGCACTGATTATCCAGTTGTGTCCTTCTGAAGAGAGAGAGGTACTATAACTCCAACTATGTCAAACCCCCAACATGAAAATGGCCATGGTAGTGTAATAAGTTGTAGATCTTTTGTTGGGGCTTGGATTAGATTAGCATTTTTTTCATAGGGTAGATATTGTCTCACAAAGTCACATGCATCATGCTCTAGAGTAGGCCAATAATATCCAGTCCAAAGGATTTTCTCAGCTAGAACTATTTTTCTCATTTGAGCACCACAAAGTCTACTATATAATTTCTTGAGAGCTATTGCAGCCTCATTTCAGTCTAAACATTGAGAGAGAGAGAGAGAGAGAGCAAGAGAGAGAGAGAGAGAGAGAGAGAGAGAGAGAGAGAGAGAGAGAGAGAGAGAGAGAGAGAGAGAGAGAGAGAGAGAGAGAATCATGATAGCCATGACAATATAGGGTTTGAGCTATGATAGTATAGCGAGAGGCCTATAAATAAGGTGTTGGAATGTATTAATGGGAAGAATGTTGCTAAGAGGGGGGGGGAAGTGAATGAGAAGTAATAACTTTTTATTCTTTTCTTTTCCTCAATGACATATAACTAAAATTAACATGCATGCATATAAACATTTGAATAAAAATGAAAAGTAAACATGAAACACCACATAACACATGAGATTTTGATGACCCAAAAACCCTTCAGGAATAACAAGGTAAAACTAGGCTGGGGATGACACCCATGAAAATTTACTATAGTAATGAGTTTAACCACTTCTAGTGGTTTTCCCTGTTAAAAGCTTTACACACTATCAAATTAGACTTGTTGAAAGGATTTACAAAACACTTTACATGAAGTGTCACCCTATTAATGGATTTACATATAGGTTTTTAAGCCCACCTAACTTAATAGGACTTTCATGACCTTCTCCAAAGGCTCTCCTATCCTTCTTCAACCTAGCTGTTTAAGCTAACCTATCTCTATAGGATTTCAACTTTCTAATACAATTGTAAGAGAGTATTAGAACAATACACATGTTTGAATGCAATCTCTTATTACCTATATTAGACACCTAATACATTCCTCCTTTACTAATCTTTGCTAGATATGATCTTCTAAATATGTCCGCTATTCTATTCTAATCAACTTGATATACAAATTTTGTCCCTTCCACTTGATCTCTAACATCTATGTTCTACAAAAACCTTAGTACTTGGCTCTACTTATTCTTCTTCTTTCAACTACTTGTTCAATGGTGTCGTGACCTCCTTAAAAATATTAGTGGTTGGTTATGCATTGGTAATTAAAGTTTTCACACTCAAATCCTTTGAATTTACCTATTGGTTGCATGCTCACTCTAATTTTTTGATTGGCTGCATGTTGATTAAATAGGTGGATGGAAAGATTTGATCTTATCTCCTTATCTTTTTATGAATCATGCATAACCCTTTTACATCTTGGTTTGTGATGGTGCAAAATCTTATGTTGATCTTGTGCTACTTGGCACATGAAGTATTACTGATGCTTGACATATATTATTCTTGGATTTCTTGGCATCAACTATTTTTCCTACTTTTCTTAGCACCTATTAAACTTTTTAATGCTCGACACATGTTCTTCTTGAATTTCTCGGCACACACTAGTTCCTAAATTATTCATCACCTGAATACTTTTCCTGTTATTCAGCACATGAAGAATTCTAAATCACTCAATACATACTACGCAATGATCTGCTCGACACATGTTGTGTACTTGGCATCTATATGAAAATGGTTAAGCGTGTTGACACGCATTTGTCAACACTAATTATTTGATCAACAATATCCCCCTTTGACATGAGTGTCAAAAACACTTAACTGATAATTTGAGATTCAATCCTATTGAGTACATTCTTTACTTGCTCAACTTACATGCAAAATTTCAAAGATATTGTAAGTACCTTATGACTTCCCCTAAGTTGTTTATGCCTTGTCATGTCATGAAATTGAAAATCTGTGCCACTATGTCTGATCTTGTCTATCCTTTGTCCTGTCCCTAACCTATTCTTGCATTATGAACCTGTATACTAAATCTGATCTATTTGATGTCCCTATTTTCCATGTGATTACCAAAATTTTGTATCTCCCCTTCACTCCTTTATTACTTATCTCCCCTTTTTGGCTATTTCAATCATTCAACCTTATTCTCAAAATGAATGAATTAATGAATAGAGTGAAAGAATGTAATCAAAATTTTTCAAAATTTGGGTAGTTGCCCATAGCATGTACAATGCTTCTTATACCCCCTATATAATATATCTCTTGCCCATAACATTTACAATGCTTATACTCCCCCTTAGAATATTATCTCCCCTTTTTTAACACTGATGTCAAAGGGTCCTATGGGGTAATGTCATGCTTGGCCAAAAATGTCTTATTTACCTCAAGGAGTACCTTCAAAGTTGCATCTTAGTTGTTCAATGCAATGTCCAATGAATTATGTTGGATTGCAAGCTCTAATGCTAGATCTACAAGTCCTTCATGTGTAGAAAGATTGGGGTCTTTCTTTAGGATTGTCTCTGCAAACATTTTCTCCTTGTGAAGTATTTCTAAGTGGGGTGTAATGGAGGACTATATTTGCATCAATTTATTCTTAATATTTTCCTCCTCTGTTATCAATACAACTAAATCTCTCTATGTGTGAAGTGTCTGTGCAAAATTTTTCTCACTTTGAGCTAGATTGGTTGGCAACTGCATGCTAGAAATCTTGAGATTTCTCTCCAAGCTTAGTATCTTTTGATTCGTTTCTTGTGTAAAGGGAGAAGATGTTCCCTAATACAACCTTGACTCTATATAATTTATTAGCTAGGTCTACTTGTCCCAAAATTATGTCATTTAAGATCTTTTGATTAACCTTTCCTTGGAACTTCTTTTCTAACCATTCCATTAGTTTTGCATTTGTATCATGGTCTTCACTATTCACTTGGTCAACTATATCTGATAGTTGCTCAAGAATTGACCTTGTTGCATCTAGAGGTTGTAGGTTGAAGGCACCCATGAATATATCTTTGATCTCATTCATTGCCTACTTGTATGTATACTCTTTCCTCATTGCCTCTTGCCTCCTCCTTTTGTCTAATGCACTTTGTATTTCATTCATCTTTTCTTCTATCAAAGTGCTTGAATCATAATAGGGTATCTTGATTTCTTCATCAAGTTCACAAATACCATAATGAATGGTCCTAGCCACCCTAGTAGAGCTCAAGCCTAGTGTCCTGACTTGTAAGGCCAACATGTTAGTGCTTGATTATTGAAGAGATTTGGTAGGAGTACCTATCCTGGGTAATTCAACCAATGTTTGAATCGAAGATTCCTCCTTATCTTGTGTCTCTTCCTTCTCTTCCTTTTTTTTTTATTCATCTTTTTCTATGGCAAGGGGTGTACCTACTGTCTATACTAATATACCTATATCTACCCCTGCTATTGCACTTGGCTCTTGAAGTGCTTGTGTTACTAACTTTGGTAGAGATGGAGGTGGAAGAAGTAAAAGTCTAGTAGTTTGTGTAGTCTTAGGTGGTTCTTGTGGTGGCACCTTGACTTCCTTGAGTTTATCTATTGACTTTTGAAGCTCATCAACATTGACCAATATAGGGTTTAAGAATAATTGGGCTTGTTGTGTTGATTTGTCAAGGATCTGGGAGAGATCCTCTATAGTTAAAGGGTTGATGTTTTGACAAGAGGTTTTAACAACACCCTTAATCTTTATTATTTCTGTAGGTGTGATGGTAGAGTGAGGAGGGCTAGGAGGTGGTAGTTGTGTGTCCTACACACTCTATTCTTGTTCTTCTCCTTATCTTATTTCCTCCTTTTCTTCATCCTTTTTCTCTTCTATCTTCCTTTCCTCCACTCTCTTTCTCTCTCTTCTCTAGCCTCTTTTGGATTTGCACTAGCCTCTACCTTATATTCTTCATCAAGAACATCATCAATCTTTTTATGCAAAACTTTCTAGAGTATTGTGGATTTATTTACAACTTCCTCAATCTTATTCTATAATATAGAGAATGCTCTATATTTGGGATTGAACCTATTGTTGTGCCTTTTCACTACATTTTCAATTTGACTCTTAGTCAAGTCAGGCAACAACCTATCAAGTGATGACTCCCTTATTTCCTTCTCTATTTTGAGACAAAAATGCCACTTATCTTCTATAATCTTAAATAGATCCTTTGGCAATTGGCCATCTAACTCTAGAGGTGTAAACTTGTATTCTACCATCATATTGTAGATAGATTCTTCTACTTTATTCTACTCATCCTTAGTGAGCTTATTAAAATAAAAATTCTTTAAAGTACTTAAGTCTCCATTCCTAATCTTTCCACATAATTTATCAACTAAAGACTTAGGAGGATGACTTACCACTTTAAACTAACTATTGTCATTTGATTCATTCCTCTCTTCATTAGAATCAAGCTGAGCCACATATTTCCTTCTTTTTCTTCACTCTTCTTCTATCTTTTTAATGGGTTTCTTCTTCTTTGCAGCTTCTTCTTTGTCTTTTTGAGTGGTGGCCCTAGTGGTAGCTTTGGTGATTGGCTTCTTGGATATAGGTTGTGCCACTTTCTTTGGCTTTGGAAAAGGAGCACGAGGTGCCTTGGCTTTTCTCTTGATGACCTTGGCCTTGATGGGTGCTTCAAATTGGCTTGCTCTTCCTTAGCACTCTCATCCTTGTTTTCTCCTAGGCCTTGAGTTAGTTGAAGTGGCCCTTGCTCTGGCTCATCTTTATCTTTTCCATTGTCTTCCTCATCATCACTGATCTCCCCAGCTTCCTTTGTTGTCCTTGCTTCTCCTAGATCTACCCCAAATTTCTTTTTAAGCTTCTTGACTAGCTTGTCTTTCCTTTTGATTACACTAGCTATTTTAAGATCTATCACCACTTTTGATTTCACAAAATCATATGTTCCAAAATGCTTAGCAACTTTGTCAATTTCCTCTATGACTAATGATGTGATGGCTATTGAAGCTTGGTCCACATCAAGCTCATATCCTAATGGTCTAAGCCATCTTACTCTTGGAATAACTACTTGAACATATGTGAAGTCAGTGTCAACCAGATAGAAAATGTCATTGACATGTTCTTCTACTATTGAGATTAGAATTCTCATTCTTTGTTTCATGGACTTCTTGAAGTCCTTAAAATAATTTTTCATTTGGGCATTAAAATTTTCACCCATTTGTGCAATAAAACCATTTATCTACTCAATTATGGTTTTATCCTATTCCCAATTGATATTCTCTATTGAGGGGAATTCCTTCATCAAATAGAAAAAAATACATACTAACATTGCACCAAATTTACATTGAGCACCTTTATATTTTCTTATTGCTTCAAGGTTTTCATTGATCTATTGCATCATTAGCTCAGCAAGATCATAAGTGTTGTCCTTCTTTACCAGTTTATAGGCCACATCTACTGCTATGCAGGGTACACTATTTAACCTACTAGATTGGTAGAATTTGTGGGATATAATCCTCATTGCAAAGTCAATTAGGGGATCTTTGATTGTGTCTATTGTCATGCCCCTATTGTTCCATTTGGCTCTAGTATTCTTTTTAATTGCCTCCCTCTTATCACTTCTAAGGGTCTTGGGCCAATCTAGGGTTTGGAATCTAGTGACCCTATTGATAGTTTTCTTTGTGAACTTTACTGGGCCTGTCTCCAACTAGAAAGCTCCATCATGTATCCTACTCAAGACAATTCTAATCCATTCAATCTTGAATATGGTTGGAAAAGTTAGGGCTTTTGTTAAAGTCTTCTTCTTGACTATGGCAAACTCATTTTTCAGCTTCCTATCAACACACAGTTTCTCATATGCATTGGCAATCTCCAATTCTCCTATTGCCCCTATTTTGCAATTGTAACACTTACGCATATCTTGAACCATGAAAACTTTATCAGGGATGGAAAATGCAATGCCAACTAGATCATTTTTATATGCCAGTTCAAGGATTGGCTTAAGCTTAGGTTTCTTAACCTCGTTGCTAACCAACTGAATTTTCAAACTATCCTTTTCCTTTACCCATCTTAGAACTAGATGCCATAACTAACCAAACTAGGGTTTACTATATCAACATACTTAATTGACTACGTAGCTCGACACTTGAATGAAATACTTGGAAAATCAATGAAGTTGACTTGAGCAGCTATTAGATCTATGCAAATCAGCTTTTAATCACTAGGAAATTGCTTGTTTTATCTGCTCTTAATCGCTCTTCATTGAATGATCAAAAAAATGAATGTTTTTTTACTTTTATTAGGTTAAAATCCTAGCATTTAATGTGATTATGCATACAAAAATCACTTGACTTCTTCAAGATTTTCACCTCAACATCCATTCCATTTTACTTGGCAACCACCATCACTCGGCATGTACTGATCTTTGTTAATCACTCGGTGACCACTATTAGGTTTAACTCAATAGTAACTAGACTATTTAGCTCATCTCACACTAGAGTCTTACTTGACAACCAAAGGTAACTCGACATCTACCTTCAACTTTTGTCTTGACATATTAACTCATGCAAATTTCTTCTTTGTTGTGCTTCAGTGTTCCTTTGGGCTGATGTATGATACATCTATATATGTACCAACCCCATAAGCTTATCTAGTGCTTAGTTGGATGAGATGTGATTACCTAACCTCATGGGTGAAGTGACCCTTCCATTGGATGTACTTGATCCATCTCTTCTCTGCCATGTCTTCTTCATATCTGCCTTGATGTGTTCAACATCAACTTTTTCTTTTCCTTTTTTGACTTCAGTCTTGGGTGCCTTGGTCTTTGTTGAAAAATTTCTACTGACATGTCCAATCTTCAAGAAACCAAAAAAAATAGTCTTATTTAACCATCTATTGTAGTTCCCCTTGAAGTGTGTTCTAATGTAGTTATGACGTAAATGTCCATACTCTTGACAATAGTGACAACTTTTCCTTGTATTGTAGTCCCAATTGTAATGGTGTGCATAGTTGTTTCCCCTTGCATGCTGATTTGGTGTCCACATAGGTTTTGATCTACTCACAAAGGATCTATGTCCATACTTCTGATGTAGGAGCATCCAGAGGTATAAGGGCAATCGTATGTCACCCAAAAAAATATACTTAGACTTAGTTTCTATTTCATGTTTTTTCTTTTTTGGATACCCATTTGGGTCAAATAAAGGTTCCAACTCTCACAGTTCCACTATCAATGTTCATGCAAATCTTGAAAAAATAGGAGTATGTAATTGAGCCATCATTTTGGTGAACTAGGAGGTGTAAATTGGCTAGATGAATGTAATTGTAATTTAGAGCATTCCAGAAAAAGAATCAGGTCAAAAGACCCCACGGTTTGAAAGTTATTGCAATTTTTTTGAGTTGTGGAGACCTCCTAAGAATGCTTCAAAGTTAGGTTAGGGGCATTAAATGACCTCAAAAAGGGCCAAAAAAGGGGGACAAGAAAAGCTTGTCCATAGGGCTATAGAGTACTTCAAGAGCTTTTCGAAAATGTAAACGGTTCATCAATCAGAGCTACGGTTCAAAAGTTATGCCTCCCGAAAGTTCGGTTACCATTTCTTGATTCTTCTAGATTTGCATTGACTTCTAACGTAGCTTTTGGAACATTTGGTTAGTGGATGCCTACTAACACTTTCTAGAATGTACTCCTAGTCCTTAGCCCTCCAAGGTCTATTTAAGGAGATTTCTGGCATTGTAAAAGGGAGTTTAGAGTGAAGTTTGAGAGGAGGTACTGAAAGGAGAAATTATCTCCAGATTTATGCTATTGTAAGCCGTTAGGGCATGTTTTGAAGTTTATTTTCTCTGTACTTTTTGTACTAGCTTATTTTCTTAGTTAATATAATTTCCCTTTTCTGTTGTGTCCATTCTATGCTTGGGGTTGTGTCCCCATCAACTTCTTGAAATTGTAGTAGTGACCATCAAGTCTTTGTGTCCTTGTGACTTTAGACTTGTAATCTTGTGTCCAATGTCCTTGCTTGTTGCATTTGTGACAATACCCTTGGCTTTTGGGTGTGTTCTATTGATTGATCTATCTACTCCTATAGACATTAGCAATATGCCCTTTCTTATTATAGTAATGACAAGTGGGTTTTGAGTTCTTACCTTTGCCACTCCTTTGTTTAACACTCTTTGATGTTTCACCTACTTCAGTACTAGTGAATCCAAGTCTTGATGTATCATTTTTTGATCTTGGGGACTTCAACAACTATTCAAAGTACTTGATAGCTTCACTTGACTTGTTGAAGTTTTTTTGTATCTCTTTCTCTCTTTTCAACTCATTCTGTAATTGTTCATTTTGCATTTTTAGAGTAGATATTTCAATATCTTTCATGTTGAGTTCATTATGGATGTTCATCATTTGGGTACGTGTATCCTTCTGCGTATTTGAGATCTTTGTAAGTTTGGTAGACTTCTCCTAAAGTTTGTTTGCAAGATTTCTCTTGTCATCTTTAAGCATAGCTCTATCTTCAACTACTCTCTTCTTTTGTTTAGTGATTTTACATAGCATCATGGCTTGTGATTCATGTTCCATCTTGAGAGATCTTATCTCTTTTTCTTGTACTCTATTTTTCTCCATTAGTTCTGCTATTGCTGCATCAAACTCTTTAGAGTCTCCTTTTGCAAATACTTATGTGGTGTTAATCTCCTTGTAGTGTATGACATTATTAGCTATGGCCATGTCCTTTCTTCTTTTTAGAGATTTTGTTAATTCCTCTCTAGCTTCCTCTACCTTGTGTAGAGTGAGATGCACATCAATCACTTGGTTTCAATGATCTTCCAAAGTTTGAAGACTTCCATCTTTAGATCTTTTTCCCCAAGCTATTAGGCTTCTTCTTCAGAGAACAAAGCTCTGATACTAATTTTTGGAATGTCTTAATGGGAAGAATGCTTCTAAGAGTGGGGGGGGGGGGGGTGTCAATCAGAAGTAATAATTTTTAATCATTTTCTTTCACTCAATGACATATAATTAAAATTAACATGCATGCATATAAACATTTGAATAACAATAAAAAGTAAACATGCAACACCACAGAACACATGAGATTTTGATGACCTAGAAATCGTCTAGGAATAAGAAGGTAAAGCTGGGGTGGGGATGACACCCATGAAAATTCACTATAGCAATGAGTTTAACCACTTTTTATGGTTTTCCCTATTAAAGGCCTACCATGTTAAAGGCTTTACACACTATCAAATGTGACCTATTGAACAGATTTACAAAGCACTTTACATGAATTGTCACCCTATTAAAGGATTTACATATAGGCTGTTAAACCCACCTAACTTAATAGGACTTTCATGACCTTCTCCAAAGGATCTCCTATCCTTCTCCAACCTAGCTATTTAAGCTAACCTATCTCTATAGGATTTCAACTTTCTAATACAATTATAAGAGAGTATTAGAACAATACACCTATTTGAATGCAATCTAGTATTGTGTGTCTCAGGCACATAATCTATTCTTCTCTGCTACATCTAATCTTTTGAGTATGTTCTCTATTCTATTCTGATCAACTTGATATACAAATTTTGTCCCTTCCACTTGATCTCTAACACCTATGTTCTACAACAACCTTAGTACTCACCTCTGCTTCTTCTTCTTCTTTCAACTACTTGTTCAATTTTTTCATGACCTCCTTAAAAATATTAGTGGTTAGTTATGCATTACTGATTAAAATGTTCCTGCTCAAATCCTTTGAATTTACCTATTGGCTGCATGCTCACTCTAATTTTCTGATTGGTTGTATGTTGATTGAATAGGTTGATGGAAGGATTCAATCTTATCTCCTTATTTTCTTATGAGTCATGCATAACCATTTTACTTCTTGGTTTGTGATGGTACAAACTCTTATGCTGATCCTATGTTGCTTGGCACATAAAGTATTACTAATGCTCGACACATATTGTTCCTAGATTAGTCAGCATCAGTTGTATTTCTTGCTTTTCTCGGCACCTATTAAACTCTATAATTCTTAGCACATGTTCTTCTTGAATTGCTTGGCACACACTAGTTCCTGAATTACTCTTCACTTGAATATTTTTCCTATTACTTGGCACATGAAGAATTATGGATCACTCAGCACATACTACATAGTGATCTACTTAGCACTAACTGTGACTCAGCACACATTGTGTAATCAACATCTATATGAAAATGGTTAAGTGTGTTGAAACTCATTTGTCAATACTAACTATTTGAACAACATAAGGTGTTGGTGTTGGGTTCATGTGAGATGGGGAGATATGATACCATTTAGTAGGTAAGCATGAATTTTGTGGTACCACGACGATTGGGGACCAACCAAGACACATATTCATGTTGATACATTGTTCTAGTATATAGGCTCATGTAGCTACTCAACTAAGAATTCATACTATGTAGCCTCTTGAGGAATCTCCAAAAGTGAACCAATAGTGGCCATGGCATCTGCTACCTTGTTTTGCAATCTAGGTATTTGTATGAACTAAATTTTTGTAAAGTGTTCCTTTAACTAGTCTATCAACTACTTTTAGGGATACATATTTTCATCCTTGGTCTAATATTCATCTAGATCCTACTTGATAATAAGCTATGAATCTTCGTAGACCTATATCACAGTGATATTCCATTCATCTACTATTTTGAGCTATAAAGGCCTCATATTCAGATGTTTTTGGTGGACTGGAACTATATTTTAAAAGATTTAGGAATGTCATCTCCTTGAGATGTGACCAAGATCAGTATGCCAGCCCTAGAGCCATGGGATGTGTGAGAGCCATAAAAGTGTAACTTCTAGGATGGTTGTACTAAGAATAGGTGTTCATCTAGGAATTCCATAATGAGAGGGTATTCCACAACCAAAGGGGCATCTACTAAGTGATCTTCTATAGCTTGGCCTTTGATAGCCTTTTGATCAACATATTGGATGTTGAATTTGTTAAGAAGCATGACCCACTTAGCTAGATGCCTTGGGGGTATTGTGCATGATAACATATACTATAATGGATCAATTTTGGATTTGAGTTGCATAGTGTGGCTTGACATACAATGATGCAACTTCTAAGTGGAAAATACCATGGCTAAGAAAGCCTTTTCCATAAGTGTTTAATTGAGCTCATACCCCAATAGAGTATGACTAATGTAGTAAATAACCCATTCCTTTCTTGCATCATCAAGTTGTGTTAGAAGAGTGCCTAGTGCTATTGGGGCAGTTGTTATGTACAATATGAGTAGGCATCCTATAACTAGGGGAACCAATATAGGTGGATTAGCCAAGTATTTCTTGATTAGTTCAAAGTTGCAATGGCAAATATGGTCCCACCTAAAATTATAATCCTTTTTGAGTAAATGTGTAAATAGTTGACACTTATCTTTGAGTTGGGAGATCAATCATTAGACTAATTTTAGTTTCTTCTAAAGAGAGAAAAGTTACCTAAGTGTTTGAGGAGCAGACATATCCATGATAGCCTTGACCTTTTTAGGATTGATCTCAATACCACATCATGGTACAATAAATCTGAGGAGTTTTCCAAGGTAATGCCAAAGACACATTTCTTAGGGTTAAGCATGAGGTGATATGTAGCCAATCGATCAAACACTTCCTCGTGATGAGATAAGTGATCAAGGGAATTAAGAGATTTGACTAGAATATCATCTATGTAATCCTCAAGAGTTTTATGGATTAGGTCATGGAAGATGACTGTCATGGCATGTTGATATGTTTTCTTGATGTTCTTTAACCCAAATGCCATCATGTTATAAAAAATTGTCCCCTAAGGGGTGGTGAACATTGTTTTATGTTGGTCTACCTCTACTATATAAATTTGATTGTATCCGGAGAAATCATCCATGAGTGATAAGATCTCATGACCTACAGTGAGATCAATAATCATGTCTATATTTGGTAATGAGAAATCATCCTTTAAGAAAGTCTTATTCAGATCTCTAAAGCCTATGCAAATTCTAATATCACAACAAGGTTTTATGATAGGTATCATGTTGGAGATCCATTCTAAATAGTCAATAGGGTGAATGATCTTTGCCTCTAATAATTTTTTTCAACTTCATTTTAACTATTAAAGAAACTTTGGGGTGCATCTTATAGAGTTTTTGTTTAAGAGGTTTAGCCTTTGGATCCATGACCAAATGATGTAGTAATAACTTGGGGTCCAACCCTGGCATGTCTAGATATAACAATGCAAAGTAAACAATATTTTTACGGAGTACTTCAACAAGGAGATCTACCTACTTGGGTGGTAGACAGGTTGTAACAAATGTGATCTTACCATGGGTCAAATTGATATTATAGTATAGTTTCTTCTATCAAGATTGATGAAATGGAAGGCCTATGATCCTATGGGGGAAGGATGAAATATCCATCTTTGGGTGCCTTCAAGAGGTTTTCACAGTCAGATGCATCCTTTATTTTCTTTCCATTTTTTGAATCATTTAATGGTGCTCTAGAGGATTTTTCACTAGAGGATAGTTTTTTTTCCTTTTTTTCTTATTGTTTCATTTTTCGATTCAATTTTGTGACTAGAGATTTCCTCCTCCCCTAAGTAACCTATTGGATCTGATTTGTAGACATATGTTGATTGTGGTGGTGGTCATTTATGTAGTGTTTCTCCTCACATGAATCTAAGGAGCATGTACTCTATAGAGAATTTGTCAACATGGACAACACTTTGTTGGTCCAAATCAATGAGTTCAAGTTGAGAGAGTGATAGGCCTATAAGAATTAGGGATGATTGGAAAAGCACAAAAGCCCTTAGGACAATTTCATTAAAGAAGATATCATTGTAGGATTTCTTTTCTACCTCCTTGGGAATGTCTTTGACCTCAACAAGACTATTTTAGATGTCCATACACTAGTTATGAGGAGTCCATACCCTAAGCCTTTTTTTGTTTCTTGGTATGCTTCTACACATTGCTTAATTCCTAACTCTAGACATCCTAGACCACCTCTTTTATAATCACATTTCTTATGAGCAAGGCCATGTGACCATGGGTTTTTTGTTTGAGGTGATTGAGAAGTTCTGCAATTTTCAAAGGTGGCTCCTTGTATATCCATATGCTAATGTCTAGAGTGGTTTCCTCTCCACCAAGGATACCATTGGTATAAATGTGGTAGGGCCCAGTTATCTAAGTTGAGAGGTGGCATCTCACCTTAGCACCCGATTGTCAGTTGTCATTGAGTATTTGGATCAATAAAGCACCAACAGAAAAAGCATATGTGAGACTATATTCAACACAAACTTGGTAGTTGATATTAATTGTGAAAAGGGTGGAGGCTAAAATGGTATCTGGATCAAGGTAGGTGCCAAAGGAATTGGCCATGATATGGACAATTTTGATTCCAGGACAATGGTTGGTGTATAAAGCTTTAATTGCATTATAATAAGCTAAGGGTTTGAGATCTGTGTTGGTATTTACCTCAGTGAAATTATGAAAAATTTGATGCACTAATGGTATGAAGATGCAATGGCTTTGATGGCTTGAATCTATGGTCAGCCAAGGAGGATGTTGTATGGAAGGTTATGATCAACTATGTGACAATTTTTTTCTTGAGTGGCGAGGATGACTCTAAGAGGTAACAAGGTGGTTCCTTCAGTGGTGTGTTCTAAGTTGTCATATTCTTTGATGTTTTACATCATTAACAATATCTACCTTAGTGTATCCTACTTGTTTGATGAATTTTAAAGTACATAGATTTAGAGTCGATCCATTATCTATCATGACCCTTTTGATCACAAAGTCAAAAACCATGACAGCTATGTGAAGTGCAAGTATATGATCAGGTTCAACTGCTGGGATGTTGGAGGTCTTAAAGGATAGAGTATATGATGCATAAAGGTGGCTAACCAAGTTATAAAATGTAGTGGCATTTATATTAGTGGGGATATGTGACTCATGGATAGTACTATCAAGGATCTCTTGATAAAGTGGGCCTAATGGGGATAGTTGTAGTGCCTCTGACATTTGAATTTTTGTAACTCATCTTTATGGATGCAACCTGGTTGATCTTTCATTGTGATGGATCATGATTGTGACCATGAGTGGTCTACACCATTGAGGTGGTTGGATTTATGTTTCTATATCTGTTGCTTTGATTATGCTTTAGCTAATTTATGAGATTTTGATGTGATTTATGGTTTACTAAGGTTTGTGTCAGTGGTTACCAGGATCAACATGGTATCATGAGGTTGTTACATGATTACCTTGAGATTTGTATAGAGATTGCACTATGTTCTTTTACTATGCTACACTAGATTGGGTTCTTGTAGCAGTGGTTAGTCATGTTTATGACTATGTTCACTTATATATTTTAAGTGCCTTTTCTTGTTATGAAAACTACCATTATTAAATGCTTAAGTAATTAGAAATGGATTGTCCATGTTGGATTCATTGGTTATGTGTTGGATATAATTACTTTGTTATATTTTGATCTGCGAGATATTTGTTATTCATGTTATGTTTACATTTGAGATGACCCAAGGGTTGGATGTTATACCTTGATTTCAGTATCATAGATGTTAGATTACTATGTTTTTCTGTCAATCATATTGCATGATGATGCCATTTTGAGATGATAGTGTGTTTTATGATGATATTTGGTTATCCGATATTTGGACATATCTCTGATTATGTTATATGATGGATTTAATGCTATGGTTATTTACTTCATTCCTATGTCGTTATGCTTTATGTGAACATGACTAATGTAAATAGATTAATTTCATATAATTAATTAAATGGTTAAATTAGTTGATTTAATGCATTTACTGCTTCAATTATGTTATTATATGCAATTGCACTTGATTCTGTTAGCTAGTGTGTAGGATTTATATCCTTGGTAGTAGCACATAGAGTTAGTGGTTCAGCTATTCATATTTTACCAATGTCATCCCTATTTGGTCAACATATCCTTATTTTAATTTTTAAATTAAACCTCTCAGTAGTTATTAAATCCAAACTCATTTGCATTATGTAATTAGACTTGTGAGCATGTTTGTGCATTTAGAGGTTTGCATTGGATTTTTGTGTTTTTGGACTTTTAGGATTTTAATTGATTTATTTTAATTTTTGGTAGCTTTTCCATATTTGAATACCTATTACTAGGAATAGACTATTTTTGTTTGGGTCTATTTGAGGTTTAACTAGATTGGTTGGTTATTTTCTTGAATTGATTATTCACTCAAAAAGTGAATAAGTATCCGAAAAGGAATTATAATTCCTCATTTCTCACTTTTAAATTAGAAAGTTTGAGAGTAAAACCCAAAATCCTCTTCATGAGGATTTACTATTTTGTTCATTGTGGGAGCTATAGGCATGGGATCATCGCGAGGTTGGACTCATTGGATCTAGGTCAAGGAAACCTTGGATTGCTATGATTTTCAACTACTTCTATGGGCTATTTATTTTATGGTTCAGATTTCCATTTTTTCCCTTTTGGCTATGAGATAGAGCTTTACCATTTTATTGTTTCAGCTTCATTTCTGCTTCTATTTTTGGTAGTTGTTTTTTTGGAGACTAAGAACTATTGTTCCCCTCCATTTCTGTATGTTAGTTCTACCCAATTGGGTGGGTATGAGCATTTCTCTATTTTTTCAGTTTGAGGGTTTGGGGTTTTGCACCATTATGTTGGCCATTCTTGCATACAGTGTCTGAAATCAATTATTTTTGAATTTTTGGGGTTTTTGTATCCAAAGGTCAAATGGGTTTTAATTTTGAAGTTTTCCAAAATTTTGGATTTTTTGCCTCATTTTGCATGTTGCCCTATTTCCTCAGATCTTCTTGGCACAATGTGGGTTGTGGTCCTAGATGATCTATTTGAATATTAGTTAGAGCACTATTGCACTTTTATGTTGCATTGGGATGTGTGTCACCACCATACTCCTAACTTTGTGTTCGATTAAATGATTTTATACCTAGTGTTATGGTTTCTTTTGGACCTTTTTTTATTTATTTCATGGATACTAGGATTCATGTAGAATCCATGCTCCCAGATTGAGGTTGGTTGAGTGAGTTTATAATGTTTGGTCTTGTTGTATCATTGGGATTTTTGTAGAATCCATATTCCCAGATTGAGGCTGGTTGAGTGATTTCATGATGTATAATTTTATTGGCTTTGGGATTAATGTAGAATCTATCCACCTAAGTTGCTTTTTCTTGGATGTTATATTTTGCATTGTGTTCTCATCTTGTCCTTGTGTTATGATCTTTGTGATGGTGGTGCACCACACATAAGTACATGCAAATACATTTGTTGGAGGACTTGTGGGTCTCAACCTTTCATGGTACTTTCGAAAGTTATGATCATTGGGGTTAGGTTAGGAATATACATGCCCATGGGCACTTGTTATAGGATGAGCATTGGTAGGGTAGGATAGCATATGGAGGGGGTTTCTATATCTTGGCTCAGGGATCATGGTGCCAGAGGTTGGCAGAGGAAGTTTTAAGTAAGTGATAACTAAATAAAATGTGTGAGTGTTAATAAAACTTAAGATAATAAAATGTATGTGTGAGAGCCATTCTATTGAGGGATGTTGTATCTGCAC
This sequence comes from Cupressus sempervirens, assembly GCA_028749045.1. Classification (NCBI taxonomy): domain Eukaryota; kingdom Viridiplantae; phylum Streptophyta; class Pinopsida; order Cupressales; family Cupressaceae; genus Cupressus; species Cupressus sempervirens. The sequence goes on along the minus strand of CM053789.1, from coordinate 50,089,386 downwards.
AATCTAAGCTTGGGCTTGTTGATGCTAAGTGACTCTTCATGATGTTAGCCCCTACTTAGTAGCCTTATGAGTGTCTGACCAGGACCTATAGCACTTATAGTGTCTTAGGTTCTTGGATACAGTCATCAAACTATCTGGTGTGAGTGTTAGCCATTGGATGCTATTCTTTATGTGTGTTTGTGGTTGAATCATTATCTCCATCAGCATGACAGGTGTGGACCTTTGAGTGTCACATGGTTGGGAGGTGTAGCTATCTATACCACTACTAGGGACTAGTGTATAGAGACAGTCTTTTGTTCTAGTGTGACCATTGCAAGATATTTTCACTTGATAATTTGAGTTTTGAAGTATGTTTTCTTGTGATTTATGCTTTCATTGGAATGCATGGATATCAAGTTTAGATGATGTTATTTTATTTGACATATTCATATATTATGATCTTTAACATATGATTAGATGATGCAAATTGCTTTGTTGGTATATCTATTGCTTATTGATGTTTAGTATTTGATAGGTGATGTTATCTACTTGTAGGATTATCTTATGCTTTACTACTAGCATGTTAGATTTCCTTATGCTTATATTGTAACATGTTTTAGTAGTGATGTTCCTATTATGATAGTACCAATGGTCTAGTTGGTGGCTTGGGATGTCACATGTGGGGGATGGCTAGTATCCATGATGGCCTTATGATGTTATTAACAATTAGGAGGAACCACATACTTAGTTGGGTTGTTCAGTTATTGCGATGTTATTTCTATACATTGCAGTGTTGCTTTTGTACATTGCATTATTTCCTTTAGTAAATTATTTTATTGTTATAAATTATATGGATAGATGTTCATCTTTCTTGTTTCTTGGCATATTGTTGGTTATGCACTCAAGTGTTCATTCCTTGATTTATGTGGATCCGGTACTCCCCGATGTGGAGAAAATTTGTTTCCTATCTTTTGCCTTTCTATTTTTTGGTTTTCTGATTTGTATCCTCACACAAAATTGTGCTTTCTCATGTGAGAATGCAATTGCTCACATGGTGTGTTGGGTTTCATTGCACAACTTGGAGAATCCTCAGATGAAACCCTACACTAGTTTGCATGTTTTGCTACTAGGCCAAGCATTTTCTTACACGAGATAGTGTTTCCTCACATGGATCAGTGTACTTTCTCATGTGAAAGGGTTCTTCCTTGCATGAGACTATCAAGTTTTATTCTCTTGAGTAACAAATATGGGGCCTCTCCATTATTCTTTGGGGAATGCAATTTGGACTTTTGAGTGCTCTTTAGGATTGCTTGTGGTTCCATGCTTTGATACTTTACAGATTTTGTATTCTAATGTTGTCTTTCATTTTTTATCTTGAGTTGGTGTGTGTTAGTTTAGTAGTGGCATTTAGAGATTTGTTGGTTGTCGGGATTGTTGGTGAAATCTTCTATTATGATTTGTGTAATCCCTATATAATGTTGACATGTGCATTCATACTTGTAAAAAAAATTCTTGGCTTGTATTGAATCCTTGTTTCCAAGGATCTCTAGGTGGAGCATTACATCTGGTATTAGAGCACATATTTAAACATTGGGATCTCTGCATATATGTTGCCCATATGGTTGATGTTGTGTTGTATGAGTGCTAGTGTCTTGGTGAGATCTTGTGATCTTTGTTGCGTTGGTATCTACTTGTGATGGACTTGCTTGTCTAGTAGATGTGGCTAGAGCACTATGAGGAGAAGGAAGTGACCCTTGCCTTACTTTGTAGACAAAATAAATGTACCTTCTTGGTTGGTTGCTTGTGTGACCCTTTTTGGATGGAACCACTTATTGGTGTCCATGTGTTGGCTTTGAGTGCCTCTTTTGTTTTTGCTTATAGAGTTAGGTGCATTTTTTCCTTGTTTTCTCCTAATTGCAAGTAAATAGATGAATCTTATTTGTGCCTCTATGCTTTGTCATTTTAATAATGAAATGATTTCCTTCATTAAAAAAAAATTATTTATTGGGAATCATTGCAATTAAATAGGTGTTCTATTAGGATCTTTTGGGTTAATGACTTAAATCCCCAATCTGAATGCTTTATAAGTTTATGTAAATTGCATCAAATTGATGGATATCTAAATGTTGCATTGCATGGAAATTATTGTTGCCTACATATGCATCAGGTTACTTATGGTATACTACTTAATGTGAGTGAGTGTGCTCTCTAATGTTGCTAGAACAATATAATCCTTAGCATTGTGTGGTGATGTATCCCTCTTGTGTAACTATTCTCAATCATCGCATGTAATGTGATTTGTTTGATGCCTTATTTTATTTGGCTAGAGGTATTTTGCTCATATTATTGGGCTAGAATTAGTTTTCAATATTTTCCTCTCTTCGAATAGTCATCAAATTTTATCTATTGCTCTCTTTGTGACAATTGTCACATTTGACTTATCATTGAAATGTGCCCTTTTTTATATTTACTGCTAGAATTAAAAATTCCCCCATTTGGGCTTTGGATTATGTTTCATGGTGACTATTCTGAATGTGTTTTACTATTGCCCAATTGTGTGTTGTGACTCTATCATGTTCATCTCAAACCTCTGGTAGTATGTACAAGGGAAAATATCATAGAGAACATGCTAGTGTGCTTGTAGTAAATGTAAAGTTGTTAAAGTAATTAGATGATTTAAATGGTGATTAAAGTTTATGTTATTCTGGAAAGAAATTGAAAAGATATGTGCTTGTTTTATGGAAAGTGACTCTTGAACTCTTGCTTTGAAAACCTTTTAGTTTCATTGTGCATTAGTGCTTATGCTATATTTGATGAATGAAATTATGAAAGATAATTAATGATGGATTTTAGTGTGTGAACTACCTTTCATTACATATCTTATGTTGTTATGGGCATGTGTGTTCTTGAATAGTTTTGGACATTTTGTCTGTCGCTTGTCTTGGTAAATGAGATTGTTGTTGTTTCCTATGTTGTTTTGTCTTGAGTGGTGATTCAAAATCTTAGATTTTGGGACTCTCTAAGCTCCATCATATTGTAGGTATCATTGATATCTTTCTAATGCTTTTTGAATGGAGTCAATCCATGTCTGATTATGGCCTCTAGAGTGGAGGCAATTTTTGTGTTGAGTTGAAATTTTGCACAACAAATTGTTGATCATGTACTTTCTTGCTTGGTTCATTGTACCTTTTCACCTATATGGGTGAGAAACTTCGCACAAGATTATGCTAATGCATGATTTTTCCTAGGGAGCAATGAGCAAATCATTCATACTTTTGAAGGTGAAAATTGATGTTTTGAGTACCCTTTGTCAAGTGGAGGCCAATTCAATCATGACTTATCACATTTATAGTGATTAAAGAAGTTTAACTCTTCATGTTATTTAATGGAAGAGTTATCTGGTCTTCATAATCTATGAGGTACTTGTTAGGTTTTGTGCTTGAGTTTGTGTACTTCCTATAACACTGACCAACCCTTGTGAGGTAAAGTGTGGTTTGTGAGTCTTCCTTGCTCAAGGATGATGTTGCCTTGTCATTTGGGAGTGACTTAGTTCCTTGATGAGTCTAGATTCTCCTTTTGGATGTTGACTTTGGTGCATCCCCACATTCTTTTCTCTCTTGAGAATGTAGGCTAGCGTGGTTGTGCCCATAGCTTGGTTAATGTTGGTTGAGTATGTTGATAGTTGGTGGAATCTTGAGTTTCCTAACAAGTCTTGGGCTGATTTAGCACTGAGGTTGAGAGAGAGACTCCCTCGTAGCCTTAATACTCAGTAGGCTTTTCTCCCTAAGCTTGTTTCTTCAAGATGATTTTCTTAGTCAAGTTTTCTAATTAACCATTCACTAGAGGCTAGAGATTTGGTAGGATGGGTGTAGTATTCCTAGCATGCTATTGGAAGGACATAGTATTGTTGGACACATGTTACCCTCTTATGTGTTGGTATGCAGATACTACATGGTTTTTTCCACTTTTGAGATTCTTTGTAACCTTTTGGAAAGCTGATACCTTGTCTAGTTGGGTTATGTAACCTAAGTTCTAGTTATAGTTGAGATTCTGTATCATAGAGACTAAGTGCTCCTATGCTTGGTGGTTAATAGTGGTGAGTATCCTTTTGGAGTGAGCAATTTTATTAGTAAACTGTCATCCTCGTTGTTCTAAGGGTGAGTTCATGTGGATTTCAAAATGATCATGTAGGACATGATAGTATTATTGGGAATTTGGGATAGTTATTCCCCATGATTCCAACTACGTTTGGAAGTGCATAGTGTGTTGACCTAGTTTTGCGGTCATGTGGTAGGTGCATGTTTATTTGGCACCTTTTGACAAGGTAGAGTGGGTTTTTCCTTATGTTGTAATGTTGACTTTATGGCTAGATGGATTTTCTCTAGCACATAGAAGGTTCCTTGTTGGAGGACCTTGTGTTAATGTGACACCTTTCTCTTGTGGTTGACTTGTTTGGTGGTTGACGTAATGGTTTGAGAATGTTGGAGTTATTTGGTTGGACTTGTGAAGAAGTTAGTGAATTATTCCCTAGGTTCAATTTTGATTTTGTTCTTGGTGTGTTTTGGTATCTAATTGTGGATTGCAAGCTTCAAGGAGTAAGCCTAATATTTGAAGGGGATGATGTCCTGATGGATGACACATAGTTGATCTTTTATTGTGATGGATCATGATTGTGACCATAAGTGTCTGCACCATTGAGGTGGTTGGATTTATGTTTTTGTATCTATTTCTTTGATTATGCTTTGGCTGATTTATGAGATTATAATGTGATTTATGGTTCATTGAGGTTTGTGCAAGTGGTTACTAGGATCAATATGGTATCATGACGTTGTTACATGATTACCTTGAGATGTGTATAGAGATTGTACTATATTCTTTTACCATGCTACACTGGATTGGGTTCCTATAGTAGTGGTTAGTCATGTTTATGATTGTGTTTTCTTATATCTTTTAAGTGCCTTTTCTTGTTGTGAAAACTACCATTATTAAATTCTCAATTAATTAGAAATGGATTTTACATGTTGGATTCATTGATTATGTGTTGCGGATATTTATCTTGTTATATTCTAATCCAAGAGATATTTGTTAGTCATGTTATGTTTACATTTGAGATGACCTGAGGGTCAGATGTTATACCTTGATTTTAGTATCATGGATGTTAGATTACTATGGTGTTCAGTCAATCATATTGCATAATGATGCCATTTGAGATGATAGTGTGTTTTATGATGATATTTGGTTATCTAGTATTTGGACATATCTCTAATTATGTTATATGATGGATTTAATGCTATGGTTATTTACTTCATTCCTATGTTGTTATGCTTTATACGAATGTGAGTGATGTAAATAAATTATTTTGATATAATTAAATAAATGGTTAAATTAGGTGATTTAATGCATTTATTACTTTGGCTATGTTATTATATGCAATTGCACTTGATCATGTTGTTTAGTGTGCAGAATTTATATCCCTTGTAGTGGCACATGGAGTTAGTGATTCAACTATTGATATTTTACCAATGTTGTCCCTATTTGGTCAACATATCATTATTTTAATTGTTTAATTAAACCTTTCAATAATTATTAAATTCGAACTCATTTGCATTATGTGATTAGACTAGTGAGCATGTCTGTGCATTTAGAGTTTCACATTGTTACAAAAATTGTTAAGGATATTTTTGCGTTTTTGGGTTTTGGGATTTTAATTGATTTATTTTAATTTTTGGTAGCTTTTCCATAGATGAATTCCTCTTACTAGGAATAGCCTATTTTCATGTGGGTTGATTCAGATTTTAACTAAGTTGGTTGGTTATTTTTCCTAATCAATTATTCACTCAAAAAGTGAATAAGTATGCAAAAAGGAATTTTAATTCCTCATTTCTCACTTTTTAATTAGAAAGTTGGAGAGTAAAACTCAAAATCTTCTTCGTGAAGGTTTACTATTTTTTTCATTGTGGGAGCTATGGGTGTGGGATTGTCACAAGGTTGAGCTCATTGGATCTAGCTTGGGGAAACCTTGGATTGTCATAATTTTTAGCTACTTCTACAAGATATTCATTTTATGGTTCAGATTTCCATTTTTGCCCTTTTGGTTGTGAGGCTCTCGTTTTATTGTTTTGGCTCTATTTCTACTTCTATTTTTGGTAGCCATTTGTGTGGAGGTTGAGAACTAGTGTTCCCCTCTATTTCTATATGCTAGTTCTATCTAGTTGGGTGGGTATGAACATTTCTCTATTTTTTAGGTTGAGGTTTTGGGGTTTTGCACCATTATGCTAGTCATTTTTGCATATGGTATTAGAGATTGATTATTTTTGGATTTTTGGGGTTTTTACACCCAAAGGTCAAATGGGTTTTAATTTTGAAATTTTTCAAAATTTTGGAGTTTTTTCCTCATTTTGCATACCACCCTATTTTCTTGGATTTTCTTGGCACAATGTGGGTCGTGGACCTGAATGATCTATTTGGATATTAGTTAGACCACTATTGCACTTTTATGTTGCATTGGGATGCATGTCACACTTGTACTCCCAATTTTGTATTTGGTTGAGTGATTTTATACCTGATGTTATGGTTTCTTTTGGACCTTTGGTTTTATTTCATGGACACTAAGATTTGTGTAGAATCCATGCTCCTAGATTGAGGTTGATTCGGCGAGTTCATGATGTTTGGTCTTGTTGCATTATTGGGATTCATGTAGAATCCATACTCCTGGATTGAGGTAAGTTGAGTGATTTAATGATGTATGGTTTTATTGACTTTGGGATTCGTGTAGAATCCATCCACCTGAGTTACTTTCAGTTGGGTGTTATATTTTGCATTGTGTTCTCATCTATTCAATGTGTTATGATCTTCATGATAGTGGTTCACCACACACAAGTACATGCACATACATTTGTTGGTGGACTTATGGATCTCAACCTTCTGTGGTACTTTTGAAAGTTATGATCATTGGGGTTGGGTTGGAAATATCCATGCCCACAGACACTTGTCATAAGATGAGTATGGGAAGGGTAGGGTAGCATATGGAGGGGGCTTTTATCTCTTAGGTCAGAAATCATGGCATCAAAAGTTACTAGAGAAAGTTTTAAGTAATTGATAACTAAATAAAATGTTTGATTGTTAATAAAACTTAAGATAATAAAATGTATGTGTGAGAGCCTTATTGTTGAGGGATGATGTATCTGCATGATCCAAGCTTTGGTTTTTTAATGCCAAGTGACTCTCCATGATGATAGCCCCTACTTAGTAGCCTTATGAGTGTTTGACCAAAACCTGTACCACTTGCATTGTCTTAGGTTCTTGGATACAATCATCATACTATCTAGCGTCAGTGTTAGCCATTAGATGTTGTGCTTTATGTGTGTTTGTGGTTGGATTATTTTCTCCATTAGCATAGTGGGTGTGGACCTTTGGGTGCCTCATGGTTGGGAGGCATAGGTACCTATACTATTACTAGGGATTGATGTATAGATATAGTCTTTTGTCCTAGTGTGACTATTATTGAATATTTTCACTTGATACTTTTGGTTCTAGAGTATGCTTTCTTATGATTTATGCTTTCATTAGAATGCTTGGATATCATGTTTATATGATGTTAGTGTTAGTGTAATTTTTTATTTTTCCTATTTTGCTAGGTTTTTCCTACACTTTTAATAATCTCGCTTAGGTTAATAAAGCATGGCTTATTAGGTGAATGGTTGTGAGGTGTCACCTTCCTACATGTGAGCATCCATAGCTATCTTGGGAAGATACTTTGCTATCTTTAGTCTGATAGATGGTTGCTCCTCATTGGTTGGTGTTGCCACCTCCTCCCTCTTCCTAGCCTATATAAGCATGCTACCTAGCTTGTATTTGTATCTTTTATTTTTGCATCCTCTTAATGCTATTTTGCTTCTAGCATTTGCATTACTCTCTTGGAGACTAACTCTATGATGCTATTTTGATTTTGTATCATTTGCATTCATAGTTTAGATATTCACTCTTTGCACTAGTTTTCTGGGTTATTAATCTTTTCAGATTCTAACAGTTAGTTTATTTGACACATTCCTATATTATGGTGTTTAACATATGATTAGATGATGTGAATTTCTTTGTTGGTATATCTATTGCTTATTGATGTTTAGCATGTGATAGGTGAAGTTATCTACTTGTAGGATTATCTTATGCTTTACTACTAGCATGTTAGATTTCTTTATGCTTATATTGTAGCATGTTTTAGTGGTGACATCCCTATTATAATAGTACTAATGATCTGGTTAGTAGCTTGGGATGTTATGCATGAGGGATGGCTAGGATCCATAATTGTCTTATGATGCTATTGATGGTTGGGAGGAACCGTGTACTTAGTTGGGTTGTTCAATTACTACGATGTTATTTATGTATATACATTTCAATGTTTCCTCCAGTATGTTCTTGTATTCTTATGAATTAGATGGATAGATGTTCCTCTTTCTTCTTTCTTGGCATATTGTTGATTATGCACTCGAGTGTTCATTCCTTAATTTATGTGGATCTGGTACTCCCTGACGTGGAGTAAATTTATTTCCTATCTTTTTACCTTTATGTTTTCTAGTTTTCTTATTTGTATCCTTGCACAAAATTGTGCTTTCTCACATGAGAATGCAATTGTTCATGTGGTGTGTTGGGTTTCTTTGCACAAAACCACACACCATTTTGGGTGTTTTTCTTATGGGCCAAGAATGTCCTCACTTGAGATGGTATTTCCTCATGTACCTTGGTGTACTTTCTTGTGTGAAGGGGTGCTTCCTCATGCAAGACTATTAGTTGTTATTCTCTTGCATGAAAAATAGGGGGCCTCTCTATTGTTCTTTGAGGAATACAATGTGGACTTTTGAGGACCATTTAAGAATTCTTGTGGTTTCATGCTTTGACAGTTTGGATATTTTGTGTTCTAATGTTGTCTTTGGTTTTTTGTTCTTGAGTTTTTGTGTGTCAATTTGGTAGTGGCATTTGGATTTTTGTTGGTTGTTGGGATTATTGGTGAAGTCTTTTTTTGTGAATTGCGTGATTCCTATATGATGTTGATGTATGCATTCATATTTGAAAAAAAAAAAAATCTTGGCTTGTATTGAATCGTTGTTTCCAAGGATCTCCAAGTAGGGCATTACAATGGTCTTGATGAAGTGTTCTTGATAGAGGTGGTCTTGGTGGTGTAGATACATATGGGCCAGCTATATTAAGTCGAGCACATCGAGTAGTAACCACACATTGAGCATCTACGACTTTGATGTTTATAACATTGATAGATGGATCAACTTGTAATTTACATCTGATAAGGTTTCCATAGCCTAAATATGTTGAGGTATAGTTTTAAGACTTATCTCAGTTATCATCTTGTTTGTTTTGAGCATTGTTAGGTTTTTTGACAAGAGTGTTTGTAGGTGTTTTTCATGTGTTTTTGGTATGGGGAGGAAATAATTTTGGTATATCAGTAATCCTACATTTGGTGAGGCATGTGCCCCCAGTATAATCTCTTTTTGATCAATAAGGTCTTGGACATAATCCTTGAGTTGCATGCACTTGAGAGTGGTATTCCCTTTGACATGATGTAATTTGAAAAACTTTTTATTCTTATACCAAGATTCCCTAGACTAATTAAGTTTGAAGGGTTGTGTTTGTGGATGTCTAATAAGATTATCCTTTGTGAGTTTCTCAAATATTGTATCAAGAGGCTCCCCTAATGGGGTGTATACATGAGTTCATATATGAGCATGTAGTTTAGGTCCATCTGAAAGTGTGATAGCATTAGTCTAATGTTTATGACTAGGTATTTGGATATTGTGTGAATTGTTTTACATAGGAGGTTGTTGATAGAATGGTAGTTATTGTTGGTAATGTTGTTGTTGAAAAAATGTGGTGGGAATGTTGGTTGATTCCCCAATCATATGAACATGTCGGGTGTCAATAATGCCATTAGAAAATATGTTCTTGTTCTTATTCCAATACCATGGTTTATCATTGCTTGGGCCTCAATCTTGGATGTTTTCCTTGTAATTTTGATGAAACCATCCTTCATGACCCCCTACTTGAGTTCCATCTCTTTTTCTTTAATATCTTTCTATGTTTGTAAATAGTTCATAACCGTGTGATGGGGAAGAATAGGATGTGTGTTGTTAATGAACATTTTGACAAGGTGATGTTCTAAGATGGTACATGAGATCCTAGTTGTGAGGGATTTCCAACATTGTGAGTGTTCTACAAGGCTTTCTCCTCCCTTTTGCTTCGTATGAGCTAGGTCTACTATATATAACTCAGTCTCAACTATATTAATGAAGGTCTTAATGGTACCTTGGGGTATACAATAGAACCATTCAAGTGCAATGCCTCTTAAGCTTTTTGAAAAAAGTCACATGAGGAATACATCATTTTAGAATTTGATGAAAGCCAACTTTACAGCTCACTAAGATCACTTGCATGCAAATAAGTTTTCAAAGAGAAACCAAAGGAGGAAGGGTAGGAATTTGGAGAAACTAAATAGAGTGAGAGAAAAAATATTGCAACAATAAAAAATGAATTTCTATGAAATGTGCTCTATCAAATATGAAATTACAATAGGAGAGATCGAATATAAAGGCCTCTAGGAAGCTTCTAGAACAAGCTAGAAGATGGTAGGACATAAGCATATGTCCACAAAAAGTGGATTACTCTCCAAGTAGGTGAAAGAATAAGTATGACAAGATGTTGACAACATGTACACAAACTTCTATGTTGTCAACAAGTCAACATGTAAAAGGTATGCTAACTCCTAGATGACAACTAATAAACAATTCATTTAACAAGTAAACTTAAATAAAAGTGTAAATAATAATAAATAATTATTTACTCTAACACCCCCCCCTTAAGTGCAACTTAGGGGAATGCACTTAAGCTCACAATAGATGAGATGAAATGTAGAATGGGCCCTGAAATGAGGCCATGTTAGGCACCCATGAACAAATGCAATGCAATGTCTATAAATTGGAGACAAAGGAGAAAACCTAGTGGGAAAAACCCCTCCAAAAAGAGATAGTCGAAAATCTAGTGAATGACTAAAGAAACCTCCAACTAGAGGAATGTCCTAGAAACTAGGAACAAAGATAATGAAGAGCATCACTAAAGCATGAAGCAGCCACAAACTCTGCCAAAAAGAAACTATTAATTTAAATATCCTCCACAAAAATAGAAGGCATGAACTAAGAGTGTATATATCATAGATGATCAATCTCACTGAAATGCATAGGTAGCCAACTATTACAATCACCTAGTATATAGGATTGATACTAAATACATAGCTCACTCTATCAAACCATCAAACCAAGGAAGAATTAGAAACAATTGAATAACCCCCCCTTAATGTAGATGAGGTGAGGTGATAGGAAACTGAAAAGGTGGGCCAAAATACTCTATAGAAGGAACCAAGAATAATGAGAGAGAGTAAGAGGTACAAACACCTATAAAGACATATGTCACTAACACATCATGGGGCAAAAAGGGAGAGGGCACAAAAGCGGCACACAACTATCCCCCCCATAACACTTTATTAAATAGTGTGAGTACAATGTTCATGATCATGAAATACAAGAGTGGAACTTTATCTCAGTATGTTTTCATAAAGATGCTTACAAATGATATCAAAAATGATCAAAAAGAAAAAAAAGCTGATACAAAAGATAGTACAACACAAAAAAAAAGATCCCATGCCATGAAAATGATCCTCAGACCTAGAACATCTAAGATATTCATAATAGAGCAAAAATGGGAAAAAACATGATAGAAAGAGCATGAGGCAAAATCTAGAAGAAATTATAGCATTTTTGAAAATTAGATAGAACCAGCTTTCCAAAAATTTAATGTTTCAAAAAATAGAGATGGCATGGACAAGATAAGCTTGCTGAAGTGAAAATAGAACATCCAAATTTTACTACAAAAAAATAATAAAAAACCTACACCAATTCCTCTATCTCAAAACTAGCTTTCTGGTGCTTCTTTCAAATCAAAAAAATACCTTTGTATGCTCAAGTTTTGGTCAAAAAATGTGAGTAGGTAAAAAGGGATCTAAAGGAGAGGTAGGAATGTTGATTTCATGTTGACATCAGCATTTCACAAGCCTAAAATTAATGGCTAGGAGGTCGTCAAGGCAAAAAAAGACTTCCATGTGGTAGTTCCACATGGCAATATGAACTATTGATGTGGTGTGGCCACATGAAACCTATGCCACATGGCACGCATGAAATGTTCCACATGGAATAAAAAGGCTACCAATTTTGATCACATGGCAATGGCCATAGGAGTGACAAAGAGGAGGCTAGAGCCAATAGTAGTGGCTACAAGGGAGGCAAGCTCCGACAACACTACTTGGAGGGTACTGGATCGACTGAGCTATAGTAGCTACACTGTAGCCATGCCATGGTTGCATTTCCAAGTGACACTTAGTCATGTGATGGTAGGTCCATAGTGGTTTAGTGGTGGCACGAAAGTGCTGCAATAATTTTTTTTAAATATGCAATAAATGCGTAAAAAATCATTTGTAGAGCCCTCTAGATAAAACAATTTTGCCTCCTAGAGAAAATTTGTCCAAAATGGATAAATGTTTTTATGGATTCTAACTGTAATAGGCCTCTTGGACTCAATGGTGATGTCCATTTAGGTCTAAAGTGCTCCAAAAATTCTCTTCCTCCTGATTCAAGAAAAAAATCACAAAAAAATGAAAGTTTGTGTCTCCAAATCGTGGCTTCAAAAATCCTTCAACCAAGAAGCAATAGGGAGGCTCTGATACCATGTAGAAGTTGATAAAAACCAACTTCATAGCTCACCAAGATCACCAACATGAAAGTAACCTATCAAAGAGAAACCAAAGGAGGAAGGGTAGAGCTTGGAGTAACTAAATGGAGTGAGAGAAATAATATTACAACAGTGAAAAAAGAATTTCTATACAATATTCTCTATTGAATATGAAATTACAATAGGAGAGCCTAAATATAAAGGCCTCTAGGAAGCTTCTAGAACAAGTTAGAAGATTCTAGGAGATAAGAATGACAACTAAGCATATGTCCACAAAAAGTTAATTACCCTCCAAGTAGGTGAAAGTATAAGTATGACAAGGTGTTGAAAACATGTACACAAACCTCTATGTTGTTAACAAGTCAGCACATAAAAGGTATGCTAACTCCTAGGTGACAACTAATAAACAATGCATTTCATGTAAGTAAAATTAAGTAAAAGCATAAATGATAATAAATAATTATTTACTCTAACAATCACTATAGCCAGTTCTTGGCAATGCATATAGAATTCCTTGACATGTGTGACTAGGTCACTTTTCCCTCTAAACTTATCAAATTTTGGGATCTCAAATTGTTTAGGAAAGGGTGTCGTCATCATGGTTTTGTCAAATGGGTATGGACAGTTTTTTGTAACATACAAATTTTCACAACAAAAGTTTAAACTCAATCAATATAATTTCACAAGTAACTGATTAGATTTCACATGACAATGATTTCTACCAATGGATTATACTAAAAGAAACTCTTTTTCATCTATGTTACATATTTAGTTGATTTCACAAAAAACAAAACTATATATACATATATATATATATGTATATACATATATATATATATATACATACATATATATATGTATGTATATATATATATATGTATATATATATATGTATGTATGTATATATTTATATATATATATGTATATATATATATATATGTATATACATATATGTATATACACATATATATATATGTATATATATATATATGTATATACATATATATATATGTATACATACATATATATACATATATATATGTATATACATATATATATATGTATACACATATATATATACATATATATATATATACATATATACATATATATGTATATACATATATATATATGTATATATATGTATGTATACATATATATATATATGTATATACATATATATATATATATACATACATACATATATATATATATATATATGTATGTATATATACATATATATGTATATACATATATATATACATGTGTATATATATACATACATATATATATATATATATGTATGTATATATATACACATGTATATATATATGTATATACATATATATGTATATATACATACATATATATATATATGTATGTATGTATATATACATATATATGTATATACATATATATATACATGTGTATATATATACATACATATATATATATATATATGTATGTATGTATATATATACACATGTATATATATATGTATATACATATATACATATGTATATATGTATGTATATACATATATATGTATATACATATATATATATACATGTGTATATATGTATATACATACATATATACATGTGTATATATATACATACATATATATATACATGTGTATATATATACATACATACATATATATATATGTATATATATATATATATATATATATATATATATGTATTATATATATATATAAAATTATTGCAAGCATTTTAACTACTTTTAAATATTCAACTGAAAATGAAGTAATGGCAAATTAAATCAATTAAAATACTTATTCAACATAAAAGTAAATATTTTCTCCAAAATAAAAATATCTATTTATTGTTTCAGAGATTAAAAGTGGAAGAACATACAATATTATCAAAGAATCTCTTTAACTCATTGTCTAAGCCTCAACATTGGTGAGAGGAGAAGCATTGACATAGGCTTAACCTCCCAACTGTGAACCATTACCTATCCCTACACATCCTAAATTAATAGAAAAATCCTCCCTACCTCAAGATCAGGCTTGGGATGTTCATAAGCTCAAACATATGAGTATCAGGTGGGTTGTAGTCCCAACAATTATTCTCCAAAATAACTAAAGCATCTAGAGAAACAACAAAGATCACATGTTTGGTGCATCTGCCTAATTTCTACCTTAGCCAAGAATTTCAAGTTGCATCTAAAAACCCGATCTCCACCACTCAGCTTGACAACATATTACATAACTGGAACATTCATGAGCTATTATAGTTTTTAGCATAATATTTATTTGATCTAATTCTATTCTTATTTGTGTAGACCCTCTACCGGTGATTCCTAGCTTCTCATGAGTTTATATCCATGGCTTTTGCTTTACACCTCTTCACCTAAAAATGCAACATCGCTAGTGAATTCCTTAGTGTTTGGATTACATGATTTCAATTCCATCTCTGTGTGATATAAATGGATATATTAAATTCTGAGCTAAGATATTTGTTACACATTATTGATATGCCAACATGAATAAATAACATCAATGATTGATAGATTCCATAATTTATAATCTATTTGATATTCCTTTGAATTTGGTCAGAAATAAATAGAGATCAATGATATGGATTCTATGCATCAAGGCGTAAAAGATACAACTTGTGCGATATATGGAAAGAAATACAAACACATTTCTGTGGTGTATGAATTTGGTTCTTTTACTCTACATGGAATGCAATAGACTTAGCATTAAGAAGAAACATGAATGGAAATATGCTGTTTGGTAGTATTCTTACTTTGGATATATCTTAGAATGCTCTAAGGTTGGGAGAACAGACTCCACTATTGGTTTTGATTTTCGCAAGAAAGGAATGTGAAAGAGAAGAATGAAAGAGCAATAATTTCAATTGGGAATAAATCTCAATCTCTTAGAGAGCCACCAATGGAAAATAGGAAGAATGAAAGAGTGCGTTGTGATACAATTAATGAGATTCTATAAAAAAAATATCTTGAATCTATGACTTCCTTCAGTTACAAGAATCCATTAGAATGCTTTTCAAAATGATTAAAGAGAAGAAGGATGAGGAAAAGAAAAGAAAGAAAATAAGAATTTAAAGATTTTTTATTATTTTATTATTATTATGCATCCTTATCTACGTTCATGTGTATGTATTGATAAAGTGGCATCATTATATTATAGCTTATAATTTATTGGTGTCACCTTATCTTTATATACATATGTATTGCATAAAATTGTATCCAAGATTATGCAAACCTCAAACTATGAACAAATGAATAAGCAAATAACAAACAAAGACCATTCCACCTCTACAACTCAACAAAGGCGTCCATAAGAAGCCTTGTTGGTGTATCTTAGATGGAGAGTATGTTTGGTATGCTCTTAGGAATACAACAATGGATGAATCTCTTAGATGTGTGAATGCAAGTGTGAGTGATGGAATATGTACCTAGACTAGATGGTATGAGAAATCAAAATGACAAAATGATGATTCAATGATAAAAGATTCTAATGGTACCTAATGGATGATAATGACTTCTAATGACTCCTAACCCAGGCCAAACTTCCCCCAAAAAGCTTGAGACAAGATGTCTATTTAAAGTAGATGGAGGAAGCATCTAGAATGTGCTTAGAAACCACTAGGAGATAAGGATAAGGATTGACAACTAAGCACCTTATCTCACATTCTAGATAGATGGATAAGACTGATCAGATGGCATGTGTGTGTAGAAGGTTCCTATGGTGTAGACAACATGTGCTTAAAAGATATATGGACCCATGTGATGACAACTCATATGAATGCACATACTTCTAGGCAGTTTGGATAAAGATTAAATTAAATAAAATTTAATTTAATCAAGGTCTAGAAGAATTAATGGGAATATGGAGGATTTTAAATAAATAAAATTTATTTAAAAAAGGAATATGTGGAGAATCATGTGTTAATTTAAATTAACACATTAGAGCTAGGAGTATTTAAATTAAATTTAAATACTTAGGCAAAAATAAACCTATTTAATTAAAATAATTCAATTAAATAAGTAGAGGAATGTGACTAGTATTAATTAGATTAATATAGTCATTTGGGACGATTTTTGGTGTCTACATTTTGCCCCTCTTTGATGTGATGTCGGCATGGCATCATATCAAACAAAATAAAGGTTGCCCCAGAGAAGATAGGAGAGGACGAGGCACACCGACAAAAGAGAAGGGTGATGGAAAATGATAATCTAAATGCAACTTAACTACATGAATGCAAGAGATTCAATTGTGTTCTTATGGAGAGCAAACCTTATTTTAATATTGCAAGAGGAGTTATGCACCAAATGCTATAGAAGCATAGATGAAAAGGTTCCTTTGCGTGTATTAGACTCTTAACACGATGGATGTAGGTTTCAGATTCATGAGGGAACAAATGACATATACACACTGGCCAGGTCTGGGCACACCCAAAAATCTTTTTAAGGAGCTTGGTGGAAAGTGTGCTAACCTGTTGCCCCTAGTGAGCAATGCATTAACATAACTTGAAACTCACATAGATGTGCTAAGAATCATGAAAATAGATCATATTGCAAAATAACATGTGTAATTAGGATAAGCTATTCAAATGATACCAGGATATGGAAGATCAAGGCACACTGGGGAAGGCTATCATTGACACACAAAGATAAAATTAACAAAAAGACATTATGACTAAGTAGTCATTCAATTCACCATGCTTTCCATGAACTTGATAAATTTGTTAAATTTGTTAAGCTTGTGTAGGAAGGATTCATCCTGTAAGGCAAAAAACTGATTGATTGATTGAATTGAAATGAGATATTTGTGATTGGTTGTGGGCAATGACAGTAAAAGGAATGATGTTCTCAAATCATTGAGTCTAAATGTGAATTTGTGTAAGCTTGTTTGCAATGAGAATATGGATAAGATAAGATAAGATAAGATAAGATAATGGATGAATTGAATTGGAATGGAATGGAAGGAATCGATTATGAAAATAATAAATATTCTCTTAGAGGAAAATGTGTTGAATGAAAGACTAAAAATTTGATCAAGGTAGATGCAAATAGAATGAAGGAATTGATTATGGAAATGATGTGAATTAAGTGGTTAGAAGAAGAGAATATGATGAGATTAGAGGATAAATGAATTGATTGAATAGATTGGGAGACTTGGATCGAATTTGATATGAATGAATAGATAGAATGAATAGAAATGAATGGATTGAACAAATTTGGAATAAAATGGGTTGAATGTGAAAGATTTGGATTGAATTTGATATGAATGAATGAATAGAAGTGAATGAATGTGGAATAGAATGGATTGAGACCAATGACAAGGGAGAGCCATGATATTTGTAAATGGATAGGAAGGTCGGGTAGATATATGAATGGAGGAATAATATGGATGACCAACGGATATAGTTATAATGGGGAACCAAGAACCATATTTCAAAGTGGTGACCAACAATGCCCCATTCCAAGGATATGAAAATGGAAGGAAATAATGGTGGGGAAGAATTGCATAAAAATGGACGGATGGTGTGAAAGCTCACATATGGAGGAAGAAAAGGCATGTGCTCTTCTTAAGCATGTATGAGCATTTTTGTTGTTGTGCCTCTAGTATTGATTACGAGCATGGGTATGAAAGTGGAATGAAGGAAGGCATGAAAAAGGGATAATGATACAAAGGATATGGAGGAGGGATAATTATATGAAGGATATGGATGGAAAAGGGATAATGATATGAAGGATATGAAGGAAATGTGTGATAAGAAGTGGATGAAACGAAAGGGATAACCAAGATCAAGGGTATATGGAAGAAGGATAGGCGTGCGTAGGATTAGGGATGGAAAAGATATGAATGAGCATGAAAAGAGGATGGGAATATGTATGCATATGGATGGAAAATGGATGCATGAACATGAATGTGACAAGGACTATAGAATGCAAGATAGGGATAACATGTCAAGATCAAACATATGGAAGAATGTAGGAAGTATATAGGATAATGTATGGATAATGGACACCAAAGGATAATGAACAGTAAGATGGGAGCATGAAAGGATATGTATAGAAGGCTTGTATGGATGAAGCGCAAGGGAAAATGGAAAGTGTAAGTCAAGATCAAAGATGGGAATGACAATGGACGATAGATGGAATATGGAAGATAAGAAAGGAAGAACAATATGGATGGAACTTGCCCCTAGTGTAGAGTGCAAGTGGAAAAAGGGAAGTTAATGGATAGGTAAGTGAAAGTGGAAGACAATGGATACATAGTAGGAAAATGAAGGGAGGACTCAAGCATCTAGGTATAGGGATGTATCCCTTGATATTTATGCTTCTTTAATTTGTTTTTTATTTTTTTATTTTCAAGGAATTGTTGGTATTTTCTCGTAGATGTTGATAGGGTAAAAAAATAGAATGCTAAAGTGAATTGGGGAATAGAAGACAATGACCTATGAAAAAGTTTGGATTAAGGGAGTTGAGTAAGTAGGAGGAAGACATGGTTGATGGATACTAGGTTGGAAGACTTGTGAAGGAAGTGGAAAGATCTTCATTGGCACACACCTTGAAGGCTGTTGGGAAGGAGTAAATTGTGAAGGATGTGTAGGAGAAAGTTGGAATTTTGGGATATAGGGATCCAAAATGGATGAAGGAGATGATAGAGTTGGGATGGTGGATTTGGGTGTATAATGACCCAAAATGGATTTGGAAAATGGAGGTTGGGAGAATTTATGAAGGAGGGAGGCCTTTGGATTAGCAGAATTGGATGTCATTTGGAATCTTTCTTTGAGATTCATTGCTACATTAAGTAGCTTTGGTATCCATATAACTTTTACACTTTTGACTTTTAGCCTTTGTGGCTTTTTTATTGCATTTTGGATCTGATTTTTCTTTTCTTGGACATGTCGCTTAGATGGGACATGTTGATCCTTACGCTTTTATGGATTTTTGAATTTGTTTTCTTTTTCTTTGGCATCCAATTTGCTTCCATTTCCCATGGTATGGGTGCATGAAGGTAAATAAGATGGAGAACGTATGGAAGGTGAATGTTGGAAGGAATTCAAGGATGTGCGCCTTTGTTGATCTTTACTAGGACTATGAGGGGATAAATTGGAAAACATGGATAAGGTAGAAGGATGTATATAAGGACTTAATATGGAAGGAAGGGAAGAAGAGTTTGATGATGGAACATAAGGACCTAGAATGGATGGACTATAAGAACCTAGAATGGATGGACTATAAGGACCTAAAATGGACTTGGAAGATGAAGGAGGAGAAGTTTTAGGTGTGGAAGAAAGAGTTTTGGAATTGGAAAAAGTGGAAGGTGTACCAACATCTTGAGGAATTATTTTTTTAAGGGGATACTTAGTATTCTCAATGCAAGATGTGAGTCTAGGTGTATGGGGTTCATGAGGAGATTGGATAGGTGTGATAGGATCATGTGAAGGTGTACTTTGATCTTGACATGAAAGAATATCATATAGCTCAAGGAGTGGATCATGAAATGGACTAGAATCATATGAGGACGTGGAAGGAATGGAATCATGTGGTGGAAGAAGATCATATAGCATGGTAAGTGGATCATCATATGTGGGCGTGGAGGAAATGGAATCATGAGATGGAGTAATTTGATCTTGATATGGAGGAGTATTAGTGAATGGAGTGGAATAAACTTTTTCATTAAGGGGAATATCTATGGATGGTAATGCTGGAGATGGAATGGAATTGGTAATGTGCGTGGTAGGTGTAATGTCTTGATCTTGATTAGGAGGGGAATTAGAAGATGGACTAGGAGGTGTATATGAGCAATGTTAGTATGCTAATAGAAACCAAATTTAAATAAATCTTCTACAAACTAAAAAAAATTCATAAACTTCAAGATAGACTAAGATGAGCTCTTAATTGAGAATATGAGCTATTAATGGGCTCTCTCAATGAGAAGCTCTCTTGTTGACTAGCTTTGTCTAAATAGATAGGATGTATGCTCAAGCTTTATGCTTCAAAAAGGGCTTCAAATGGAGTTGGAATTTGGGTGTGAGTGTATGGTTTTGATGTAAAATGGCTTCTCAAAATGGCATTATGACTTTACTTCATGGATTGTGTTATTTTGCAAAGGGGAAGGATCCAATTTATAGGCAAGAGGCTTGAGAGATTGAGGGCTAAAATGCAAGGATGGGAAAAAGCTCATGGAGGGCTTAGATTGCATGAGAGGAGAGCACGTGGATTGTGCTTCCTTACAGCCAATCAAGGAGTGACACATGTCACATGGTGAGAGGATGGAGGAAAGGGGAAGGATGAGTCAACAAAGGAGGCTCAAGAGATAAAATCTTCATAAAGACCCTCATAATGACTTGTAAGAGCAATAAAAGGACTTGGAAGAGTCATTTATGGCCTACTGGACTTCATAAAGTTTTATGGTTGAGATATTTTGAGGGTGATGAGAGCAATTTCGACTTGGACTTGATTAGGAAGGTTTTAAGCTTGTTTAGGCTTGTGCAAATGATTAGAGGATGGATTAGGATGGTTTAGGATTAGCTTAGGGATAGGCAAGTGGATGGCATTTAATGAGGGTGGGTGAAGGAGGAGATATTTGTTAACTTTGGCTTGGGTTAGTAAGTTTTAACCCATGTTTAGGGAATGTGACAAGGTTAGGAGGGGATTAGGATTAGGGTTAAAGACATCTTCTAGAAGAGTCTAGGCTTTGGATGAGGATGAAGACTTTCTAGAAGAGTCTAGAACTTCCTAGGATAATATTTTATGAAATAAATAAAGTTTTATTTATTTCAAGGGTTTGGGTTGAGGAGATATTTATTAAAATATTTTTAATAAACATGAGGATTAATATTTAATCTTGATTAAATATTTTGAGTGGGGATTAGGGGTAGGAAATGATGGGATTAGCCTTTAATCAAAATCAAAGAAGGATTAGAAGATTTTGGAAGAGGTTAGTGGTCTTCAGGAAATTGGCCAAGTTTTGGGCAAAAAATAAATTTTTTATTTATTTTGGATTTTTTGGTCAATTTATTAATTAAATAATTAATAAATAAGGAAATAATGTTTAAATAATATTTAAACATTTTTGGGAGGGATTCCTTAATTAAATATTTTTAATTAAGATAAAGAGATTTAATGGCATAAAAATAAATTAATTTTGCCCCTCTTTTATGTGATGCCGCAAGTGGCATGGCATCAAAGATAAGAAAATAAGATGCCCAAGGCTAGAGCAGAAGAGGAGAGAATGGACTATGAGATGCCCCCTCAAGAAGGCAGTGGGGAGAGAAAGCGAGGCTCGATGGCTTCTTGAAAGTACAAGAATCTGAGATGAGCAAGAAGACTCAGATTGGCTTAAGAGAAGAGGTTTAGTTGGCTCAAACTCTCACTATGGGAGAATGATAAAGGGAGAATCAGAGGCACAAGAGGAAGCAAGCTTAAGACCTCAGGGATTGCAGAGGATGAAGGAGCGGAGCGTTATAAAAAGAATCCAGGATGGGGAGATGGATGAGGGGATTAAAAAAGCTAATGCAACAGGATTTCAAAGAGTCAGATTGGCAGAAGATGGGTTTCGAAGATCCCTAGGACTAGGATTGTGGATCTCGAAAGATGAGGCTTGGTGGATCCCTAAGACTAGGATTGTGGATCCCTAAAGCTAAAGGTGAGGAGTGATTCAAAGAGATACTGATGCATAAGCTGGGGTAGGAGAGACAGATGCCGGATATGGATGGGGGATAATGGAGATGAAGGAAAACCATTGAAGCTTTTTGAGTGGGGGGGATACTTCAAAGAGAAGTACCACCATGTAGTTGAGCACTAGATTTGCTATAGGACTGTTGGTTAATTGCCAAGGTTACCAAGAACATCAAGGCCTTTTCACCAACTATCCAGAGGACTGATGAACTGACTCAAAACAAACACGCAAGGATTGCCCCAATATCACACATGAATCCCAGAGGAAGCAGTGTGGAAATGACACTGGGTAACCCAAAAGCAAAAAAGAAAACAAGCAAAAGACATGATCAAGACCTTACGCTCTGATTGCCCCATTCACAGTACACCATGATATGGAAGATCGTGGCAACCTTGAGGAGGGAACAAGGAGACTGCTTGGAAAAGATATTTCAAACCCAAAAGGGAAGATTCCAAATCAAAAGAAAGTGAAAATCCAAAAGAGAACCGTTTGCCAACGAGATGGGTAGGATGAGGTACTAACGGACCAAGATCAGACATGAGGAAAGCTATATCCTACAAGGATCTATCGGAGAGCACCTAAGCTGATGGATCTGGATGATGCGTCTGGCAAGCTAAACTAAGAAGGATAACACTTTGGTGACAAGAGATCTAGCTAAAGGATGCATTAGAATAGCTAACCAAGATGTGTGATGGGTGCAAGATGCTGATCAAAGATGAACTGACACAAACGCTGGATAAATGCAATGGTACTAAGCTAAAGAGGATGTACAAGCTGACAGACCAAGATATTTACAAGCTAAAGCTGACCAAGATATTTACAAGGAGGCAAAAGCTCAGGATGATAGGATAGCAGGAAAAGGCTCAGGATGATAGGCTAGTGGGAGGGTTTGATGTTGTGCAAGATGCGAAAGCTAAGGGTGGGGTGATAGTGAAAGATATGGATTTGGTAGGATGCATCCAATGATGATGAGAGATTTTGTGACCAAGGATAGCTAGAGGAGCAAGATGAGATGGTTGGACAGGATGGTAGATAGCTAGGATTATGATGGATATAAAGAGATGACATTGGGTTTGCATGAGGATAGCCTAGAGCTAGATA
This sequence comes from Cupressus sempervirens, assembly GCA_028749045.1. Classification (NCBI taxonomy): domain Eukaryota; kingdom Viridiplantae; phylum Streptophyta; class Pinopsida; order Cupressales; family Cupressaceae; genus Cupressus; species Cupressus sempervirens. Next base: position 50,065,832 of record CM053789.1, on the reverse strand, counting down.
CCAATGACAAGGGAGGATGGACAAGACAAGATCTCCAAGGAATATAGTGCCCCCAATCAGAAGATAACATGCAGAAGGAGGTCTTATGATGGATGTGATAGGATTGAAGCTAGGATGGAAAAAGCTGAAGGGGCTAGGGAGATGGATGATAGCTGAGATGATTGGCTGAAGCTGCATAAGATTAGTGGATGGTGTGAGATGGAAGCTGGAGGATGGAGGATAGGTGGATATATTGGAGGATGGAGTTGGATGTCAAGAGATGACCAAAAGCATGAGGGTGATAGGCTAAGCTAGGGATGGCAGGATTACGCATGACGCTTGTTCACCAAGTTTTCATCATGGTACTTGTCCAAGGCACTTGAATTGCCAAGTTTTAACCAGTGGACGCTTTATTTTTCTTTTCTTTTTTGACTTTTTGAATTTGGACTTAGCTGGAATGATTTTGGCTTTCTTCAGCTATTTTGGCTTTTTTGGGATTTTCACTGGCTGTTGGAATGTTCAATTTTGTTGCTAGCTGTTGGTACACCGGATGTGTGATTTATGCAGTAGATCAGATTAGATGGGATTGATGGTAGGAGATGGAGGGATGAAAATTCTGGAAAGGAGCATGAGATGGGGATGCTTGCAAGAGCAACATTGGCACATGTTGGAACGGGTGTGAAAAGAGCATATGGGGGATAGATGGTAGATGCGAGCGTGATGGAGGATTTGTGGAAGCATGCTTGGGGATATAGGCACCCAAGATGGAGTTAGGAGATGGGGGACATGAGTCACTAGATGGGGGATTAGCAATGGTGGATGCCATTATGCATTGGGTTTCAAATTTTTTCTTGGGGATCCACATGGTTTTGGATTTTCTTTTCATAGGCTTTTGCATTGTTTTGCATTCTTTGATTGGATTTTGCCTTTTTGGAGTATGTCTTTTAGAATAGACATATGATTGCCTAGGATGTGGATTTTTAGCTTTATGCATTTTGAAGTTGGCATTCACATTGCTATGGTAAGCTTTGGGAAGATGGTTAGGAGAAGCTTTGTGAGATGGAGAGGATATGAAAGAGCATGTAGGGGGATGATGATGGATAATGTGCCCTGATATGTGCCTTTGTTGATCTTGCATAGAAATGGATGGTATAGGATTTTTATGATGGCTGATAGGAGGATGGAGGATGGTAGATTTTGGGACATAGGGACCCAAAATGGATTTAGCGGATGAAGGGGGGATATGGTAGGTTGTTTTGGGTTGCAAAGATGGTGGAGGGGGGATGACATAAGATTTCTTGAAGGAGTGATGGGAGGTTGGCATGGTGGGCTTGGAGATAGGCTTGGTTTGGGGGTGTGGTGTACCAACACCTTTAGATGGTGAGCCTTTGGATACATATCCAAGACCATGAAATCCGAGATTTTTTTGTGCAATAATAGGCTCTCTGATTCCTTGCTCTTGTGGTCCTAAACCTTGACCTTGATAATGCCATCGATTGAGCATTTGAACAAGCTGAGGAAACTTTTTGCTTGCAGAAAATGGTAGAAGTGATTTATTAGGTGTATTGCAATGGGGAGATATTGTTCTTAATTCTTCTGCTGAGAGAGGGCCACCATGGATGAATGTAAGTGAACCAAGAGGGTAGATTATAGATGGTGGAATAGCTTGGATAGGTGGTAAGATGGAAGCATGGAGCGAGGGAGATGGAAGGATAGGATCTTGATGTAGCTGGTGGGATGACAAGATATCTTGTAGTGGAGGAGATATGGCTTGAGGTTTTGGAGATGGAGGAGATGGTGACTGCACTATGGATGGAAGACATGGTACAATGATATCTTCATTTATGCTTTGGGGGATGTCAACATGCTTTTGGGCAGGATCTTGATAGGATTGGTTTGGAGTGGATGGTGCGATAGGAGGTGAAGGGATGGATTCTTCAAAGGTAGCGGATGGATAGATGGGAGATTCAGTAGTGGAAATGGGTGAGTAGAAGATGGATGCATAAGGGTCATTACGAGAGATTTGGGAAATTCTTGGAGGGGATGTGGATAGGATTTGGAGGGATTGGACAGGTGGTGGGATTTTGATGCTTACGAGAAGTGGAAGGATTTTAAGTAATTTGATGGATGGTATGGGGATGATAGCTATGGGAGATGGAGGTGATATTATAGATGGAGACTCGTGTGTCAAAGGTGGAGGTAGATTGATAGGAATAGCTAGTGTGATGGGGGTGGAACATTGGAAGCTTGGTTGATGGGGTGATGGAGGGGAAGCTGGAATATCAGATGGCATGACTAGATAGTTTGGAATAACTCTTTGATGATGAGTTTGATGGGGATGGGGTCTTGCATATGGATGAACATAGAAGCTCATGGTTGGATTTGGATTAAGCACAGATTTTGGATTGGCTGATGAAAGATTTCCTAGGGAGAGTCAAAGCTATATGACAGACCTAAGGAGGATTGGCTAGAGATTTTTGGCTTTCTTGTGGGTGGAAGACTTCAAGGGTATGCTATCAAAAAGTGAGAGTTTTGCTTTCCTATGTGCAGGATTCGTGGTGATTGTGTCAACTTAAGGATAGACTAGTGATCCTATGGCATGACATGAGATTGACCACTTGTGGATCCCAACCTTTAGCTCAAGGTGATGAGGGATACAAATGACAAAGCTGGATTACCCTAGACAATGCTCTGTCAAAGGGATAACTTTGGTGAGATTGGTTGATTGGTAGGATTGATTGGATAGCAAAATATAGCAAAGTGACAACAACTCTTTAAAGGCTTCGGTGATTTTGGATTGGGTTGCTAGCTGGCTGGGGGGATGATTTGGATGGACTTTGGATTTGGGATTGTTCTAAGGCAAAGAACTAGATAGATTCGGTTGCATTGGGGGAGCTTGGATGATTTTTTGATAAGGCAGTGACTACACTAAGTATGCCTTGAGTTGGGAGATTTCTGCTTTTCTGGGATTTCGACCAAAATTGGCAAACATTCATTCAAAAGCTATGAACAAACAAGCAAACAAAAGTTTTGAGCAAGCACGTCAAATACACCTACATCCTAGGAAGCTTTCTACAAGGATGAAATTTGGTTTAGCTAGGGAGTCCTCGATATACATAAGGTACGTGAGGCCCAAATCCATAGATAAAACCAAAAAGATGTCACACAGCCGAGAGGAGCGGTAACCCACTTCTCCTCTTTCACTTCTCAAGGTTATAAAGTTTCTTGAGGCTTAGCCTGAGTGACAAAATTTTGATCCCAAGAGAGGTGTCTTTGGATTCACCTCCTGATCTTTATACTCCGTCGGAACGCTAGAGTTGAGGTCATCCCAAGGGGTGATGAAATCCCCAAGTAGGCCTCCTAAAAATCTAAGACAAGATTTTGGATCCTAATCTTATGCACCCAAGATGGCCTCGAAAGACGACAAGGGGAGAGAAGACTTGGATGATCTTGGGCTAAAAAACACGCTTGTTTTTTTACCAAGTGACGCTTAAGTTTTTTGATCTAGACTTTGCAAGCACTCATGTTTAAGATACAATGTTTATTCCAACTTTGAAGCGTCGACAAAAATAAAATTGATCGAAGAATGCGAACAAGAAGAAGAGTTAGGGTCAACAAGAAGGTAAACCCGTGCGCCCGGAGGCCCTCCACATCAAGTATCGATTGATTTTTTTTTAAGGCATTCAAGATTGAGTGTGAGTTTATTTTAAGCCCAAAAAAAGGTGTGTGAGATTCGATTTCAAGCGCACACCTAGAGGCCCTCCAAGTCAAGAGTTGTTCAATTTTTATGCCCAAATGAAGTGTGATCGATTTAATCTAGAGTTTTGGTCATTTAAAATTTTTGATAAAGTTAAAGAAAATGTTCAAAGACCAAGTGAGTGAGTTAGATTGTGGAACATTTAACACCTTTTTCAAGTAGACCCATCCCCATAAATGGTGTTGAGATTGCAACCAATGGTTGAATTGATGGGTGATTAGAAAAGAGGTGAGTCCAAGGAACTACTCAAATTGATTTTTTTCAAATTTGTATTTAACTTAAAAAAGTCTCTTAAATATCCAAAAATCAAACTTTACCTAAATTGCATGTGGAAAAGAGATTTGTTTTGTTCAATTTTAGAAGCTCCAAATGAAGTGTTTGATATTGCAATGGTTAATTGATCCTTGGCATTAAAGATTGGATTTGTTGTTTTAATCATGCATTCAAGGAAAATTTGATTTTAATCCATGGCATTCAAGAGTGTTTTTAGCAACATGCATTCGAAGACAAGTGATTAAACATTCAAGTTTTTTCTTTTGAGCATTCAAGATTGAGATTTTGTGTGTTGTTTTAAGAACTTTGAAGTGCTTTGTTTTAACCTTAGATCATTCAAGATTGTTTTGGACTCAAAATTGAAAATGACTCTTTGGATTTTGCTTTTCATTCAAGATTTTGTGTTGTAGTTTGCATGTTTTAAGCCCAAAAATGATATTCCTAGATTGTTTTGATGCATGAAAAACCTAAGAAACATTCAAGATTTTGCAACAAGACATTTGTTTGGAACAAATAACAAAGCTTTTAGGACAATTTTTGGCATCCATTTAGGACTCTTAGTTTTCATGAGATTTTTTTAAAAAGAACTTTAGTGTGCACTTAGTGTTGATTTTGAATCTTTTGAAATGGAAACTTGAAGTTCTTTTTAAATTCCAAAAATGACGTGTTCCTAATTTTGCATGAATGCATCTAAAACCTTGATGTTGCAAGGATGCAAATGATTAGATTGGTTTAGTTTCACTTGTTAAAAGATTTTTTCTTTTTTGCAAATTTTTAATTTTTCAATGGATTTAAGTTTGATTTTGGGGTTCATTTTAAGCACTAAAAAGAAGTGTGTATGATTTTGCTTCCTTAAAAAAAAAATGGCCAAGATCTCCCACAAGAAGAAGAAGAAGAAGAAGTAGATGGAATAAGAAGAATATAGACAAGAAGAGGAAGAAGAATTTCAAGTTCTTTGTCCACCTATAAGCTTGAAAAATCTGCAAACACTATGAGATAGATTATGAGTTCCTTTGTCTTCTTCATGCTCATGTGGACCTACAAAACTAATTTATACAATCCTACCAATCACAAAAATAAGAAAAATTAGCCAAAATCAGCAAATGACATACAAAACTTGACTAAAAAAGCTAATGAAGATGACCCATGCAGGGTCCCACCGGGCGTGCCAAAATGTATATGAGCAATATTAGTATGCTAATAGAAACCAAATTTAAATAAAGCTTCTACAAACTAAACAAAATTCATAAACTTCAAGATAGACTAAGATGAGCTCTCAATTGAGAATATGAGCTATTAATGGTCTCTCTCAATGAGAAGCTCTCTTGTTGACTAGCTTTGTCTAAATAGATAGGATGTATGCTCAAGCTTTATGCTTCAAAAAGGGCTTCAAATGGAGTTGGAATTTGGGTGTGAGTGTATGGTTTTGATGTAAAATGGCTTCTCAAAATGGAATTATGACTTTACTTCATGGATTGTGTTATTTTGCAAAGGGGAAGGATCCAATTTATAGGCAAGAGGCTTGAGAGATTGAGGGTTAAGATGCAAGGATGGGAAAAAGCTCATGGAGGGCTTAGATTGCATGAGAGGAGAGCACGTGGATTGTGCTTCCTTACAACTAATCAAGGAGTGACACATGTCACATGGTGAGAGGATGGAGGAAAGGGGAAGGATGAGTCAACAAAGGAGGTTCAAGGGATAAAATCTTCATAAAGACCCTCATAATGACTTGTAAGAGCAATAAAAGGGCTTGGAAGAGTCATTTATGGCCTAGTGGACTTCATAAAGTTTTATGGTTGAGATATTTTGAGGATGATGAGAGCAATTTCGACTTGGACTTGATTAGGAAGGTTTTAAGCTTGTTTAGGCTTGTGCAAATGATTAGAGGATGGATTAGGATGGTTTAGGATTAGCTTAGGGATAGGCAAGTGGATGGCATTTAATGAGGGTGGGTGAAGGAGGAGATATTTGTTAACTTTGGCTTGGGTTAGTAAGTTTTAACCCATGTTTAGGGAATGTGACAAGGTTAGGAGGGGATTAGGATTAGGGTTAAAGACATCTTCTAGAAGAGTCTAGGCTTTGGATGAGGATGAAGACTTTCTAGAAGAGCCTAGAACTTCCTAGGATAAGATTTTATGAAATAAATAAAGTTTTATTTATTTCAAGGGTTTGGGTTGAGGAGATATTTATTAAAATATTTTTAATAAACATGAGGATTAATATTTAATCTTGATTAAATATTTTGAGTTGGGATTAGGGGTAGGAAATGATGGGATTAGCCTTTAATCAAAATTAAAGAAGGATTAGAAGATTTTGGAAGAGGTTAGTGGTCTTAAGGAAATTGGCCAAGTTTTGGGCAAAAAATAAATTTTTTATTTATTTTGGGTTTTTTGGTCAATTTATTAATTAAATAATTAATAAATAAGGAAATAATGTTTAAATAAGATTTAAATATTTTTGGGAGGAATTCCTTAATTAAATATTTTTAATTAAGATAAAAGGATTTAATGGCATAAAAATAAATTAATTAAATAATTAATTAATTAATTAATAAATGATGATGTCATTAGGACTTTTTCACAAAATAAAAATACTTTATTTTCTAAAGGTTTTTAGGTGTCTACAGAAGGGATGGATGAATCTTGAGGGATAGTGGAATGATGGGATGGAGAAGTGCTCAGATCTAGAGGAGAAGAGGAATCAATAACATCATGCTTTGAAGGAAGATCTTGAGATGGAACTGGAGGTGTGGCTTTGGGTGATTGGCTCACATTATGCTGAATTTTCAATCTAGCCAAAAGTGATGTGAAATACCCCTGACAAGGTGGGGATGACATTGTTGGAGGCTTACGAGATGATGTTGTTGGAGGATTAGGGGATAATGTTATTATAGGATTAGGATTTTGTGGAGGTGGAATTATGGATAAAGGATTTGGATTAGGTTCATAGTAAGGGGGATTACATGGAGGATTAGGATTGGATGGGACATGAGTACTAATGCCTTTGAAATACGAGAGATAATTCTTCATTTCCTCCATTTTCTTGGCAAGGGTATTTACGTCTAAGGCATTGTGTGGGCCATGAATGGAATTGTATGGAGGGATATGAGAGCTAGAAAATGAAGGACACATAGCAAAGAAAATGACCTTTTCCTACGGACTTATTTTGTCCAAGAGTGTGTTCTTTAGTTCCTCAATTCCTATGGCGAGGTCATTTATGACAGAGGAATTCTATTGGCTATGGATGGAATTGTCTACAGATGAAGGATAAGGAGATAGATTTCCCTTGTCAAAGGTAGGAAAATGATGAACATGAGATAGATTAGAATTGAAGTGTTGAGAAGGAATTTGATATGGAGGAGGTACGAGACCACGTTGTCATGCAATATTGTCAATCATTGGAAGAAGCAGATTTGAATCCATGGATGCAAGATGAAAAGTGATTAAAAGATTTGAAGAGGGGATATGAACTTGGAATTAGGAGCTTTGTGCTGATTGGACTTTGATTTGATTTGATTTGAAATTGATTGCACTTGATATGACTCGATTTGATTGAATTTTAATTGATTTGATATTGATTTGGTTTGGATTTGGATTGGATGAGGGTTTGATTTGATTTTATAAGAACCCTATGATAGTGCAAACAAAGTGAATGTTTGATTTGAATGAAAGTCCAATGATAAGACAATGCTCCTATGTCCGAAGTAGAATATGTTATGTCAAATTGAAATAGAAGAAGACATGAATGAAGTTTTTGAAAGATTGATTATGACTTGGATGACTGAATTTGACAAGGGATTGGATTAGAAGAATGCTGATTTGAAGGATTGAATTAAGAATGCATGATGAGCTTGACTAGGGAAATTGAATATGAATAATGATGAATCATGACTAGGATGAAGATTAGGAATGTGATTGAATGACAAGGGAATGATTTAGATAAATGAAGAGGATGAAGATGTCAAGCAACATTTTGAATGATGAAGGTAAGATATGTAAGAGGGAACGATGTCTTGGATGGAAGGAATATGTGACGTGAAATGATTTAGAATGATGATTAAGAAGAGGTGTTTTTTTCTGTTTTTGAAATGTTTTTGATTTCTTTGGATTTTTGAATTATTATGATTTTTATTTTTTTTGAATTTTTAGGTTTAAGATGCAAAAGCAAACAATGAAATATGCACAATACAAATGTGTTTCAAACACTCCAAACACACCAACAGTCCTATAAGGTTGAACTTGTCTCTACAAGGCTCAACTAGGGGGCGTCCTCGATATACACAAGGTACATGAGGTCCAAATCTGTAGATGAAAGGAAATACTGCCACACAGCCGGGGGGAGACAGTAACCCAATCTCCTCCTTCACTTCCCAAAGGTATAAAGTTCTTTGGGGCTTAGCCAAGAGTGACAATATTACACTTCCAAGAGAGGTGTCTTTCGATTCACCTCCTGATTTTTATACTTCGCTAGAATGCTGGAGTTAAGGTCATCCCAAGGGGTGATGAAATCCCCAAGCAGGCCTCCTAATAAAATGAAAAACAAATCCACTTATTTCTTATGCACCCAAGGTCGCCCAAAGGCGCGAGGGGAGAGAATACGTAAGTGGACTTGGGGTTTAAAAGACACTTGTTCGTTATCCACAAAAATTTAAGTTTGCTACTCTAATTGAAGACACGCGTGTTTAGAGCATGCAAGGTTCTTTCTAACTTTAAATAGAAAAAAATAAAATACTAAAAGAAAATGCTGAAAATGAAAATGCTGAAATAAAAATGCTGAAATGAAAATGTTGAAATGAAGTTAATTTTTCTTAACGCTTTGGATGTGATTTCATTTTAAGGCCCAAATCCAAATGTGCTCTATACTAAATGTACCCATTTAAAATGCTCCAATTTTAAATGTGACCAAGCCTTTTACACTCTAGTTCATCCTCTAACATAAATCCTCGACCTGCCAACTCACAAAATGCTTAAGAAATAGTTAACCATTAGTTTAAACTTCAAGAGTCGTAGATGCTAATAATTGAAGACCCTAAAACTCGAAGACGAAAACATACAGAGCACAGATGCCAAAGTGTAGAGCGCAGACGCCAAAGTGTAGACCGTAGATGCGAAAATGCAAAGCGCAGATGCCAAAGTGCAGAGCGCAGACACCAAAATGCAGAGCACAAATGCCAAAGTGCAGAGCGTAGATGCCAAATTGTAGAGCGCAGACGCTAAAATGTAGAGCACAGATGCCAAAATGCAGAGCACAGATGCCAATTTTAGATTGCAGATGACAGATCACAGTGCGCAAATGACAAAAATATTAGCGAAGACAACAAAACCCTAACGCGGACGACAGAATAAATAATACGTAGACACAAAAAGAAAAGAACCTAATTTTTTTTTGGCAACGGCACAGACGCTTGTTCTCGGAGATGCTGATATGCGTAGACGCAAAACACAGACGACACTGAGACTATCAGAGACGACAAAACGCTAGTCTGACCTATACAAAATTTTATTGGCAGACTTCTGAAGTGAGATCAGGGACGTGGGTCCCACCGGGCATGCCAAAATGTATTGCATAAAATTGTATCCAAGATTATACAAACCTCAAACTATGAACAAATGAATAAGAAAATAACAAACAAAGACCATTCCACCTCTACAACTCAACAAAGGCGTCCATAAGAAGCCTTGTTGGTGTATCTTAGATGGAGAGTATGTTTGGTATGCTCTTAGGAATACAAAAATGGATGAATCTCTTAGATGTGTGAATGCAAGTGTGAGTGATGGAATATGTACCTAGACTAGATGGTATGAGAAATCAAAATGAAAGAATGATGATGCAATGATAAAAGATTCTAATGGTACCTAATGGATGATAATGACTTCTAATGACTCCTAACCCAACCCGGGCTTCCTCCAAAAAGCTTGAGACAAGACGTCTATTTAAAGTAGATGGAGGAAGCATCTAGAATGTGCTTAGAAACCACTAGGAGATAAGGATAAGGATTGACAACTAAGCACCTTATCTCACATTCTAGATAGATGGATAAGACTGATGAGATGGCATGTGTGTGTAGAAGGTTCCTATGGTGTAGACAACATGTGCTTAAAAGATATATGGACCCATGTGATGAAAACTCATATAAATGCACATACTTCTAGGCAGTTTGGATAAAGATTAAATTAAATGAAATTTAATTTAATCAAGGTCTAGAAGAATTAATGGGAATATGGAGGATTTTAAATAAATAAAATTTATTTAAAAAAGGAATATGTGGAGAATCATGTGTTAATTTAAATTAACACATTAGAGCTAGGAGTATTTAAATTTAATTTAATTACTTAGGCAAAAATGAACCTATTTAATTAAAATAATTTAATTAAATAAGTAGAGGAATGTGACTAGTATTAATTAGATTAATATAGTCATTTGGGACAATTTTTGGTGTCTACAACATATGTTCATATTTAAGTGTAAATAATAATGATTAAATAATGAATTCATTAATAATTTCTTCAAATGTATGTATTATAGTTTTAATTTTTTTATTGATTATTATATTGTTTTTGTAATAGCTCATGCAGTTCCATAATGCAATATTTTATCAAACCTAGTATCCTTGCTAGAGTGATCTTAGGTCAAACTTGTCGATTCAGATGACTAGACTATTTGACCATCCCCTTTTGATGATCCCATTTAGCAATGCTCCCCCTCTCTTCAATCTTCTTCCTATAATTGTTTAAAAAAACATTCTCACCAAGACATTAATTCAAGATATATTATTTGTTAATTCAAAACCATTTTCGATCATCTAGTAACTATTAGAGATTTCATCAATAAATAACTAACTCACTTCACATGTTATGATAGCTAGTTTCTCGATTAGATTGTGTAACAATTTTTGTCATCAACATTTCCAATCACACTACGTGATTCATCATCAGGATGAAAGAGAAAGAAATGTAAAAAATGTGAGATGTAAAAAGAGTTTCAAATTACATCTCTTGATCTTTCATCCTGATGATGAATCACGTAGTGTGATTTGAAATGTTGATGACAAAAATTGTTACACAATCTAATCTAGAAACTACCTATCATAACTATTATGGATTGTGGAAATTTGATCACTTCACATGATCAGGAAGAGATAAATTGATACGATGACTATAATTTACTAACTCACTTCACATGATAAAAAAGAAATAGATTGATACAATGGCTATAATTAACTAACTTACTTCACATGATTAGGAAGAAATAGATTGATACAACAACTATAATTAACTAACTCATTTTACATGATCAGGAAGATATAAATTGATACAATGGCTATAATTAACTAGCTCACTTCACATGATAATAATTTGTTAAACCAATGGCTATGATAAAAATAATAATTTAGGGCAAAAATTTGGGATATAACATACCCACACCCTTAAATTTTTCATTGTCCTCGATGAAAATAATAGTAAAATTTAAGTAGTACTTAGTCAGTTATATGGAAACAAAAGAAATTATTTAGTTTTCAATCTCAAAGAAAAGATAGGGATATTTTTTTAAAATATCATGATAATCCTCCCAGGTGGCATTATCTTTAGTGTACTTGTCCTACTAGACCTTGCACTACATTACTTCTTGATTTCATAAGTGTAGCTTATGTACCTCAAGTATTTTGAGGAGTCTTACCTCTACCACTCCTCACTCTCACGCCTATAGTGATTTTCAATGAATAATATTTTCATGGTGGGTAATATATTTGTTAAGATATGACACATGGAAGATGGCATGCATCCTAGCAAGGGCTGATGGTAAAGAAATCCTATATGCCATTGGGTTTACAAATTCTATAACTTTAAAGGGTCCTACATATCTTGGGGCTAACTTAGCATTCTTGCCAAAATTAGCAGTACTTTTCTAAGGTTTAACCTTTAATAACACCTTGTCCCCTACTAAAAATTCTTTGGGTGTTCTTTTGGCATTAGCATAAATCTTTTGTCTATCATTTATTTCATTTAACCTTTGATGAATTTAGAGAATCTATTCCTCCATATCCTAAAGCATTTTAGGCTTGAAAATGATTTATCTTCCAATTGATTCCAACTCACTAGAATTCTGCACTTACAACCAGACAAAGCCTCAAAGGGAGCCATTCTAATCATGGACTGATAAGAGTTACTGTATGCAAATTCTACCAAGGGTAAGTACATCTCCCATTGGTACTATCGGTCCATATAGTATACTCTTAGGAGATCTTCTAATACTTGATTTATTTAATCTATCTAACCATCTATCCCAGGATGATAAGCTAAACTAATATTCAATTTGGTACTCAAGGCTATAAATAATGTTTGTCAAAGTCTAGAAGTTATCCTGGCATCCTTAACTAAAATAATTTTCTCTAGAATTCTATGCAACTTGAAAATCTCTTTTATGAACTTTTGGGAAATCTTGGGTGCTCCATCAAATAGATTCCCTAGTATAAAATAAGAAACTTTAGTCAATCTATCAACCATGACCAAAATAGTGTTGTGTTAATTTTGGGTCATAGGTAATCCTTGTACAAAATTGACAGATATTACTTGCCACTTTCATTCAGATACTTCATTTGGGTGCAACAGACCTACTGTGTATTAATATTTTTCCTTTACTCTCTGGCATTCTAAATATCTTGCTACAAACTTGATTATTTCCCTTTTCACTCCTTTCCAAAAATATAAAGGTTTTATATCAGATAACATTTTCGTTACTCCCAGATGTCTTGAATATAGAGCTAAGTGGTATTCACCTAAAATCAATCTTCGGAGTTCAGGGTCATTGGGCACATAGATTCTATGGTAGTATCTTAATAATCTATCTTCTTATAGGCTAAACTCAAAATACTTAGGATTTTGCAGGTCACTAATAAGAGCCAAGATGATTTCTATATAAAACTATCGTAAGATTTGGTCCTTCAACCTAAAGTTTACAGTAGTTATTGCCAAAATGTGCCTTCTTTGGCTTAGGGCATCAATCACCTTATTTTCCTTACCTTTAATGTAGCTTATGTCAAACTAAAAATCTACTAAGAATTCTAGCCATCTGCTTTGTCTAGCATTAATATTTGGTTGGGTGAAAATATACTTTAAACTATGATGATCAAATTTAAGCTCGAAAGGTTTTTTGATTAGGTAATGTCTCCACATTTGCAAGGAATGCACTATTGCTACTAATTCAAGGTCATGGGGTGCATAATTCTATTCAAAAAAATTCATTTTTCTAGAATCATAAGCAATGTCTTGATTGTCCTACATTAATACCCCTCCCAATTCTTCTTTAGATGCATCTATTACAACTACAAACTTATTTGGTGGATCAGGTACCCTCAGAATAGGTGTAGTAGTCAATTTTTCTTTCAGAAACTCGAAGGCTGATTGACACTTCTCTATCCAAATAAATTTCTTTCCCTTTCTCTTAAGTGAAGTGATCAAATAGGCTATCCTTGAAAATTTTCTAACAAACTTTTTGCAGAACCCAGCTAACCCCATAAAGCTCCTAACTTCATATACATTTCTAGGTATGAGTCATTCCTTAATTGCTTTTATCTTAGATGGATTCGCTACTATATCCTGAGCTGATATAATATGCCCTAGATACTAAATTTTCTTTTGGTAAAAAGCACACTTAGATAGTTTCCCATATAGCTTGTGTTCTCTTAATCTTTGCAGAACTATGTCTAAGTGCCTCTAATGTTCTTCTTCAATTTTAGAGTATATTAAAATTTCATCTATAAAGACCAATATAAACTTTCTAGACAATCCTAAAATATATTGTTCATTAAATTCATGAAAGCTATTGGGGCATTGGTTAATCTGAAAGGCAATATTGTAAACTCATAATGTCCATATCTAGTTTTGAATGTGATTTTATGTATATCCTCATCTTTTATTTGAATTTGACAATATCCTGATCTTAAATCAATTTCTAAACATACTATCACACATTTCATTTGGTCAAAAAGATCATCTATTCATTCTTAGCAATGGGTACCAGTTTTTTATGGTGACTTTATTAAGCATACTATACTCTATACATAGTCTCATGATTCCATCCTTCTTCTTACAAACAACACTAGGGCTCCCTATGATGAGACACTAGGCCAAATTTTCTTCTTATCTAGCATATCTTGTAGTTAAATTTGTAACTCCATTAATTTTATAGTTGTCATTCTATATGGAGCTTGGGATATGGGTTCTTCTCCTATTATCAAGTCTATGGTAAAATCAAATGCTCAGGAAGGGGGTAGTCCAAGAAGTTCCTCAGGAAACATATCTTGATAATTCGTCAAATAGGGGTATTTTTCTTTGAAGGATTATTTTAACTCTTTCCTGATTTCCCCATCTTCATAAATATGGTCATCCCATATGTGGTTGTTTTAGATTCCCTCGTATCCTCAATCCTAACATCAAAAATCTCACAACATTTCCTTCCATATCTCTTAAGTTGCATTGTAGAAATCTATTTTGATCTAAATTTCATGTTTAATCCCTAAAATGATTGTTGGTCTACAATGATCATCCACACAATTTATAGTTTTGGCAAGATAGTCTACTTTGACCTTATGTTCACTAAGCCAAGTCTACTTTGGCCTTATGTTCACTAAGCCAATTAATTCTAGGCATTGCTCCACCTTAGCCCTTGACTAGTTAGCATACTCGACTATCCACAATTTTATAAATTTTTAAGATATCTTTTATGAATGGATTTAAATTTCTTATGGCTTTATTTAAAAGACTTATGTCATTACTTTCTTATTTTCTTATGACATTTTTTACTTTATTGAATTTGCTTATGGCATTGCTTAATTGTTTATTGAATTTTCTTATGGCATTGGTTTCTTTATTGAATTGGCTTATGTCATTGGTTACTTATTTATTTAAGAAGCTTATGGCATTGGTTAGATCTTTTTGGGAACCTACTTAACAACCTAGGTGATATAAAACATTCAAATGCTCCAGTATTAATTAATATGGACACAAGGTTCCCATAAATCTTACCCAGAGTTTCAATGGGGCATATCGGTTGCTCTACTTGTCTATTATCCAGGGTTGCATGAATTCTTTGTTAAAAGGCTTGCTATTGTTGTAGCAAAGTTGGTCATTGTGGCTGGCTAATGTTGGGTTCAATAGGGCACCATTTCATAAAATGATCTCCTCCACAATTAAAACATTCCCCTAGTGGTCCTTTCTTTTCATTATTCTTGTTGTTCTTATTCACATAAAAAATTATTTTGACATCCCTTGCACCACTACTTTTAAATTCAATTTTATTATTCTTATAATCCTTAAATTACTTTTTTTGTGGTCCAAAGTCAACACCATCTAAATTCTAGGTAGTTTTCCTTTTGTTGCCTTAGATGGAGTCATCCTTTCTGATCTTGTTTTCTTCTCGAACAACCTTCTCTAGAGCCTCTTCCATGGTTTGAAGAGTGAGAACATTAATAGCTCCTCCTATCCTATTGTTCAACCCCATGATAAATTTTCTCACCTTTAGATTAGTTTATTACCGATAAGGTGGCACATATTTAAGCAATCATGTAAACCTCTCACAATACTTATGTACTAATAGGTCTCCTTGTTTTAAGTTCTAGAAATCTATAAGCTTTTGATCATAAAAGGTTTGAGGAAGCCAAAATTTTTAAAATATGTTTAGAAATTTACCCTAGGTGATTTCAATGGTTCTAATTTTTAGCTCAACCTTGGTATTTCCCCACCAGGTTGCAACTTCTCTAGTGAAATGATATATTCCCCAAATTGCCTTTGAGGTCTTAGAGAAATTCCTAATCTCAAAGTATTGTTCCAACTCAGTTAACTAGGCTTATGCTTCTTCTCCAAACTCAAAACTAGAAAATTTAGGTGGTTTTATCTTCTTTATATCTACTAATAAATCAGTTGCTATCTCCTTCTTGTTTTCTTTTTTTGATTTCTTAGGGGAGAGAATTTCATCGCATTCAAAGACTTCTATCTCTGATCTAAAAGTGGGTGTGGTTTGCACTTCCTCATAGTTCTTCCCTATTTGGGTTGCCATTTCACTCAACCTTTTTTCCATGGTTTTTAACTTTACTTATGTTTCTTGTAAGATCTGAAGTAGTAGTTCATTAGAAGATTGAGTGTTCTCGCATATTATATCTTGATTTACCATGTTGTCATTTCTGTTCATTTTTATGTCTAGGATTCCCACCTGTTAATTTGCAATTGTGTTAATTATGTGAAAAGAAGGAATTTAATAGAGGAAAAGCCTTTAAACACATTTTTTTCAAATAACTTAATTTTAATTTAATTGCTCCACTAAGAAATTTTATCTACAAAAATTTCCTTTATTGAGGAAGTCTACATCCATATAGCATTTAATCGTGCTTTGCAGCATTACATTTTGGTTCAAACTAGTACATATCTCATACCATCCAGGATCTATGAAACTGTGAAAGAGGGTTTCTCTGTTGAGCATTCTAGCTTTGTATCAGCTTGTTTCTATATGCTACTTTGTTGGAAAGAGTCCACCTGACTTTTTCGTTCTTCATCCACTGAATTGATTTATTTAGGGTTTCATTTTCTTAAGGTTTAGAACAACAAGAGTAGTCATATTTAGTCATATTTCTAATGAGATAGGGAAATATGGGATGCCGAGTTTTCTTGAGAAGAGTTTTATGTGCTAACATTCTATAGTTAATTCACATTTCTATCAAGTTTTAGGAAGGTCGGGTGCCCTAGGTTTAGTGTTGAACCTAGTGCTCTAATATCATATGTAACATATGAATTTTCACAACCAAAGTTTAAACTCAATTAATCTAATTTCACAAGTAACTAATTACATTTCACATGACAATGATTTCTACCAATGGATTATAATTGAAAGAAACTCTTTTTAGTCTATCTTACATATTCAGCTAATTTTGTGAAAAAAAAAAGATATATATATATATATTGCTAGAATTTGAACTACTTTTAAATATTCAACTAAAAATAAAGTAATGGCTAACTAAATCAATTGAAATTCTTATTCAACATAAAAGTAACTATTCTCTCCAAAATGAAAATATCTATCTATTCTTTCAAAGATTAAAAGTGGAAGAACATACAATATTATCAAAGAATCTCTTTAACTCATTGTCCAAGCCTCAGTATTGGTGAAAGGAGAAGCATTGACATTGGCTCAACCTACCAACCATGAACCATTACTTATCTCTACACATCCTAAATTAATAGAACAACCCTCCCTACCTTGGGATCGAGCTTGGGATGTTCATAAGCCCATCCATTTGAGTATTAGGTGGTTTGTAGTCCCAACAATTATTCTTCAAAATAAATGAAGCATCTAGACAAACAAAAAAGATCACATGTTTGGCACATCTAGCTAATTTCTACCCTGTCCAAAGATCCACCACTTGACTTGACAACATATTACATAACTAGAAATGCATGAGCTCTTATAGTTGTTAGCATAATATTTATTTGATTTGATCCCATTCTTATTTGTGCAAACTCTCTATGCCTCCTCACCATTTCAGGCTATCATGTAGCTGATTCCTAGATGCTCATGAGTTTATATCCACAACTTTTTCTTTACACCTCTTCACCTAAAAATCCAACATCACTAGTGAATTGTTCAATGTTTAGATTACATGATTTCATTTCCATCTCAATGTGATATAAATGGATATAAAGTAAGATATTTTTTACACATGGTTGATATGCTAAAATGAATAAATAACATCAATGGTTAATAGATTTCATATTTTATAATCTATATGATATTCCTTTGAATGGTCTAAAATAAATAGAGACCAATGATATGGATTCTATGCATCAAGGTACAAAAGATATGACTAGTGCGATATATGGAAAGAAATACAAACATGTTTCTATGGTATATGAATTTGATTCTTGTACTCTACATTGAATCCAATAAACTTAGCATTAAGAAGAAGCACAAATGGAAATACGTGGTTCGAAAGTATTCTTGCTTGAAACTTTGGATATATCTTGGAATGCTTTGAGGTTAGAGAATGGACTCCACTATTGGTTCTAATTTTTGGAGGAAAGGAATGTGAAAGAGAAGAATGGAAGAGTAGTAGTTTCAGTCAGAAATATATCTCAGTCACTTAGAGATCCACTGATATCAAAGAAGAAGAATGAAAGAGTGTGTTGTAATACTATTAATGAGACACTATAAAAAAAGAAGAGCTTGACTCTTCGACTTCGATCAGTTACAAGAATCCATTCAAATTTTTTTCAAAATGATTAAAGAGAAGAAGGAGGAAAACAAAAGAATGAAAAATAATAATTTAAAGAGTTATTATTATTATTATATTATTATTATGTGTTCTTATCTACATTCATGTGTATGTATTGATAAAGTGGCATCATTGGATTATAGCTTATAATTTATTGGTGTCACCTTATTTTTATATACATATGTTCATATTTAAGTGTGAATAATAATGATTAAATAATGAATTCATTAGTAATTTCTTTAAAGGTATGTATTCTAGTTTTCATTTTTTTATTGATTATTATATTATTCCTTTAATAGCTCATGCAGTTCCACAATGCAACATGTTGTCAAACCTAGTATCGTTTCTAGAGTGGTCTTAGGTCAAACCTATCAATTCAAATGATTGGACTATTTGACCATCCCCTTTCGATGATCCTGTTTACCAATGCTTTCCCTCTCTTCAATCTTCTTCCTACAATCATTCAAACAAACATTCTTGCCAAGACATTAATTCAAGGTATATTATTTGTTAATTCAAAACTGTTGTCAATCATCTAGTGACCATTAGAGATTTCATCAATAAATAACTCATTTCCCATGATTAGAAAGAAATAAATTGGTACATTAGCTATAATTAGCTAACTCACTTCACATGATTGGGAAGACATAAACTGATACAATGGCTATAATTTACTAACTCACTTCACATGATTAGAAAGAAATAGATTGATACAATGGCAATAATTAACTAACTCACTTTACATGATCAAGAAGAAATAGATTGATACAGTAGCTATAATTAACTAAATCACTTCACATGATCAAGAAGATATAAATTGATACAATGGCTATATTTAACTAACTCACTTCACATGACAATAATTCGTTAAACCAACAACTATGATCAAAATAAAAATTTAAGGAAAATTTTTGGGATGTAACAATTTTCAAATTTGGAAGTTTTGGAGTTTGTCCCATCTTCAAGGGCCTTATGAGCATTTTCAATCTCTTCCCATTCAGATTTTATAGGTGGGGTAACAGTTGTCCCTGATGTGAGATATGTAGCAGATGCTAAAGGTTGGTATGAAAAACCTTGACCACCATATGGTGGCAACTGAGAAATAAGTTGCATTAATGTTGGAATGTAGTTTGTGCATACAGTTGCATCTGTTGGGTGGATTGTTGATGGGGATGTTGGAAATATTTAGAAAGGCTAAGTTACTAAGGGGGGGAAGGTGAATCAATAACTTTATAGAACTTTTAACTTCAATTACCCAATTAGAATTCAATCCTTCTCATATATTTTGATCTAATTGTATGCATAAGAAACTGAAAGAATGAAAGCATTCATTACACTTTGACACATAAATTGGTGACCTAGAAACCTTCCAAATAGAAAGTAAAATTGGGGTGGGGATGATACCCAAAATCTTTAGTGTTGTAGTACAAATTTGGCTTGTTAAGGCTTATATTGATCACTTATGATGATCTTCCTTGTTAGGAGAAATAAGGATTGCTAGGTCCACCTTGTTAAAGGATTTGCAAACATACAATGAAGTATGCACTCAATAAAGAGATTTACAAAAGACTATTACGTCTACCTTGTTAAAGGGTTTGACTACTCCATTTGTTAGGATGAAGTAGTAGCTAATCTTTGATCTACAACTTGGTTCGCTAAATGAGATTCCTTTATGTACAAATCACCTTGCAGTAATAGATATGTCTTTGATGCTCCTTATGCTATTGTAGTCTTTGCAATTCACTTTTTCTGCTCTTCTTTAATTGCATTCGATTACATTACATTTCTTTTTTACACACTTGGATATGATAAAATTCATTACATATATATGAATCCAAGTAGACAATTACAAAGTCAACCATAATACAAGTTTATACAAATATTACAAAGTCATCCCAAATGAAGACACTCGGGTTCTAAAGACTAACTCAATGAATTTTAATACTTGGCATCCACTTTCAATGCTTAGCATCATCATGCACTTGGTAGATGTAGAATCTTGGTCCATACTGATCACTTCCAAGTAGCCTTGAACTCAGTCTGCACTAGTGACTTGAGAGATATTGTGCAACTTGGTATATAAATTGAATCGCTTGATTCACACTGCATGACTCACCTAATGCTTCCTCTATGAGCTCGATATAAAATAAATCACTTGGTTAACACTGGGTAGCCAATTAAAAATAGACTTGTATCACATCAACTACAAACTTGGTAAGCATTGCATAGCTCAATTTACACTAAAAAACATGGCATACACTGAGATGCTCGAATTACTCTATTGATCTTCACACTAATTGTAACTACTCAACATACACTAATTTTTTTCCAAAGGACTTGGTAGTAATTGTAGAGCTTAGTAGCAACTAAAATTCTTGGTTAACATTGTTAACTATAAAATAAGCTCAGTAGCTACTTACAATCTGAATAAGTGTTTGTCACTGATAAAAAACTTGACTGATATGTCAATAATCTCCCTCTTTGTAATTAGTGACAAAAATACTTATTAGCCAAAATTGGATCGAAAAAGTCTCTTGAATACTTTTATTCATCACCTTATGATTCTTAGCTCGGTAGAGTATACTGTTTTTGAGATTTTTCAAACTTGGTTTTGTAAATATACTATACATCTCCTTGCTATATACAATATATTCTTACTGTACATATTTTTCTCCCCCATTATTTTTACAACGTTCTATAGTTGCTTCCCCATAACTTTTACATCTTTATACATCTTTCTCCCCTTATACATTTATCTTTCTCCCACTTTTTGACATTAATGCCAAAGACTTATTCTGTATATTTACATAGTAATGAAAAAATGAGACGAGAAATCTAATTGTACCTTGAATATGATAGCCAAAGTTTTATCCCAATTTTCTTGTAGAACCTTAAATGTGTGTAGTGAAATCTACACTTTTGCTGATAGCTCAATCATTTGATCTACTATGGAGAAATTATTGTCATGGATGATGGTTTTAGAATGTGCAATATGTTTCTAGTGCATCCATGTTGGGAATAATTGTATTCTAAATATTTAGTAATGTATATCTTACCCTTGCTTCTTCTCTAAGAAGTTTTTGCTACTTATCTATTAAAAACCTTATCTCCTTGAAGTGTGCAAAACTTGAACTAAGATGAGTGCTTTCCTTAAGGTCTTCATCTATCTTGGAAAATTTGTCCTTTATTTCCTTGGTAAAATTTGACATATCACATAGCTTACCAAAAGGTAATGACACATTCATACAAGATGTTTCCTAAGGACCCAAAATTGTAGAGAGTTCCACTTGATAAATTACAATTTGTTGAGCAATGTGCTCTAACACTTTATTATCAAACTTCTTTTCTACCTTCTACACTAACTTATCTTGTCCATCTTTATCTTCATTAAAATTTTGATACAAAATTGGTTGATAATTATCAACCTCAATACCTATAGCTTTTTCCAAAATGTTCTTGGCATCCTCAATGATTTTGAACTCTTTATCCCTTTCCTCTCTTAACCTCTGTTGCTTGGCTTTCTTTTGGAGGAGTTCACCAAATGTTTGCATTTGGTCTAGATTAAGTTTGGAAATGTCCCAAATAGGGATTACAATTTCCTCACCTAGGTTTATTTCTTCCTTCATCTCTTTTCCTTTTCTCAAAATTTTTTTGCTGGATTGAGCCTTGGTTTCAATTGTCCTTGCACTTATTTCTTGTGTACCTAGAATAGAAACAATTGTAGACATAATAGGACTAGCTAAAAAAAATGATACTGCACTTATAGTAGAAATGCTAGTAGAAGTACCTAAAGAATCCAAAATTGACATATTCAAAACTAATATGTCAAAAATTGATGTGTCAACCACAGATGTGTTCAAAATTATTGTACCAAACATGGTAAAAGAGGTAAGAGTCCACAACTTAGTAGATGAAGTGGAATTCACTTAAGTCAATGATGTGTTGAGATGAATTGGAGAAAAGAGTGATTGGATATTTGTATAATCATTGGTGTTCATAGTCAATCTTGTTGAGGTTTCCTTTGCACTTGATGTTGTCACTAGTTTTCTTGGAAAGTGAGGAAGTGAGGTAATAACTATTGTAGCTATCTTAGCTAGATCAGTTTCCTCATCATCTTGTTTTTCTTCCTCGGTAGCCTCTTGCTCTTTATACTCTTCATAGTCAACATTAAAATGTGTTGACCCTTCATCATCCTTTTCTTGATCATCATTTACATTGACAGGGAAGTCACTCAGTTTATGAAGATGATAGATATTCTTCCATGTGTTTGTTGCATTCCTTACAACATGCTCAATGTCTTTCATGAGAACCAGACAAGTGTTGAATTTGAGAGTTAATTTCTCTTCATTTTTCGTTAGAAACTCCATAATCTTATGTTTGTTATGCTCGATAAAAAATTCCCCAGGGTTTTCCCATAAATGTCTTTCACAATTTACATGGAAAATTCCCATCCTAGCTTTATCTTTTCTATCAAAACATTAGGAATCTAAGAAGTAAGTTGGTTAGGTGAATACTTCCACTTACCCATTTTTTCCATCACCAAATCTTCTATATGATTTTGCTCTTCATTAGTTCTATTTTCATATGTTAATGTCTTAAAGTTTTTTATATCAGCTCTAGCTTCTAGTTCCTTCAACTTATCATGGAAGGTGGGTGGAGGTATACTAAATACTATATCTCCTCCCTATTTTTCAGCTTTCATTCTTGATCTCCTAGTGAATGTAACAGTGGATGGCTTGGTTGGCTTGGTAATAATTACCTTTCCCTTCTTCTTTAGTGGTTCATATTCCTTTGATTCTTCTTCATCCTCTTCTTTTTTATCCTCACATTTTCCCTCAGTCAACAAAAGAGTAGAGCTTGTTTTCAATTTAGTAATTATTTTCTTTGATTTGTTTACCATTTGAGGGAGTTTGATTTCCAGCTCTATTCTAGCTTTTGTTTCATCATATGTACCAAAATATCCTACCTTAGGATCCACTAGCTCATTAAAAAGTGCCTCAATGATATCTTTAGTTTCATCTATATTAACCTCATATCCAAGAGGTTTTTCCCATGCAATTCTAGGCCTAACTACCTAAATGTATACTTTATTACTATCTACCATGAAACACACATCATCCTTATAATCTTCAACTAAAAATTTGGAAATTCGGTATCTATTGTTCATTTTCTCCTTAAAAGCATCAAAATAGTTGTTCATGATACTATTGTAATTTTCACCCATTTCAGAAATATACTCATTAATATGATATAGCACTAGCACATATTTTCTCCATACAATAGTGCCTTTAGAAGGGAAATTTTTTTGAACATAAAAGAATAAGCATGTTAATAGGGAACCAAACTTACACAGGTTATTTTTTGATGTCCTGATGCTCTCCATGTTTTTGTTGAACTATTTCAACAGTAGCTCAGTAAGGTGAAAAGTTAGGTTATTCTTCACTACCTTGCATCCAACGTCAACTACTTCACATGACATACTATTTAACCTACTCAAACTATAAATCTTGTGAGCAATAATATGGATTCCAAATTTCAATTCTATGTCTATGATTCCAAATTTCAATTCTATGTCCATGACATTGGTAATCTTCATTCCTCTACCATCCCATTATGCTAGGGTCTTCTTCTCAAGCTCAACCCAGCCTAGGGTTTTGGTCATCTTAGCTTTGGCCAACATTAGGAGACCAGTAATTCAATAAATCATATTCTTTGTGATCAAAATTGGTTGCTCCAATCACAACTACCCATTATGCACTTGATTAAGAATAAACCTAATCTATTTAACTTGAAATTCATGGGGCATGTGAGGAATGTGAGTTAACCTTATAGTTTTGAGGTGTTGGTGCTTGGGTTTCAAAACTCTATTTACACAGTTTTTCTAAGGCATCATCCATCTGCAAAGTACCAATGTCTTGTATAGCACATTTAAAGTGAAAGAAGATATCATTGATCAACATTACCTTTGGAGTGATTTGTGACTATTCTCCACTTAGATCTAGGGTTTTGGCAATTGTAGAAGTGAGCTTGAAGTCTGGTGCCTTCCATTCTACACCACAAACTAGCATGCTTAAACCTCACTTTTCCTTGTTGCCACTGGATGCCTTCTTCATTCGGTAGTGTTTGAGAGAATTCAAAATATTTTGGTGACAAATTTCTCAAATCACTTGAATTCTCTAAAGATCACACTACGCAATAGCTTTCGATAATTTCATAGTAACAATGACTTTGATTCCATTCCTTTTATCAAAAAAATTCCTTAAATGCTTAGTACAAACATTAAATCAATTGACATCAAGTTGATAGACTATCATTCACTTTACTTGTATTGATCACTCAATAGATTCTTCCATCACTTGGTAACCATATAAATTTTAGTTACTTTTGACCTTTCTTTGTAAAGTTTGTGACCCAACCTCACTTGGTAAAGTAGGTAATGCAGTAGATACTAGTACCCTTTTACTTAGTGACCCCTTTGTATCTTGAATACTGATATGGATCTCTTGTCCTTTCAACTAGAACTAATTTTGATGTTTTCTTTGATAGCCTAGTTCCAGTTCTCTTTTGAGAACTTAAGTAGAAATGGTAGAGTCATTAGATTCTTGAGGGACTTGATCATCATTGCTTGAACTTGCACTCTTGGTAGACTTTGGAACCCATTGTTGTTTCATCTATTTTTGAATGTTATTAGCCTTTTCCTTCTTTTTGTCTTCTATTCTACCAGTAATCATACAATTCTTGGCAAGATGTCCAAGTTTTGTATAAATAAAACATCTTTTAGTAGTATCTCTTTTCCTCATATGATGTTTTACAAAATTTATTCCAATGTGTCCAAATTCACCATAGTGATGACATTTGCACCAGGTGTTGTAGTCCAAACCAAATATTACTTTCATAATTTTTTCTGTTGGATTCAATATCTTGGTTTCTCTTTGCATTCATTAGCCTTATGACCATGTTGATTACAATTGTAGCATTTTCCATTGAATTTTCCTTTTTCATTGCTCCAACATTTGTTTGATGTATGATTCCACAATGATTGCAAGTAGGTATTTGATTCTTTTGAGCTCCTTGTTTGGAAGATTCACCTTCTTCTTTGTATCAAATTCCTACTTTTCCCTTTTGTCTATAGAGATTTTTCCCATTCAATTGATTCATGTCTTCTTGGGATTTCATCATTCTTTCATTTCCTTTTAGAGTTTAGATCATTCTGCAATCTTTTAATCTCAGATATTAGATTCATGATTTCATCATTTTCATTGTTCAACTAATTAATGAAGTTAGTCTACTAAAGTGATAGATGTTGAATATCATTATCCTTTCCTTCCATTTATGCTTTTATTTTGTTCTTTTCTTCTATGATTTCACATAACCTGATTGAATTAATTTCTTGTTGTCTAATCAACATAGCACCCTCTTAGTTGTAGGATTGGACATCCCTTACCACCAAAGTACTATGCTAATTTTCATTAAATGTCAATCTGAGAGGGTGAGCTTGAGATGATCTCTGCAAAGTATATGCTCTAGTTTTCACTAAAAGTCACTACTACTTTGAATGCAATAACCATTGAGGAAATCTATTTTATCCAAGGGAAAGACAACTATCAAATAATTGGAAGGAAATTCTAAGTATTTAGCCATACATCTATGAACCTTCTACTGCAGGAACAGTGACTGCTTCTGTTTCCAGTGGCTGCAGGAACAACAGTTCTAACTCTAACTTAGAAAATTGAATCTAACTTCTACTCACTAAAGAAAACTCCATCTTCTGTGTGGGCCCCCACAAAAGAATGAAGGAAAGACAAACTCAGATAAAAATGTAGAAACTCAGCAAAGGCATGTATTCATTCGATATGCAGTATTACAATAACTTGGAAAACAATAAGATGTCTATCATTTCTATCTGTCTATTCACTATCTATCTCATAGATACAAATGAGGTTTTATTTATAGGGAAGAACAACAAACTCCTAAAACTATGACTTCCTCATGAAGGAAAGTCAATTACAACTTAAAACTGCAAACATGCAATCTGAAAGACATTAATTATCCCTTAAAATCCCCACAAATATAGATCATAGCAAATGCTAGATTTTCTCTTTTATCTATCTTCAAATAGCTTTCCAGGAATCTAGGTATTGTGCGTTGCATGTTTAACGGATTGCCTTGATGCTTGCTTCCTTGCTCAGACATTTTATCAGGTCCAGCTTGGTTATTCATTAAAACAGGTCCCTTCTAACTTTGCTGCCAAGTCTTCTAGCTGCAATGGTATCATAACACTTCTCCTTAATTGTCATTAATGGCTTAGCGCTATTCCTTTGTAATTTGTTTAACTCTCGCTCAGCTTGAATCCTACAACCAACATTTAATACACACAAGAGTTCCTGCAAACATTTATTTTCATTTATTAGTCTATAAAGAAAAGCCATTAATTATTCAACTAACAGTTTTTGCAATCTCTTCAGCTACAGGAAGATCTACCCATATCGAACATTCATGAAGAAATATTTTTACCACAAAATGAACCCCTTTTTAAATATAATTTTGATTATCATTTTATACCCTATGTCCATACTTTATACATCAAAATTTCAAAACATTTATACTAAAGGATGATAAAGTTCAGTATGTTATAGACAAATGTTCACAAAAAGGGCTAATAAAACTTCTATTTCTTCATGTCATCACTTGCTCTCTTCTTAGTTTTCTCACTTCTTCTTGTTGTGAACCATTCTTTTCTAAGAGTTCTTTGATTATATCATTTTCTTCATCTGAGCTTCTTGATGGATGAAGTTCTTTAATTCTTTCTTCAATCTAGAGATGATCATTCATTTGTATTGCAAAATATTTTCTTCTTTTAAAGGATTGAGAAAGTTTCTCCTTTGCTTTCTTGAGTTGGGCAATAGCCATTTCCAAATCCAACTTCTTGTTATCAATATCTTTGTCAAGTTTGGATATCTCCATGGCCTTTGATCTTTGTTCAAGCTATTAAAATTTTTCCTAGGAACCACAATGCTCTGATACCAATTGTTGGAAATATTCAGAAAGGCTAAGTTATTGAGAGGGGAGGGGTGATTCAATAACTTTACAAAACTTTCAACTTCAATTATCCAATTAGCATTTAATCCTTCTCATATAATCTAATCTAATTACATGCATAAGAAACAAAAAGAATGAAAGCATTCATAATACTTTGACACATAGATTTGGTGACCCATAAACCTTCCAAAAAGAAAGTAAAATTGAGGTGGGGATGATAACCACAAGCTTTAGTGTTGCAGTATAAAGTTTTTTCTTTTAAGGCTTACATTGATCACTTCTGATGATCTTCCCTATTAGGATCAATAAGGACTAATAGGTCAACCTTATTAAAGGATTTACAAACATACAATGAAGTATGCACTTGATAAAGAGATTTGCAAAAGATTGTTTGGTCTACCTTGTTAAAGGATTTGACTGATCCACCTGTTAAGATGAAGTAATAGCTAATCTTTGATCTACAACTTGGTTCTCTAAATGAGAATCCTTTATGTATAAATCATCTTGTAGTGACAGATATGTCTTTTCTACTCCTTATACTATTGTAGCCTTTGTAATTCTTGCCTTTTACTCTTCTTTAATTGCATTCAATTACGTTACATTATTTTTCAAACACTTGGATGTGATACAATTCATTACATATATACCAATCCAATTATACAATTACAAAGGCATCCACAATATAATTTTATACAAATATTACAAAGTCATCCCAAATAAAGACAGTCAGGTTCTGATGATTGACTCGGTGGGGTTCTAATACTCTACATCCACTATTAATACTCAAAATCATCATGCACTCAGTAGATGTAGAAGCTTGGTCCATATTGATCACTTTCAAGTAGTCTTAAACTTGGTTTGCACTATTGATTGGTAGATATTGTGCAACTCACCATATAAACTAAATCGTTTGATTCACACTGTGTGACTCAATCAATGCTTCCTATGTGAGCTTGGTATAAATTGAATCACTTGGTTAACACTAGGTAGATCAGTTAAGATAGGACTTGCATTACATCAATTACAAACTCGATAAGGACTACATAAATTAATTTACACTAGAAAAATTGGCATACACTAAGATTCTCAATTTATGATCTTCACACTAATTGTAACTGCTTGGCATACACTAAAATTTTTTCAAATGACTCAGTAGCAACTGTAAATCTTGGTAGCCATTGAAATGCTTGGTTAACACTATTAACTATACAATAAGCTTGGTAGCTACTTACAATCTAAATAAATGTTTGTCACTGATAAGAAACTTGACTGATATGTTAACAGGGGAGTGTAAGTATGAGGTTGTTTCCCTACTAATAATTTTGTGGGGATGTCTAGGCATACTACTAGTGTAATGATTAGAGCTGAAAAGGTGGTAGCATAAAAAATACTTGGACCATGCTTTGGATATGTATACCTTGCCCAATATAGGTTGGTTGTGCTCCTACTTGAGAGAGTAACTAATTATTAACAAGTGCTAGGTAATTGACATGAAGAAGAGTGCTCACAAGTGGGTATTGTCATGGAGGGGTGATTTGGCTATTGCCTAAGGGTGGCATAGAAAAATGTTTGGTAATAGGTGGTAATGAATAGACTTGAGGAGCGAGGAATGAATTTGACTAAGGTATGGACACGGATGTAGTGCTTAAGGGGATGAGAGTAGTAGGCCCCCATGTCATACCAAACTCCAAGGCCCTAGAGAACATGAGGCCGAAGTACTTTGGCTAGGGAAAAATGGGTTGATGGTGATGTTGGGTGGGATGGAAGATGAAGTATTTGATCCTAGTGGAGGCATTCTGGTACTGTACTGGGATGTAGGTTAGATTTTTATGGTGCTAATGAATGGATTGGATGTGTTTTGAGAAGGAAGGGTAAATTCAGTGTTGCTAAGTATAAAAGGGGTATTTTTTAAAGTGGGGATATAGGTGGTGGAAGTAGATGTGGTATGTAGTAAGGGTTGAGTGAGGATGGGATGGATATTTTTTGGAATGGAAGTAGTGACCTTAGTTGAGGGGATATTCAGGTCTATTAGTTTTTTTTGTGTTGGTTAGTATAGGCTATTGGGTCAAAAGAAAGGATCACAAGGGATGGATGACCCTATAGATGGTGGTTTCCACCCAAACAAAGGATGTGTAGTATTTTTAATTGTTGGTGTAAATTATTATTTACTATATACACTTACTTAAGTTTACTTAGGTTGACGCATTAGTTTTATTATTTATTTATTAGTCACCTAGGAGTATACACACTCTTGTGAGTTGTCATGTTGATAACATTAGAGTTCACACCTCTTTTATGCACATGGTGTCTACAACACAAGAGTTAGCACACTAATTAATCACAGGGTGTCTACAACATCTCTACTTGAGATACACCTTGTCATTCTTATCCACTCATCTAAAATGATGGATAAGATGTGTGCTTAGTTTTCATGCTTATCTTATCTCCTAGTTCTTTCTAGAGACATTTTAGGTGCTTCCTAAGAGGCCTTTATATACAGGCACTCCTAGTGTGTTTTTACATATACTATAGAGCAATGTATGAGGACATACTCTGATATATTGATCATACTCTTTTTTGGTCTACAATTGTACTTGTGTTTGAGTTCTATGATCTTGAGTGAATCTATCCCTAAGGAAAATTCTTATGTGTTATCAGAGCTCTTGGAGAATCTCTCTTCACAAACTCATTTGAGACCATCTTGTTGCTTTGTCACCTTAGCTTGAATCTAGAGTATCACAGTCATTAAGAGCATCTAGAGCTAGATCTAACCTGACCATTGCATCCAGAATGCTGATTTGAAAAAAATCAGGTATAAATTTTCTCACACTAGGCTAAAGTTGATCTTGAAGCTAAATTTTTTTGCAAATCAACACTCAGAGGCCCTAGTTTGCAACTTAGGTATGATATTTTAGATCTACAATTTCATTCAATTTTATTCTATAATTTATTCATCTCTACATTATTTTTGTACAGCTTTTTTGAAAAAAAATTAGGCTAGGCGGCCTTGCAGAGAATTTTTTTTTGCAGAATCAGGTAGTCACACCCTAGCCCTATAGCATAGAATATTCTCTAAGTTCTATGAGAATATTCTATATTTTTTGGCACATTGTGGCTTATTTTTATGACTGCACAACACTAAGTTCGATGAACTCAAAAATTTGATGAAGACAACACAAGCTAGTGGCTCACCTCCACCTAGCAGCTTGATTTATTCTCTGTTTGAAGGTTCCTTTTTTAAGTGCCTCCAGAGTCTTCCCCACCTTCAATGTTGGATTAAGCAAGTTACCTACCAGCACTTTTCATAATCTTTAGCACCCATAAAGTAGATTCCAGCCCATGACTACATTACTCTTTTTGACTGCTACAAGGACACTCTGACAGTTCTTTGGCAACCACTATTATAGCAATTTCCTGCTACCACACACAAATTTTCCATGTAGCATTATTGATTTTGACATGGCCCATTGAGAACCCAACACATGGAAAAGGTTTATACAACAATGAGGACATGCAACAGTGACCTTAGCTTCAACATGTCAGAGTTAGTGCCAACATGGAATAGTCAGTCTTTGACTCAACATTTCCCACGTTTGACAGTGACTCAACCTAACACATCAGTGAAAAATATTAGTTCCTATGTCAGCAGATCCATGTAGATAATTTTTACCACATAGTTAGCTCTATACGCCATGTCACCTTGACACATTTGCCAAATTTGTACGATTCTATACAAAGATGATGTAATGTTGATATCATCATAGTGCTAACAATTATTGACATCATCATTTCCTGAGGTTAAATTTGATGGTTGTCTAATTATAAAAACTAGGTATTTTATAACTTCTATTATGGTCATTTGACCATCAAATTTAAGCATGCATTTTTCCTCCCAAACCCCTCTTTAGATGCAGTTTTGAATTGGTAGCCTGACTTTGTGAGGCCATAACTTAGTCATCCAAACTCCAATTCAAGTGATATATATATATATATATATATATATATATATATATATATATATATATATATATATGAGTAGAATTTTCTAAGATTTCCAATGGTGGTGTAATATTCTAGTTTTGGTGCAAGAATTTTTCAAAAATTGCATCTTTTGGTGACTGTACCTATCCAATCCTTAATTTTGCAAATTGAAATGTTTTGTATGGGTTCATCTAGACACAAAAATAGTTTTTTATTTTTTTTAAAGTGCCTAATTTTTTGTCTACTTTCTACATCTACAGTCAAATTCTAGGGTTGTATGGACAAAAATATCACTTTCAGAACTAGGGCTTTTTCTACATTGTAATGCTTTTGTTTCATTTTATAATTGTTGTATATCTCAGCTACAATGCTTAGTTCTAGATTTAGGCCTCAAAAGGAAGTTGTAACAAGAAAAAATAGAAGTCCACTTTGTACATTTTGACAAGTGGCCTATTGTACACACACTACATATAAAGTCTCAAAGCATCTTTTTTGAGGGGTTCTTTTGATTGAGTGAAAAGAGGGGGTGTGTATTTTGTTTTTATGTCTCTCTTGTGTTCCCTTTACATTTATACATCATGGGTTCACCTAAATTTCCACCTCTAACTTCACAAAATTATTCTACATGGAAAGATACTACTTAGAGTATATTAATGAAAAAAGGTTATACTCTGTATGTTGATGGTACAATTCCCAAATCCACTAATGTTAAAGAACTCATTAATTGGCAACAAAAAGACCAACAAGATTTATGAGCTATTAGGAATTGTGTACATAGATATCTATTCTTTCACATTGCCAGTTGTAAGGAATCCAAACAAGCTTGGGACAAACTTACAGCATTGTATGGTAAGGTGGATGAGGAGAAAGGATTTTAGATTGAGGACGATCTACTTCTACTAGATCCAAAGAACTTTGACACAATTTAGGATTACATCACCAATGTAAATGAGTATAGGGAACTACTTAAAGACTGTGGAAACACCATGAAGGATGAAAATTTAATTCATCACATCCTAAATAGGCTACCTTCAGTGTATGCTTCATTTTTTTGAGTTATAAATTCATAGATTGAACATGGGTGCTTACCAGAAGCCTACTTTTGATTCCTTCGTAGAGATATTGATTGTTGAACAATCTCACTTGATGGATTTAGGACTTCTCACAACATCAAAGAACAAAGCCTTGGTGGCTATGATGAGCACCAATCAAGTCAAGGAGGGAAAAGTTCTAGCAACAACAAGAAGAAGTAGTGGAAGCAAAAATCACAATTTGAGACACAACAATCCTCCTCACAACAAGGCAATTTTTCTTCCAACAAGAAGGGAAATAGTTACAAGAAGGAAAAACTTTTTTTTGCATATTTCAAAAATCCAAATCATGACAAACATCATTTCAAGATTAAATGAATTGATGAGTTAGAAAATCTACTTAGGAAGAACAAAATTCAAGCGTCAGCTACTTTCAAGGATTCAACTACACCCTATTTAAAGGGAAAGTGACAAGCACTTATGGAAAACTCAAGTTCTTCTATGGAATGGATACTTGACTCAAGTGCCTCTTATCATATGGGTTCTTCAAAGGGAGACTTTTTCTTCATTGAAGTAGTCATAAGTATCGCACATCTTCGTGGGAGATGATACTTAATTGGAAGTTGAAGAAAAAGGACATGTGGAAATGGAAAATGTGGAATTCAAAGATGTTCTCTATGTTCCAAACCTTAGCTCCAATCTCCTCTCAGTTTACCAAAACACTCACCTTGGTGATGGTCATAAATTTGAGTTCCTTCTAGATTTAGTGATGCTGTGCAATCTAAGAGATGATTCATTGGTTGTAGTGGGAAAGTCAATCATGACAAGAGGCATTATTCCTTCTCCCACTTTGTGCCTAAGTCTCCTTCTCAAGCCTTTTTAACTCACTCTAATTTACAAACTACATTATGCCATGAGTGGTTTGGTCATCTTCCCTTCTACTACCTTCAAAAACTTTGCTTCAAACACATGGTCAAAGGTCTACCTAACATAAACTTGTCTAAGGTTGATTGTTCATCATGTTCAGTAGATATGCACCTCAAGGAGAAGTATGATAAAGAGAAGTCTTCATGAGAACTAGTTGTTCTCTAGTTGGTTCACATGGTTTTAGCAGGACCCTTTGTGGTGACATCCATCAGCCAAGGCTACTACATCCTTACTTTTGTTGATGAATTTTCACAATTCACATGGGTCTACTTCCTTCATCACAAGAGTGAAGTGGTTCATCAACTTCAAGCCTTTAAGATTCATGTTGAACACAAATAAAGGAAATCCATTAAGGTTCTATG
This sequence comes from Cupressus sempervirens, assembly GCA_028749045.1. Taxonomy (NCBI): domain Eukaryota; kingdom Viridiplantae; phylum Streptophyta; class Pinopsida; order Cupressales; family Cupressaceae; genus Cupressus; species Cupressus sempervirens. The sequence continues at coordinate 50,032,223 of CM053789.1, read as the reverse complement.
GGTGGAAAATGAGAATAGATATGTAGATAGAAGACTTAGGGACTTTTACAAAATTGAGGAAATTGATCTTCAAAATCCACTACCATTTAGTCTACACAAGATAGATGTTGCAGCACTAAGGATTAGGACTCTCAAATCTATGGAAAGTTGCATGATAAAGGCCAAATCTCTTGATCCTACATTAGATACTAGATGTATGTCATAATGGGGGGGGGGGCTTGATTACTCCATCCATCCATGCATCCTTTTTCATCTCTCTTTTTGGGGGAGGGTTTTTCCCATAAGGTTTTTCCTCTTTCTCCACTTTATGAGAGATTGCATTTTTATTATGTGTGCTGGTACCTAACATGCCCTAGTAGCTGGGACCCATTCTACATTTCCATCCTAGTTTTCATAAGCTTAAGGGCATTCCCCTAAGTTTTACTTAAGGGGGTGTTGGTGTAAATAAGTATTTACTATTTACACTTACTTAAGTTTACTTAGGTTAACACATTAGTTTTATTATTTATTTATTAGTCACCTAGGAGTATGCATGCTCTTGTGAGTTGTCATGTTGACAACACTAGAGTTCACACTTCTTTTATGCACATGGTGTCTACAACACAAGAGTTAGCACACTAATTAAGCATGTGGTGTCTACAACATCTCTACTTGAGATACACCTTGTCATTCTTATCCACTCATCTAGAATGTTGGACAAGACATGTGCTTAGTTTTCATGTTTATCTTATCTTCTAGCTCTTTCTAAAGACATTCTAGGTGCTTCTTAAGAGGCATTTATATATAATCACTCCTAGTGTGTTTGTAAATACACTACATAGTGATGTATGAGGACATACTTTCATGTATTGATCATACTCTTTTTCGGTCTACAGTTGTGCTTGTGTTCGATTTCTACAATCTTGGGTGAATCTTGCCTAAGGAAAATTCTTACAGTAATGTTGGATGGAGGTGGGAATCCAAAATCAAATATGCCAACATTGTCTCTTAAGAATTTTTCCATAATTGTCTCCTTATTTCATCCTATGATGCCATTAACAATGGTTGCATTCCTAGGTTGGTTCATGAAAGCATCAATATCTATGGAAGAACATGTTTCTTTAGGAGTTTGTGGTGGTGTATCTAGTGGTATCATGGAAACTATGGGATATGGCTAAGCCCCAACTGTGCTACTACTATGACTAGGATCCATGTCCTTATCTTTCCATTACCAAAACATGTGGTGGGTGCAATGAATGTATGACTTGCCTAAGGATGGAGTGCAAAGGACAATGATAAGTGTATATGAAAAGATGTTTTTCCTAGGTGTGATTATGATGGAGGGATTTCCTAGAATGTAAAGAAGAGTGCACGAAAGTGTGTTTAATAATAACTAAGGAACCTAAGTGATATGTTACTAAGTGAAGGAGATTGGGTTTCCCTTAAGTGTGATCTTGAAAATGCGATGGTGATGTCAAACCCTAAGGTAGCCTTATGAATTTTTTGGAAGACAAAAATGGATCAAGTGTGTAATGAAAACTTTTTCTCAAGGTGATGTGGGACACAAGTGATGAATTATCCTAAACAAAGCTTAGTTTAAGGATAACTATGATGGTGAGATGGATAGAGTCTTTTTTAGGGAGACAAAGCTTATTGAATTCATATTAAATTTTTCTAAGTGATGAGTAAATAGTGGAGGTGCTAAGGCTTAATGATATTTATTTTGGAGGATTCCTAAAATCCTAAGGTTGATGACAAAAATGGAGGAGATGATTCTATTTAAATGCTTAAATGGAATGGTGGAATTATGTGAAAGACTAAGCCTATGAGGAGATAAGTGCATAAGTGTGTGTGAAAAAGAAGGACCTAATTAGAGTAAGTAACACTAGAGTTGTTAATAAGGCTATGGTTGACACCTCATCTGAGAGTGAGATTCTAAATTTTGTAATCCCACTTAGTTTTTAGTGCAATGTTTGCACTATTTTTCTCAACTTGGTCTCATTTGGTGATCCTTGGGTTGGAGGTATACTTCTTGTGTTATGCTTCTATTTCCTTGTAAACTAGTATTTGTTTAGCCTTTTTGAACTTGGTCTTGGTTTGGCCTAACATGAGGTAACTCATAGAGATTTGATCATAATTGTGGGATTTTAGAGGTAGTGACTAGGCTAAGTATACCTTTTAACCTTGGATTGAAAACATAAAATAGTTGAGGAGTAACTAGGTTTTGAGAGAATTGTGTGTCTATAAAAAAGGGGCAAAGTGGTTTGGGTATTTCATTTAGGATGTAAGTAGTAAGGTGGGGTAAACAAAGCTAAGGATGGTAGAAAATAAACTTTATAACAAACTATTTGAACAAAGACAAGGAGAACTATTTTGAGGATGAATGTTTTGTGTTTTATAAGGAAAGTTTTTGGTCAAGTAGGATACGAAACAAGGATATTTTGAAAGAGAAGATTTTGGACCAAAGAGAAAAAAGTTTGTTTGTAGCTAGATTTTGTTAATATTTTTTTTTGAGATAACAAGGATAGTTTTGAAAAAGCTAAAGCTGAACCAATGAAACCAAAATTGTTGCAAATGGACTTGCTCTCAACTTTTTTTTTGAAAGAACAAGGATGGGATCTTTTTGATGTGATGGATTATGAGAAAATAGTTTCTCAAAGGATAAAGCAACTTTGAGAAAGATAAACAAGTGATCTCTTTAGCAAAAGGATTTGATAATAACCATAGAAACTATGTATGTTTTTTACAAATATTTTTCATGGGTCTTGAGCACAAATAAGACAATTCAAACAAGCTTTTTATCCGTAAGGTCAAATTTTTGTTGCAATATGCTATTTAATGGTCCACAACTTGATGTCTCCTAATTCTAGTGCATTGCAACCCTCTAATTGAAGAGTTGAATTGATACAAGATTCAATTGACAAATGATACACATTAATGAATCTTTGAGGCATGGCAAATAGAAGTTCCCCTTTTGCAGGAACAATGGCCCTTGGAGATGAAACCCAAGTAGCCTTATGCCTCTACCAAGGGAGCACAATGATGAATAATCTTGGGGGATGTTGTTTCCCTTGCACCGTGAATTAACATACCATGGATAAAATTATGAATGAAAAATAGGTCAGTGGAGTCTCACCAAATGGTTGTTATGTGTGTGATCCACTTAAGGATATATTTTGGACATACTAAAATTGTGGGAAAGTTTTTTCACCTCAAGATACCCCCAGAAACACACCATCCAAACTTGGGTGATAGAGCAAGAAAGTTTACCTTTCCCCTCATTTATATACCTATTAGATTTTTACCAAGTTTGAGCTTCTCAACAAAGGGGACATGCTTCCTAGAGGTGGATGAACTCACTAGAAGCACTCTTAGGTTGTTATGGATGATTTTGCTAACAACTTTTGGTACATGTTCCGTGTACTTTAAGGTCTTAAGTTACAAAAAATAAAGAAAACCAAGATGTTCTAGAGGGCACATTCTCAAAACACACAAGGCACTTGATTCATTTCTGTTTGGATGCTTTACTGTATCATAACAAACTAGTTTTTGAAGACACACATGATCTTAGCATTCAATTGTTCATTTCCAACTTTGCAGTGGTGGTCAACAAAAGGAAATCAAGTCAACAAATAAAAATTGATCGTGAAAGCTTTGAAAAGGAAGGAATAAGAATGAGTTTATCTTTAGAGCATTCAAGATTTTATGAATTCATTTTAAGCCCTAAAATTGAGATGTTTTCATATAATGTTGATTTGTGCCATTAAATGAAGTGTTCATCACATTGGTTTAGGTTTAAATGCTTGGTATTATAGAGTGGATTTTGTATTTAAGCTATTCAAACATTCTAATAAAAAAAAGTCTAAGATTTAAACATTCATTCCTTGAAAAAGTGAAAAGTTGTTTATTATAAGCACTAAAAGATTGGTTTTCCTAGAAAATGTGGTAAGAAAAAACATGATAGAATCTTGCTCCAACAAATACCTATAATAGAGAAAATCAAAAAACTTTTCACTGGTTGGTTAAACTAGCAAACTCACAGGTCTTAACTTGCAATCCCATAGCATGGGAATGTAGTTTTAAAATGTAGGATTGAGGTACAAGATACTAGTGAAACATGAAGAAAAGAAGGCCATAGGAATTAAGTAATAGAGTGATCCCACAAAAGTGAAATCTTGTAGGTTTATGGAGAATCGTTCCCATCGACAAATATTTTTGCAAGTTCAATGGAGGAGGGAAAAGTGGGGTTTAATGGTTGACTAAATAGGTTAAGCATTCTCACAGGTTTTTACAGTGATCCTACTTGCAAAATCTGGCATTCCCATAGGAATAAGGTTGGCAAGAATGATCGGGTTTTTTTTAGTTGCACATGTTGGTGGGGTTTGAGATAGAGAGACATCCTAACTTCATGGGTTCATGTTCCCACTAGTGAAGTATCATGATCTCATGGTTGTGGGTTCACAATTGCATGGCTATGGGATACCAAAAAAAGTTTTCTAAAAAGTTATTTAAGTTAGAATTTTCTCTTATGGTCAAGAGCGCACTTACTAATAAGGGGCTAGGGTGCCTGCAAATATGTTAAAAGACTACATAGGTACACAAATAAACACAAAAGATCAGTTTTTTTAATCAAACATTAATAAGAAAAAGTGTGATTATAGTGACCCAAATGTGAGGTCCCACTAGGCATGCCAAACCTAATTTAGTAGTGTAATATTAGATTACTAACTATTAATGAAAGCATATACAAAACTAAAGTAGTTACTTATGATAAGACAAGGTTATCACCAAAAGGAAGAAAAACCAAGAATGGTAAGCTCCTTGGGTTTAACCTATGATGATGTAGATATGTCCCTGATGGATAGGGGATGTATGCTCAAAATGGTCTCAAGATTCCAATGGTTAGGTATTTTTACCAAGTGTGTAGATGGGTGAGGTTTTCAACAATGGAGGTGTAGATGTATTTCAACATGGTGATAGCGTAAAATGCTTGTGGTGTAGTGGTCATTGGAGCATTATAAGCTTTCATAAAAGTTGATTTTGGATTGTGAGAGGGAAGGGATTTATTTATAGGCTAAGTGCGAGGATGGAAGAATGGTGAGGGAGGGCTAAGATACTTTGAAAGGGAAGCACATAGATTGTGCTTTTTCAAGGCTCTAGCCTTGTAACAAATGTCACAAGGGGATTGGGTGGTCAAAAGGGAGGGTTAGAAGGATTAATGAGGGAGGATGAGTGTGTAAGAGGGATGTAAGAGACATTAAGAGGGATGTAAGAGGCATTAACGGCATGTAAGAGCCAGTAATGCTCTTGGATGGGGATGGAAGAGGATAAGGGAGAATCATTAACTTTGGCTGGGGTTAGCAAGTATTAACCCTTTCTTAAAGTTGTGCATGTGTTTAGGAAGGAGATTAGACATAGTTCATAATGGGGGTTAGGGGGCAAGTGGCCTAACTTTGATGGGATGGGTTAGTTAGGAGGTTAAGTTAGGTTAGTATGGGTGAATGGGTTTTGGAGTAAAGATAGGGTTTAGGGATGTTTTAGAGGTTTGGATAATTTATTAAATGATTTATTTAATAAATAAGGGATGCGAGATTAAATTAAATAGATTTGGAGATTTTTTTTAATTTAATAGAGGAATAGGGATTTAGTTGATAAGTTGATTTTGGGTTATTATTTGATTTCATCAATTGGACTATAGTTAATTAAATAAATAAATTATCTAAGGGATAATGATTAATTAATTAAATAATAAATATTTAATCACTAATGCCCTAGGAGATGACTAAATAAAATTACCTAGTGATTTAATAAAAAGTAGGTGTCTACAGTAGTTAACTACTTCAACCCAATAAATAATTTCACATGTTACTTGTTAATCAATTGAATAATTCCTTTACATTTCATAGCATGTGGAATATAATTACCAAATTTAATGTATCCACCATTGTATGGACCAAGATCTTCAAATTTTTCTTTGTCACCAGTCATATGATTAGAACATTTACTATCAATTATCCATCTATCACTTTCATTCAAATAATAAATTAAGGCAATTTTCTCATTTTCATCAAACTCTTCTTTCATAGAAACATAGACAACTTCACCATCATTACTCTTAGATTCATTATTAGTCTTTTATTTAGTAATATAAAAAAAATTCTTACCTTCTTCATCCTTGCTTCTTTTTTAATATTTTTCATCTCTTCTTTCTTTGTACTTGCTTTCCTTATTTTCATCTTTATCTTCTCTATTGGGACATCTAGAAGCAATATGACCAAATTTATTGCATTAAAAATTTATGATATGTAACTTACCTTTGTATTTACCACTTCCTCTTCCAAACCTTTTTCAATGAGGGCTTCAAGTTCATCAATATCATCATTAGAACTATCACTTTCATTGTTCACATATTTTCCTTTCTTCTTACTAAGAATCAATTGTGGCTTGAAAGCAAATTCAATGGTAGCAAGTGTGTAGTTATCACAGTCAGACATCTCAAAAGAAATAAGTCTACTGACTAAACCTTCTAAGGTCAAATTTTTATCTGATGTGCATCTCAGTTCTTGAATTGAAGAGACTCTAATGGCATAGATAAGGAGTAGAATCTTGAATAACTTTCTTATCACTACTTCATTTTCAATTTTTCCATTTGCTCCTTGAATAGCATTAACAACCTCTTTAACTCTTGTACAATATTGTACTATTTTTTGACCTTCCATTATTCTCATATCATAAAATTTACCTCTTAATCTTTCAACTTTAGCTCTTAGTACATTGATGTCACCTCCATATATGGTCTTGAATCTATCCTGCATATTCTATGTAGTAATGCAATATTTTAGGCCATCAAACTCTGCATGGCTCTGGGTTGAGGCAATCTCCAACATTTCTTGGTTGTGATATAACTTATGTTTCAATTCTTTAGTAGTCAAAGGAGTAGTTGTTAGCTCTACATACTCATTTCTTAGAAATTGATAGAAAAATCATTGATACTGGATATGTGTAGCTTCATCAAGGTTTATTATGTAGGAAAATTCTCCTTATTTAGCTTCGGTACATCTCTCTCATTTGTCATGATCTTTAGCTTTAAGTACCTTGAAACTTTTCTCTGTAAGCACTGAGCTTTGACACCAATTGTTAGAAATGTTTAGAATAATGAAGAGGAGGGGGGGTGAATTAGTTACTCAAGGTCTATATGTACCACTTGAACAATTAAACATTCAACACATCATTATTCTACTTAGTCTGACTATCTTGTTGTTAGTTAGTCTCTACTATAAAACTTTCATAAACTTAACATGCATTGCATAATGAAAACATCATCACATTTAAAACATTCAAAAGACATTCATCATAGTAAGACACTAAAATTTTATTTGGAAACCCAATTTGGGAAACACCACTAGTAACATGTCACTCTTTTTCACTCTTTCAAAGTGATTTTGGTTAGGAGCCAACCCAATTAAAGGTTACAATATACACTAGTAAATTTGGTAGGGTTAGAGGATTTAATCACCCTATTAGGAGTGGCCTTGTAAGAGGACTTTGATCATTCCATTTAGAATGTCACCTAGTTAAAGGATTTACAAAAAATAGTTGAGTCTTGAAATGACTATTAGGTCAACCTCTATTAAAAGAATTTTAATACAAACTATGTACAATGATAAGAAAGAAAAGAGTATATTTTGATCTATATAAATACAACTTACTTTTGCTAGTTCGGATCTCTATTTAGTCCTTTTTTTGGTTCACTAATAAGCCTTTCATTGTCATCTATGATCTTGATCTACTTGGACACCCTTCAAGCAATCAGTCCACTATTCTCATCAACACTAAAGCCTTCTACTCAAATTCACTTATCAACAACAACATCACATCTACAAGATTTTCTCTTTTACCTTTGCATCTACTCACTTGTGTGTTTATGATCAACATTTCTCTATATGAATTCCTTCACATAAAAACTCACACACAGACTGGCTGGGGCTGGACTAGGCACCGAATGTTTGGTTTTTTATCACCTTAAATAGGCAATATGTGCTTTACAATTTTCTACATCCACCATAGATCTTAGGGTTTACAATTAGATTTAACTTGATTCAATGTACCTATACACCTTCTTGATTATCCTCTAGAAACTTCTCTAGAATCCTTTTGTTAGGTCTTTACCTAATCATCACCTTCAATTTAATGATCCAACTCATCAATTTTATCTTCAACACATTTTACATCCCCAAAGAAATTAACTGAGTTAGCTTGATCTTATGTTTTCTTTGAATTTAATCTTTTACTGTCACTTGACAATCACTGACACTTGGTCAATACTGAAATACTTGGTCACTAAAAATATTTTTCACTTAGCATCATTGCATAACATGCTTGGTTGATGCTAATGCTTGATCAATACTAGATTTTTTTGACACTAACTATGGCTCAGTTGACACTAGCATTACTCATCACTCCTTAGTATTTTACTCTTTTTATTGGCTAGGCTTTGCTTCTTGACATAAACAATTAGTTTTCTTTATCAAAGTCTATGTAACCAAATATCCATTGTAACTTCCTTTTCATAACTTCAACCTTTCCTCTAGGTGCTATAGTTATGAGTAACTCTCAAATCCTCTTCATCAACCAAATATATATGGCATTTATATTAGGTAGCAATATGTCTCATCCATAGATTTGATATCAATGACAAAATAATAGTTGTTTCAATTATAACTTTTGAACATTCTTCTCCTACTTCAAATTCATTATGTATTCTCTTCTCATATGCCCTCTTCTTATACACCTAGTTCATCTTCTCCAAATGTTTCTAAACTTTATCATGTAGTAACTTCATGAGCCCTACAAATTTCTTTCTTCCTACACCCCTCTTTACTTAATAATTGATATCCCTAAACTCTATTACTACTTTAGGATTCATTCTTATGATTATCTTAATTATTGTCTTCTATGTACTCCTATTAACTAAATTATTATATGCAATCTCTACTTGTGCCTAAATTAAATCCCAATTACCAAGCTTCCCTCCAACCAAACTTGTCAAAAAAAAACCTAAACTCCTATTTACTACCTAAATTTCCCATATGTCTGTGGATAAAATGGAGAATAAAATTCAAAATAAGTGTTTATCTTCTTTTATAGTATCTATCCTCTCTAAAAAGTTGTCCATCAAGAATCTTAATGAGCAAGGGAAATACCCTACAAACCTTCACAAGCTTTTTAATAGCACTTTCAAATCCATATAGTGGAAGGAAATGTAAGATAGTGTGCTAGCATAAGAGGTACTTGGAATGTCAATGAAGTAACCCTTCATTTTCTCTATGGAGGAGATTCCTTGTGATCTTAGGATATTCTCATGGCATGTAACAATCACCAAACTACCAAATCCCAAGATTTTTTTCTCAAGAAAAAGGGCATCCAGTTGATCGATGTGATCTACATCATCCAAAATAACAAGAAAATAACTAATCTCAAATAGATTCCAACAATTATCTTACCATCATTTATGCAATAAAAAGGTAAATCTTTGATTGGGTTATTAGGAAACAAATTGTCTGAAAAAAAATTTGTAGGATCAGCATTGTATTTTTTGTTGCAACATATTGTACATGAGAAATAAAGATGGATCTCTTCATCATTTAGAATTTTTTATTGTAAAACTCCTTAGCAAGTATGGTTTTACTAGACCCTCTAGAGCCAAGTATCCCAAAAATGTGTACACTCTCATCATGACCACCCTTAAACATCACACACAAAGGAAAGACATAACCTTTAAAAAAAAAAAAACTTTAACTATTTAGCACTTTTATCCCAAGAATGAAGCTTTAATCTGTGATCTTTAAGAGATTCACCTCATCACTAGCTGCAAATTTTATTGTGGCTTCTTCAAGCACACTAATGGTTTCCTCTAACCCAAGTGGATGTATGACAACTTTATTCATGTCTACTAGGAAATTCACAATTCTCTTCAACACCTTCCCCTTATCCCTAAGCAAAAGAACAACCAAACATCATTTCAAGGAAATAATTATTAAATGACATAAGTATGAATTGCATGTCTTCATAAAATTATTATAAGCATTAAAATAAAAGAAATGCAATGTCCATACAAATATTCCTTTGAATCAAAATATTACACATCAGTTTTCATTAGAAGATACTGGTCATTTTTTGGGTTATTTGTAGTAACGTATTTGAGTGATTTAATACTACCTAAAGTTTTTTTTTAAATAAATTTTATTCACCTTTAAAACTAACCATGTTTACCTTATGAACAATGAAAAATGTATCAATAGTTGAAAAGAATGCAATTAGGCCACAATTTTCCACCATGTTTAAGAGGGGAATCTCCCTTGTATGATGGGAGGTATTTATATTTTGTATGTAAATTTTTCCCAAAAATAGAAAAGGATGAAGATACAAAAGTAGAGAAAGTTGAACAATAAAAGCCCTATCAATAGACGTATGAATACCAAATAGGACTTTATCATCAATAATGATTGTAAAAGGGCTTTTATGATAAAGTATGATTTCACATGCAATGGAAATAAAAGGAGGATAACATATCTCAATATACAAATAAATGAAAAACTCTAATACATGTAAACCAAGATAGAAAGGTCAATTTGTACTTTATTACATCAATTGCATGAACATTAAGAAATTTAGTGGATACAAATAATTTTTTCCTAAACAAAAGGTATTATCAATTTCACAAAAGAAGAATTGGTAATAATAACTTGAAAGAACATATAGAACCTACAATCCAAATTATTCTTCAATATCTCTATAAGATTATACTATCTCATAAATATTTTTACGCAGTGCAATACAAATCTTTTTATAAATCTTTCTAGTCATGACAATTTTCATGAAGATTTTTTGTCATTTTCTCCATTTATCAAAAAGGCCCCCATTACATTAAAAATGGCCTTGTATTTATAAGCATCGTCTTGACATAAATACTTTTTAGGATAGCAGCCAAATTATATCATGGAATTTATTCATACTTTTATACCTGACCAAATTTTACAAAATAAAAGTCAAAATCATAACTTTATTGAAGCAAAGACAATTTTTATCTTTATCCACTTCATTTGTACTTAAGATTATCTGGCCATATAGCAATTTGCAATAAAAAGCACAGGTTTTCCTCATACAAATGTCTTCCTTCCATATCAAAATACAATTTAGTAATTGATAAGTAGGAGATAATTTCCATAGCAAGTCAAGTTGTGATGTGAATATGAAGATTTAACTGTGTGATTTTGAGTCAAACTCATTGACCCATGTTTCATGAGTAGTGATTCAACATGAATCCATCTCTCGTGAGAATAAATGGAACACTTAGCACTCATTAGATCTAGGTGATGCTCATAGGGGTGAAGCGCTGGGACTTCTCGGGAGGTCACCCATCCTAGTTCTACTCCAACCTGAGTGACCTTAAATATGGAGTTTCCTCCAAATGGAGTTGCAAGCTTTGAGTTTAACTATGGAGGAAACTCCATAGTTAAGCACACTTAGGCTGGAGTAGTACTGGGATAGGTGATCTCCCGGGAAGTCCTGGTGCTTCACCCCTGTGAGCATCACCTAGACCCAATGAGTGCTAAGTGTTCCATTTATTCTCATGAGAGATGGATTCATGTTGAATCAGTACTCATGAAACATCGGTCAATGAGTTTGAATCAAAATCACACAGTTAAATCTTGATATTCAAATCACAATTTAGTAATCGGCATAGCAAGAATGTCCCGTTTAGTGACTTATAAAGTATGTGGAGTTAGGTTTTAGCCAATAAGTTTTATTCACTAGTCATTACTCCAACAAAATCTTGAGCAAGAGATTTCTAGTAAGAGGGACTGAAAAATCCACTCCCTATCTTGATAGCACACTTTTACCTCTAATAAGCAGTCTTATTTTGGAAAAAATCTCTAATGTAGCACCCTTTGATGTAGCATTCTCCCTCTTATTCCCCCCTTCAAGGAAAACACAAACAAGTTGTCCTTTTTGGTTCAACATTTTACTTTCTTTTGTTGCATGTATCCACTAACTGGCTACAACACATATGTTTGACATCACATAGGTTGAAGCTCCTCTGGTTCAAACTAAAGGATTTTTTTCACTAAGATTCTCAAAGCTCCACTTTTCAATGGATTTTGTAACATGAAGAAAAACTTTAAAAACTTAAGTTTCATATTCAATCATGTTGTTGACAATGTTTTCAAATTCACATATTTGTTGAGCACATCCCAAAAGGTCAATCATAAGAGCATTGTGGTTATTTATCAGTAAATTTACTAGTCCTACTTTAGAGTCTGTCAAAACAAAGACATTCCTCATTCACTGGGTAAAAACACAAATGCATCCCTCATTCACTAGTTAAGAGAATTAAGTTATTTAAAAGGGTAAAAAAAAAAAAAAGACATCCCTTATTCACTAGTCTTGCATTAATAGCATAACTAGCAATCATGAAATCTTATAAGATCAAATCTTTATAATCTATTTGGTCAAACGCAAGAATTACATATTTATACTGAGAGAACTTTTAACACTCAAAACTAACTCATACCAACTCCATTTATATGGGCATTGAGCTATGATGAATGATGCTTCCCTTAATGCCACAAATAAACAATAGAAAATAGAGAAACAACAACAAATTCCAAGAGTATAATATGGGCATCTTGTTATCTCCACAAGTATGGAATTACTAAATTTAGAAATATAGTATGCAAACCCATAAAGGAACCTTCCATACAAAATTAAACAAGACAAAGTTGTGAATCACCTCCTAGAATCTCCGTAAAGAACCTATGATTGTTCCTTATATAAGAATTTTCCATCACCTAGGAAGATTCTAGACACTTGGCCCTAACTTTTGAGGCCAACCAACCTCAAATTATATTATTTTATTACATATAATTGTCTCAAGATAATTTGTAAACTATATTTTTGGATGGCCAACTTCTTGAAACCATAACTAACAAACTATTAACCTGATTGGCTATTATAACCCCATTTTAGAAATGAAAAACTCTTCACAGTTTACCTCTATTGTTCTCCTCTTCAAATCTTCTCCTTGAGATCACCAATTAATAATGAAACAACCTTAAAATTTATTTCTTATGCTTCCTTAAATAGATAAATTTGATCTTTTTTTGCTTAAACATTACTATTGATCTTAGGGTTATGTCAGATTCATCAAATCCTTCCATCTTTTTGTTCTCCTTCTTCTTCTAGAAGCTTTGATGGGGGACACAACCCAAGAATAGAATGGACACAACAGAAAAGGGAAATTATATTAACTGATAAAATAAGCTAGTACAAATAGTACAGAGAAAATAAACTTCAAAACATGCCCTAAGGGCTTACAATAGCATAAATCTGGAGATAATTTCTCATTTCAGTACCTCCTCTCAAACTCCACTCCGAACTACCTTTTACAATGCCAAAAATCTCCTTAAATAGACCCCAGAGGGTTAAGGACTAGGAGTACATTCTAGAAAGTGCTAGTAGGCATCCACCGACCAACTAGAAGGTTCCAGAAGCTGCGTTAGAAGTCGGTGCAAATCTAGAAGAATCCAAAAATGATAACCAAACTTTCGGGACGCATAACTTTTGAACTGTAGCTCCGATTGACGAACCATTTACATTTTTAGAAAGATCTCAAAGTGCTCTATAGCCCTATGGATGAGCTTCACTCATCCCCCATTTTTTGGCCCTTTTCAAGGTCATTTAATTCCCCTAACCTGACTTTGAAGCATTCTTAAGAGGTCTCCAAAACTTGAAAAACTGTAATAACTTTCAAACTATGGGGCCTTTTGACCTGATTCTTTTTCTGGAATGCTCTAAATCACAATTACATTCATCTAGCCAATTCACACCTTCTAGCTCACCAAAATGATGGCCAAATTGCATGCTCCTATTTTTTTGGGATTTTCTAGCACACTGATAGTTGAACTGTGAGAGTTGAAACCTTTATTTGACCCAAATGGGTGTCCAAAAATGAAAACACATGAAATAGAAACTAAGTCTAAGTTTTTTGGTGACACAGGATTGCCCTTATACCTCTGGATGCTCCTGCATCAAGCTTTTGATCAAATCCTTGCCTTTATCACTTAACAAACTCTCTTCATGCAATAAATACACTAGCTCATCAATCTTATCTTCCACATGCTTTGAATAATTCAAATTTTCCAACTTTTCTAGGCTCAAAATAAAATCTTTCTCAAACTATAACTCTTTTTATTACTCGAAAATCTCTATGTTCTGTAGATTGGTCATCACTTTGTAGCTTGGTACATACTATACTTTCTCACTTGGTATCAACATGCTCGCTCAAAAAATACTACACTCGATCATTACTACACTTCTACATATATTTTATTAGCAATAACTAATACTCAACTTTAACTATTTAGTTCAACTTCTACTGAAGTTCCTTATCTTTTTTGTCAACACCTTCATTGAATGTGCAATATTGATACTTGATTAAGATTATCCTTATGACTTTTTTAAACTCTTAGCTTCATCAAACTATCTTCTTAACATCATGTATTGATTAAACAATACAGTATCTTATCAAGGACTAACTTATCAAGTTCCCATTGTGTCTCTATGATACTTAACACATCTAAACTTAACCTTTCAATAGGTCATCTCATGATATTTTCTTTTCAAATCATGTTCATCAATCAAATGATATGGTACTCCACACTATTAGTAAATACCTCTCCAGTAGGCTTGACACTTTGTCTTACTTATAGGTTTGACATCAGTGACAACATAATAATTGCTCCAATTGTAGTTTCCAACAATCTCCCTTTTTCACATTGATGGAAATGCCTCATATACTTCACTTACTATACTATTTAACATGTAATTCAAAAATCTTTAATACTATTTACTATTTTTTCTCTTTGTGTTTGTGTTCTCTCTTTCTTATTTTCATTTTGATTCTCACCCAAACAATAATGGGATACTCCCTTTTCAATTTAGTACATACTCTTCTCTATAGCAACATATGTCTCCCTCTTGATAACAATCATTCTCTCTATCTTACTAGAAATATTCTTCCTCTTTCTATCTATCAATATTGTATGGTAACTCAATAATACTCTCCCTCTTTGACAATAATTCCAAAGACATATCATACACACATAACTTTATGTCATTGCTCTAACTAATAGAACAATGTCATCTCAATATTAACTCTATGTTAGGATAAAACATAGACATAAATAACAATTACATGCAAATATAAACAATATCATAAAATAATAAATCACATAGAAGAGAGCATAAAACACCAAGATTTAACATGATTCACCCAATTCTTGGGCTATGTCCACCAAAAAAAAGTCCAATATTATTACAATCCAGTGATTACAACCTAATTATAATATGTAATCCCTTGCACCTCAATACTAGTGCAAGAAGCAATTTTTGCATCAAACCTTATGAAAATCCCTAAACCTAATCCCTTTTATACAAATATTTTTTTTCTATTTTAGGGTTAAACTTAGTTACAACATGTTGGCCTAAAAGAGCAGATAAAATAGCCCTAAAAAGAGTTCTCTAGAGTTGTTACCCCCAAACCCCCACTCAAGGCTAGACCCGGCCTTGAACCCCATTGAATAATTATGGAGTATGTACATTACTTCCCTGATTAGGCACCAAAAACTAACAATCTCCCACTTTGGGATTGATCAGGCTTCACACTAGACAAGCCCATTTGGAGATTGATCATGTAGCTATGCCACTCCATGAGGCTTCCATTAGATCAAACCACCCTGGACTCTATTGTTCTTTTTTTTTTTTTAGTCTAGAAGACCAACCAAAGTTGAAGAGTATTTCATCTTCTCCCTTGTCACTATCTTTGTAAAAATATATGTTGGATTATCATCTGTATGTACCTTGTCTAGCTTTAACTATCCATCATCCAAAATTGACCAAATAAAATGGTACCACAACTGTATGTGTTTTGTTTTTTAATGCAGAGAAGAATTCCTTGCAAGATATATGGCACTCTAACTATCTATAAAAAAAATAATTATCATTCTAAGGCGGTCCCAATTATTCTAGGAATAATCGAAGCCATCTCTCTCCTTGACTACCTCTGTGGCAGCAACATACTCTACCTCTATAGTGGATAAAGAATTCACCTTTTGTAACCTAGAAACCCAGCACATTATTGCCCCACCAATAGTAAATACATAACCTATAGTACTCCACCTGATATAAATATCCCTTGCCAAATTTGAGTCTACAAAGCCCTGTAAATCAGTCATAGAGCCCACAAAATGTAAAAACTTACTAAATATTCCTCTCAAATATTTGATAATCCATTTAAAAACACTCCAATGCTCAAGCCCTAGATGACTCATATACCTACTAACAAATCCCACTACATGTGCAATGTCTAGCCTTGTACAAACTGTAGCATACATTAAGCTTTTTGCAATTGGAGCATAAGGTACCTTGGACGTCTTATTCTCTTCTTCTTGTATCTTTGGACACATCTCCTTAGTCAACATCAAATGACCAGGTAAAGGTGTGCTCATAGCTTTAGCATTCTCTGTATAGAAATGTTGCAATACCTTTGAAATATAATTATCTTGAGATAAAGTCAATAATTTTTTCTTCCTATCTCTACAAATTTTCATACCAAGGATTTTTTTTGGTTGCCCCCAAATCCTTCATAGCAAATGAATGTGATAACTGGCACTTCAAGCCCTTAATGTGATCCATGTTAGACCCAGCTAAAAGCATATCATTAACATATAAACATGAAATAATGTAGTTGTCATCATCCATCCTCTTAAAATAAACACAATGATATGCATGACACCTACTATATCCATGCTCATGCATAAAATTGTCAAATTTTAGAAACCTTTCCCAATGTTCTTGTTTCAAGCCATATTAACTTTTCTACACTCTGCACACAAATTTATCCTTATCTTTAACCTCAAATCCCTATGGGATCACTTCATCCAAATCACCATGAAGGAAGATTCATAGTACTTAAAACAATGTGAGTAGAAGTCATTTTTACAACAAGAGAGAATATTATATCAAAATCAATACCCTTTTTCTATACAAATCCTTTTACATCTAACCAGGCATTAAATTGTTTCTTACTTTCATCCTCTTCTTTTAACTTGCAAAACTATTTATTTTGTAAAGCCATTTAACTTGCAGGCAACTTGCATAAATCTCATGTCTAATTTTTTAGCAAATTGTCCATTTCTTCTTTCATTGCAAACTCCTACTAAATCTTTGTATCCACCTATACAACTTCATCATAACATTCAATTTCACTAGCATTAGTAAGTGAAATACAATATAAAGAAGGAGAAAATATTTTTGGAGGTCTACTTAACCTTGTTGATCATCTAGCATTCACTAGAGTGTGGGGTATTTTTTTTTGGAATTATTGTAGACCAAGATGAATTATTGGAACATCACATTTTGGAGTATTATCCAGCATTGCACAATCATTTTCTTTCTTCAATCGTGATAATGCAATAGATCTTTTGGAGCATCATCCAACACCACATAGTCATTTTCTTTCTTCTCATGTTGCTGCAACAGATCTTTGTACAACACTTTCTCATCAAATATGATATCTCTGCTTCTTATAGTTTTACAATTTTCAAAATCTCAAAGCCTATAACCAAATTCATTAATGTGATATCCAAAAAATACACATTTCTTTGACTTATCTTCCAGCTTGGTTCTATTTTTATAATCTATATGAGCAAATTCTTCACAACTGAAGGTTTGAGAAAAGAATAACTCATCTTCTTACAAGTCCATGCTTCCTCTAGAATACCACAATCTAAAGGAGTAGAGGGACCTCTATTGATAAAATTTACAACAATATTGATAGCCTTCACCCATATGTTTAAGGACAACCCAACATGCAACCTCATGTTCCTTTTATGCTCCATCATTGTCTTGTTCATGTGTTTAGCCACTCCATTTTCCCATGGAGTCCTTGGAATATTTTTTTGTCTATGAATACCATTAGTGGACCAATAATCTTCAAATTTATGACTACAATACTTGCCATCATTATCAGATCTAAAAATCTAATCTTTTTACTAGTCTAATTCTCAACCAAGCATTTCTATTTCTTAAAAGTTTCAAATACATTAGATTTCTATCTAAGAAAATAAACCCATAGTTTTCTAGTTGCATCATTAATAAATTTAACATAATAATGAGAGCCACCAAGGGAAGATACCTGAGCTAATTCCCATACATTGGTATGCACAAGCTCTAATCTCTCACTTTTCTTTTCCTTTCCACTCTTCAGAAAACTCTTTCTCTATTATTTTTCATACACACAACTTTCATAGAAATCCATATTAACACATTTCAAACCTTAAACTTTTTTTGAATGAAGTAATTTCATAGATTTCTTACTCATGTGCCAAAGTTTTTGGTGCCATAGCACTATATCAAAATCTACAACATTTATTTGATCTCCCTACTCAACTATAGGAATTCTTCCTAATCATTCATTTTTCTTTGAAAAAATCAAAGTAGAATGAACAATATGACATATACAAAGATATAAGATGCCTACTTTCACACCTTTTTGCTACTACAAGGGAACCTCTTAAATCCAATATTTATCATTAAAAGTAACTACACAAGCCTCATCATCAAGTTTCCCTGCTGAAATTAAATTCTTACTCAGCCTTGAAACAGTAGCCAATAATTCTCATTCTACAACTTAATATTAACTTTTATCTTTCTAACAATCTGACTGGGTTCATTATCCCCAAATAAATAAACCCAAAATCCCCTTGGACATAATAAATTAAATAACCTCTATGGGGTGTAGCATGAAATGAATCCCAAGAATCTAAAACATAAGAATCATCAACACTTTCTAAAGAAATAATGGAATCCTCTTCAAAAATTTTACCTACTACATTTATCCCTTTTTTCCCTTCTAGTTTATCTCCTTCATTGGTCTTTTGATTCTAACAATATTTCTTCTTATGTCCTTATTTACCATAGTACTATCAATCTCTTGACCCTCTTGATTGAGATCTCTTCCCCTTTGAATTTCCTCTTGGTTTCTCATGATTTCTAGAAGTAATTTCTATCTCAATCATTCTACCTCTGCTTTGTGTATTCAAAGCACTTATTGATGTAGATCCACCTAAATTGATATTCATAGAAGATAATTGACTAGTAAAAATGTTAAACTTATTTAAATGATCTACAAAAAATCCACCTTCTACCATCTTCATATTAAATAAATGCTTCATTAGAAATATCTTGCTTGAAGTAGAGGGATTTTCATATAATTTGTCTAGGGTTTACATCAACTCTTTCATCATCTTCACTTTTGTAATGTTAAATTTCACTAATGGTGCCAAACATAATTGAATACTTCCAAGTGTCTTTCTATCTAAAAACTTCCAGTCCTCATCTAATATAGTGCAAGGAAAGAGAATCACCAAAGGAGATGTCCAAATCCTCAGCAAACAAACACATACGGGAAACACAATAACAAGCAACAATAATGTAGGATGTAATACCAAATCACAACTCTTTATTCATAAAATAATTGATTACATGCAATACTCCCAACTACGAGGCCTTTTAGGTTAGGGCCAAATACAAAGAGAAATTACAAGTTAGTTCTAAAAGATCCCATAAGATCTAGTTACCACGTGCCAATTCCAGCTAGTCCAGATCCACAACTAATTAAGAATGCCAAGAAGAATTCACACTTGTACCCTCAAGTCCACCAAGAAATCATCTGGTTCCTAAGATGCAACCCTAGCTCTTCAAAATTTGCATCTATACTTCATCCCCTTCTCCAAGCTAGAATGAATCATTCTCCTCCTACCAAAAAGACTCTACAAGACCCCTTCTTATACCCAACTAAAACACAAGTCGGCCCAAATCATTAAAAACTAAATTAAATCCCTTACATTAAATATAGGTCAAGCCACAATTCAGCTATAACACTAAATTAAATACCATATATAAATTACATGCCAAAAGTTAGCTCATAGACAACTCGGGACCCATAGAAACCAAGACCAAACTGAGTGTCAGCAAAACCAAGCTAAGCACCAGTAAATTCCCAAGAATTTTTGAGCTCCAAAGACCATGTCAAGTTTTAGAGAGCATGTTCAACAACTAGAGACCATGTTGAGTTCCTAGACCATGCCAAGTTCCCAGATCATGTTGAGCACCAATATCTACCAAGATCCACAACTTTAAGCCAAAATCCCTCCAAACATGTAGGACTAGGATGCTCCTGCATCATCATCTATCATAGCTCCCTATTTCTTGGCTTTTCCTTCCAATGGCTTCCATAAATCCTTCTAATAAAGATATTCCTCCATTTTCATTTTTCATAACTGAAGTTTCTACCCATTAAACTTGTCAACCTTCAGCCTACTCTCATTCTTCATCACTCCCACTCAACCATGACACTTTCCTATTGAGGATAATCGTAAAAAAAAAAAAAAGAACAAAACCTTGCTTTGGTATAACTTGTTAGGATAAACCAAAAATAGAAATAACAATTGCATGCAAATATAAAAAATATCAAAAAATAATAAATTGCACAAAAGAGAACACAAAACACCAAGATTTAATGTAGTTCGCCCAATTCCTAAGTTATGTCCACTAAACAAAAAGTTCAATATAATTATGATCCAATGATTACAATCTAATTACAATCTGCAGTCCCTTACAACTCAATACTACCATAAGAAGAAATTTTTGCATCACACCTTATAAAAATTCCCAAACCTAAGCCCTTTTATACAAGTATTTTTTTCTGTTTTAACATTCCCCATTGGGGCTTGACCCAACCCCAAACCCCATAGCTGAATTATGGAGTATGTAAAATACTTCCCTAACCAGTCACCACAAACTAAGACTTTGTGTAGCTTCTTTTACTCATGTGTCAATTTCTTGCTTCTCCTTTTTACATCTTTATGTAGATCCTAAATTGTGACCACCTACATCAATCTACAAGATATTCTAATTTACAACATATGATACATTATACTTAGTTTCCTATAGGTAGGGGGGATGACCCCTAACTTACCTCTTAGATACTTAAAAGAGTCTTTACGTAGTGCCTTAGTAAATATTTCATCTAACTACTCCTTTGTGTTCACATATTCTAGTCTCACTTCTTTCTCTTGTATGATCTCTCTCAAGTAATGATACTTGATCTCAATATAATTGGTCTTTTTATGCATCATAGGGTTCTTTGATATGTTTATAGCACTTTTTTTATCATACTTTATTATAACATGTTCAATGATCTTTTACTTAGTGATTTTCAACAATTTCTTGATCCGTACAATTTTTGAATAATTCACTTCAGCAATAATATATTCAGCGTCTATTGTAGATTATGAAATATAATTTTTTTTCTTTCCTATCCATTAAATCAAGCTTCTTCCCATTAAGATACTCCTCTACTTGTGCTCTTTCTATCATCAACATTTCCTTCCTAATTATCATCTTTGTAAATGTTCAATTCAAATGTGTCACTTCTCTTGTACCATATGCCATAGTCTTATGTTCCTTTAAGGTATTTTAGTATCATTTTTACTACCATCATATTATTCTCTCTAGGATTAGTAGAGAATCCAACAATAATTTCAATAGCAAAACCAATCATAGGTATGTTATGTACAACATATTGTAATTTTCCAACATTGACGTATACAATATTTGATTCACCTCAATAGAATCATCATTCTTTGATAGTTTTTGTCTAGTCACCATTGGTATTTCAGCTATTGAAATATGATTAAAAAGATCATTGTTGAGAAAGGGATATTATTGAAGAAGAATGTTTTCAATCATTATTTTGTCACTGATGTCAAACCTATTATTTGCTAGAAGGATAATTACTTATAAGATCCAAGTACTATCACTTAATTGATTAATGAAGAGGATTCAATCAATAAGATGTAACAATAACACCTAAGGGAAAGGTTGAGTTATGATTAAGTAATAAAGTACAAGGATCAGTTAAGACAATGGTAAAATAATTTATTGATAATATACTTGAAGACACAAAGATTGGCTACACTTAGCAACTTTAGAAGAATAGGTTATACTAAGACTTTCTGCAAAGCTTGACCAAAGTTGATAGTGGGTGCCGAGAAAAGTTAGTTCATGCCGAGAAAATTATCAGTTAGTGTTGAGTAAAAGAAAATTCTAGTGTGTGCCAAGTAACATAGTTAGTGTCAAGTAAAATGCAATAGTGTCGAGCATTAGTAAATTGTACTTGATGCGGAGTGAAAATACAACAGGTGTCAAGTAACACAGTATGTGCCAAGCATTAGAAGGTTAATAGTGCTGAGCTACTACATTATTTGGAAAGTCAAATATTTTCCAAATCTGAGCTGATAAGTTTGTTATCCTAAATTTTATGAATAAGGTGGAAGATAAACATGGCAAGCTAGTGGTGAAGAATTTGAAGTTAACCATTTTTAGGCAATTTTAAGTGGATTTTACATGAAGTTTCTAGACAAAACAAGATAAAGGGTAGATATATTGTATCCTACCTAATCCATCCAAACTCTAATTTTGACAATGGAAAATAGAGTGGGAAAAATATTCTAAATTCATAGTTAAGGAATGTCAGGTCATGAAGCAAAGTGGTTGGAGTGTGTTGTGTTAAGGAGAAGACATTGAGAAGGAAGAATAGAGTATAGAGACTCTACTTTGTTAAGTGACCACAGGAGTGACCGCATTGGCACAAAAAGAAAGAAGGCTTAAGGAGACAAAATCTTGAAGGGAAAACAAGCCATCAAAGCTACAAAGATTGAAACCCAATCAGAATTGAGAACTGAATTAAGATCTAAAATCTACAAGATATGTTGTAAGTTGTATTAGATCAAAAGCTCTTATTGTTACTCTATAGCAATTGTATCAGCTAGGATAAAATCCTTTGGACTAAGGTTGACTTAATATTCATTAGAAAATCCTTTAATAGGGTGGCATTCCAAGTGAATGACCTATAGTCCTTTAACCAGGCTCACTTCTAATATGGTGATTGAAATTCCTTAACCAAGTCACACTTAATAGTGTGTGTTGTAACCTTTAATAGGGTTGGCCTTTCATAGGGCATCACTTCAGAAGAGTGAGAAAGAAGTACTATATTACTAGTGGTTTTTTCCAAATTGGATCTCCATGTAAATAATTGTGTTTTGTGTGTTGATCTTTCATGTCTTATTGCTACATGTTAATTTATTAGTAACTTGCAACTTAGAGTGATTAGCTTGGATGCATGAATATTTAATGGGTTCACTAAGATGAGTGAAAAAGTTTTATTGGGACATCTGGACCTTGAATAACTAATCCTTCCCCCCAGTTATTCTAAAGAATTTCTAACATCAACTAGCCTTGAATCATCCATACCAAAAGTCTTAAAGGTTTATTTTATATACTTTGATTGAGTAATGAAAATATCTTTGTTCATCTGATAAACATGCAAACCAAAAAAAAATTTAATCCCTCCAAACATTGACATTTAAAATTTCATTTTCATTTTATTAGAAAATGACTTTCTAAATGAGTCTTTTCCACCATGCCATCAACAAAAATTTAAGCAAAAAATATTCTTTTTTCAACTTCACTTTTTAGATACAAATTGTTGTTGTCATTTTGCAAAATCAATCTTAGCCAAGTAATTGTGTAAACTTTTGTACCATTCTCTAGGGGCTTGCTTCAAACCATATCAATCTTTGTGTGACTTACATACTATATTCTTTTTTTTTGGATCAATAAAACCTTTAATTTGTTTAATCTTATTCCTCCAAAATTCCATTCAAAAATGCATATTTTACATCCATTTGATACACTTTGTAAGTAGCATATGCACACAAATTTCTCACTTGTACCAAATTTTCAACTGGGGAAAATGTTTCACTATAATCAGTCCCTTCCTCTTGTCTGTATCTCTTACAAATGGTGTCTCCTTGTTCCTTATGACTTCACCTTTCTCATTTAGCTTGTTTCCAAAAACCCACTTAGTTCCAATCACATTCTTATCTTTAGGTTTGGATGCCAATGTTTATGTCTTTTCCTTCTCAATTTTCTCAATTAATTTTATCCAATCTTCATTCTCTAAAGAATCATTTATAGATTTAGGTTCAAATTCACACAATAAACATGCATCATTCTTCAGTCTTCTTATTTTCATGACTCCTAAATCTTTATCTCCAAAAATTTATTCGAGTGCATGATGTCTTCTCACATACTTTGACAATATAGGTTCAATTTGTGGTTCCTCTTGTTTTTGTCCACTAAATTCTACATGTTCAACATCTTGTATTGTCTCTAGCTATAGCTCGGCTTCCTTTGTCTACCTTTTGGCAGCAAAACTCTACAACTTGGCTTCTATAGTTGATGTCTAGTAGACTACTGATGCTCAAAAAAGCTCTTCTATATAACTTTGGCAATTCTTGGCTATTTCTTCTCGATAGCCACCTTTTTGGTTTAGGCAATGTATTAGGTTCACCTTCATAGATATAGACAAACTTTCTATAATCTTCATGTTCTATCTTGCATTCTTCTTCATTTTTTGCTGCAAATTCATCAACTATAACATTTGTACTTTCAAAAAAGAAATTAGTGTTGGAATTCAAAAACTTACAAGATTTTCTCTGAGTGAAATAACCTAGGAACATACCTTCATCACTTTTTGCATCTAGTTTACCTTTTCTTTTATCTTTCAATATATAGAATTTGCAACCAAAAACTTTATAATAATTCACATTTGGTTCATATCAATTCCAAAGTTCAAATGGTGTTTTTCTGGTTTGTTTATTTGCTTGAACTCGGTTCAAAGTGTAGACTACAATGCTTATATCCTCTCTCCAGTACTTTTATGAAACATCCTTCTCCATCACCAGTATTCTTGCACAATCCATAATTGATATGTTCCTTCTCTTAGCTATACCATTTTGTGGTGGTGTCCTTGGTGCACTCATTTGCTTCTTAATTCCTTTCTCATTGCAAAATATGTTGAGCTTATCTAAATTGACTTCTCTACCTTTTTCTGATCTCAAATATTTCAAACTCTTACATATTTCTTTCTCACCTCTAGAAAGCTACCACTTAAATATTTGAGATGCATCATATTTTTCCTAAAAAAATATCATAGCCATCATTATAGAAAATTCATCAATAACCAAAATAAAGTATTTATTTTCATAATAGCTCTGTATTCCAATAGGACCCCATAAGTCAATATGAACCAACTCCAAAATCTCATCAAAATAATAGGTCTTGCTCTTGAATATAGACTTTGTCATTTTACCCATTTGACATTGTTCCTATTGATATAAGATTATTTTGAAGTGAAGAACCTATAATGGAAAAATCATTATTTTGTTAATGATGTAAAACCTTCTACTTGTTGGTGAGACAATTGTTTTTTTGGTCTAAAAGCTATCATTTAATTGATTGATGAAGAAGATTTGAAAAGAGAAGATAACAATAGCACCTAAAGAAAGGTTGAGTTTTTGGTATGTAAAAGAATCACTAAGACCAAGTAAGAAATTGATATTGTAGTGTATTTTTTGTCTACTTAAAGTCTAAAATGAAAGATTACTCAAGTTGAGACTGGAAGGAGATCAAGTAAGAAGTGTGTCTTCCAAGCCTTGTCGAGTAGTTAGTGCAAGCCAAGAAGAAATTAGTTGAAGTCGAGTGAAAAACAAGAGGTGTCAAGAAAAGATGAAAAATAGTGCAAGCCTAGTGATTGTTAGTATATGTCGAGTAAATTTTAGTTGGTACTAAGCATCAGTAAAATTTAGTATTTTCTGAGTGAAATAGTGTTGGTCAAGTGACAAAGTAGTATAGATGTCAAGTGATAACAAATAGTGTTAAATCAAAGATTTTATGAATATGAGATGATTATTTGATTTCTTGAATTATCTGAAGCATGTGGAAGATAACTATGATGAGATGATGGCACATAATTCAAAGTAAATCATTTTGTGGAAAATTAAATGAAGATTGGAGAAGAAGTTTCTAGAGGAACCAAATGGAAAAGTGGGTAGATTCATTGTATCCAACCTAATCCTATGTAACCCTAAAATGGAAAATTGTGGTTAAGAAAAAAAAATCTCAATTATCTATTTATAGAGATAGTTGGTTAGAAGAAAGTATTTCATGTGTGAGAACCTAAGGAAGACAAGGAGTCTAGGGTATGTAGTGACCAAACAGAGGTGAATGCAGTTGGCATGTAAAGTAAGAAGGCTTAATATTTAAATGCTTGGAGGGTGAACAAGCTATCAAAATTGAAGAGTATGAATGCCAAGTAGAATGGAGGACTGAAATAGAGATCTATAATCTACAAGTTAGTTGTAATTTTTTATTGGATCAAGCCTTACTACTACTTTCTAATCATTGTATGAGTCTAGAGTAATTCCTTTGGATTAAGGTTGACCTAATAGCCATTAGTAAATGCTTTAACTAGATGACATTCTAATGGAATGGTCTAAAGTCCTCTAATAAAGCTCACTCCTAATAGAGTGATTGAAATCCTTTAACCAAGTCATAATTAATATTGTATATTGTAACTTTTAATAGGGTTGGCCTTTCAAAGGACATCACTTTAGAAGAGTGAGAATTAGTAGCATGTTACTAGTGGTTTTTCCCAATTTGGGTTCCCATGTAAAATCCTCGTATCAAATTGTATGCATGTCCTTATGTTGTTTCATGTTTACATTTTTGCAAAGTTATTTTGACCTATGATAGTAACCTAAAAAGTTTAAGAATTGTTTGATCTAATCCATGCATGCATATTTAAATTTTATGGATATGGGTTTACTAAGCATTTTAAAATTTTATTTTGTACATCTTGACCTTGGATAATTGATTCACCCTCCCCTCTCAATTATTCTAAATAATTCCAACAATTCCCACATTGCTTTATTAGATTTTTTTGTCTTGGTAACCCTCTAACTCTTTTCATTTTACTGATTCTTACCAAGTTTTCAAAGTTCACATGGCATGGCCTCTTATTCCATAACCAAACGTCTTCACATTGTGCAAATAGACAAGTATATATAGATAGGTCTAGATAGAACAACTTGTAGACACCTAAATTTGATTACACTATTTTAGTAATCCTATTTAGTTATCTAAAAAGGCATTATTAATTAAATTTCTATTTAATTAATCCTTTGTCACCCCCTAGTTGATTAATTTAATTAATCATCTATAGTCCTAATTGATAAATCAAATAATCTATTATTTATCAATTAAATCCTATTCTTCTATCTAATTCCAAAAATCCCCATTTATTAAATAAATCTATTTGATAAATGAAATCCTCAAATTCAAAAACCCCTAACCTATCTCTAATCCTCCATTTAGCCTAATCCACCCCATCCACCCATGCTAACCAAGCTTAGCCACTAACTCACCCACCCTAATTAATGCCATCCACTTGCACATCTCTAACATCCCTAATCTAATCCTAAACCCAAGCCTAATCCACCCCCTAATGTTGTCACATTCCTTAAACAAGTTTAAGACTTTCCTAAACCAAACCAAAGTCTTCCCTCAAAAAAACCCAACCACTAAGTCATGAGTGCTCTTACAAAACATAAAGACTCTTACAAGCCCACTCATGACTCTTACATCCCTCTTACATACTCAACCCCACTCATCATGACTTTAACCAACCCTTAACCCTACCCTCTCACACTCATCCTCCTTGTGACAAGTGTCACCTTCCCATTGGTGCTAAACAAGCACAATCCATGTGCTCTCCTTTGAGTGCATCCTAGCCCTCCTTAAGCCTTCATCCATCCTTGCATCTAAGCCCTCCATCCCTCTACCCCTTAGCCTATAAATTGAATCCCATCCCAAGCCATTTCATCAACAATCTTTGAGCTAAAGTTACCATGCTATTTTGAGAACCAAAGCCATCAACCATACCCTTATAATGCCAAATTGAGAGCTCACAAAGCTACCAATTTGCCATTACCCATCTCCATTGAAGCAGCTTTTGAGCATCTTGAGCATACATCCACAACAAAAGGACACATCTACAGAATCAAGAAAGCATGGAGTGTTTTCTCTTGTGAGGTTTGCACTTCTTATTTTCTTTCTTAGTCTAAGAATATTTGTGAATTTAGTTTTTGGTTTGTGAATGTTTACTTTATTTGTTAATGTTCTTTGCACACTGATTCTGGTTCTACACAACTTACCTCTTTCTTTCTCTCTACTTCTAGCTAGTTCACCAATAAAATCATAGATCTTTGTCTTCTTATTCTAGAAATCAACTTTGTAGCCTGAACTTATCAACTATGCTACACTCAACAAGCTATACTTTAAACCATCATACCAATATGCATTATCACACTTGATCTTTTCATTCAGTTGAATTGATAAATTACCTATCTAAAAACATGGTGCATCATTACCAAACTTAACACTACTTCCATTTTAATGTTCTATCTTATCAAACTTAGTTGTATCACTAGTCATATGATGTGAGGAACTACTATCAATTATCCATCTTCCATTCTTATTCACATGTGGGACCAATGTAGTTTTCTCATTTTCATCATAATCATGTTTCATTGCAACATAAAAAACTTCTTCATCATGATCATTAAAATCACTATTACAATCATCCTCTTCAGCAATATAGAAAGATATACTACCTTTGGCTTTTTAGTCTCTTTGACCTCTATTGCTTGATTCATCTCTTCTTCCTTTATTTTTAAATATTTCCTATAATCTTTGTCATCATTGTCAGGATATCTAGCTACAATATGATTGACTTTATTACATGTAAATCAAATCATAGGAAGTTTACCTTTGTATTTTCCTTCTCTTCTAGGAAGTCTTCTTGCCAATAATACTTCAAGTTCATCAAGGTCATCATCAAATCCACTGTCACTATCTACATACTTGATTTTCTTCTTTTTCTTAAATCCATCGAGGGTTAGTTGTGCCTAGAATGTAAATTCAACATTAGCAGAGGATTATTTGATAATTAAAATACAATAAGTCTACTAGTCATAGTAGCCAAGGTTAGATCATCACCAAGTGTGCATCTCAGTTCTTAAATTATAGATACTCTAATTTTATAGACAGGAAGTAAAGTCCTCAATACTTTACTTATCATAGTTTCTTCATTTATATGTCCTCCAAGTGCTCTCATGGAGTTCACCACTTCTTTGATTTGACTACAATATTCTCACATTCTTGCATTTTCATGTCAAAAAAATTTCCTCTCAAACTTTATGCCTTAGCTCTAAACACATTCTTGTCTCCACCATGGATTTTTTCCAATTTCTCACAAATTTTCTTAGTAGTAGTCCATTCCCTCACATCATCAAATTGTTCATAACTAAGGACTATTGAAAGTTCAATCATCTTTTTGTTTTTTTTTTCATTTTTTCAATGATCATAGGTTTAGGCACCTCAATGTATTCATTTCCCAAGTAGTAGGATGTGGAATCTCAAATACCATATTAGTGCAATCTCATCAATCATTTCCATGGTAGGAAGTTCTCTTTGTTTAGCATAGGTACCTTTTTCTTGTACATATGGATCTTTGGCTTGAGTGTCTTTAAACTTTCTTTGCAAGCACCAAAGTTCTTATACCAATTCTTATAATGATTTAGAATAATTGAGAGGAGGGGTTGAATTAGTTATCCTTGGGTCTCGAATGACCTCAATCAGATTAATCAATTACAAATACCCATTTGGTCTCTACAGAATATCATCAGCACTTTATAATTTCATGCAATATCATAACTCTCTATCTCTATATGTGTCAACTACCAATAAATAAACTTCTATAAAATATAGCATGTAAAACAATAACATCCACCTATGAAAATAACACTTTGAAAATAGGATATAACATGGAAACCCAATTTGAGAAAAACCACCAAGTAACATGTTACCAATTTTTCACTCATATGAAGTGAGATCAGTGAAGAGCCAACCTTGTTAAAAGTTATACAACACACTCTTAAACGTGAACTTATTCAAGCATTTAATCACCCTGTTAAGAGTGACCTTTTTAGAGGACTTTAGAAAATTTTATTAGAGTATGACCTTGATTAAAGGATTTAAAAAATGACTATTAGGTCAACCTTGATTAAAGGATTTTGGATTCATATAGTGGTTAAAATGTAACAATAGGTTTGATCTATAAAGTACAACTCACTTTGAAAATTTAGATATCCATTCGCTCATCTATCAGTTCATTTACTAGCCTTCATTGAAATCTACATCACTAATATTCTTGGCATCTCCTCAAGCAATCACTTCTTCACAAACTCTTTACACTTCACCTCTATTTTTATCATCTCAATGGCTTCTCCTTGAGATTGGAAAAAAAAAAATTGAACCAACCTTCAAATTCATTTCTTCTTCCTCCTTAAATAGGTAATTTCAATCTTTTTTTGCTTAAATGTCACTATGGTCAGATTCATCAAATCTTTCTATCTTTTTGTTCTCCTTCTTCTAAAAACTTTTGAACAAACCTTTGCCTTTGATCACTTGAGAAACTCTCCTCATGCATTAAATAAACCATCTCATTGATCCATATCTTACACATGTTTTGACTAATTCAAAATTCCAACTATGTTGGCCCCAAAATCAAATCTTTTTGATGGGGACACAACCCAAGCATAGAATGGACACAACAGAAAAGGGGAAAATATATTAACTGAGAAAATAAGCTAGTACAAATAGTACAGAGAAAATAAACTTCAAAACATGCCCTAAAGGCTTACAATAGCATAAATCTGGAGATAATTTCTCCTTTCAGTACCTCCTCTCAAACTCCACTCCGAACTACCTTTTACAATGCCAGAAATCTCATTAAATAGACCCCGGAGGGTTAAGGACTAGGAGTACATTCTATAAATTGATAGTAGGAATCCACTAACCAAATAGAAGGTTCCAGAAGCTGCATTAGAAGTCGACACAAATCTAGAAGAATCCAGAAATGGTAACCGAACTTTAGAGAGGCATAACTTTTGAACTGTAGCTCCGATTGATGAACTGTTTACATTTTTGGAAAGCTCTCAAAGCGCTCTATACCCCTATGGATGATCTTTTCCCATCCCCCATTTTTTGACCCTCTTTGAGGTCATTTAATGCCCCTAACCTAACTTTGAAGCATTCTTAGGAGGTCTCCAATACCCAAAAAATTGCAATAACTTTCAAACCGTGGGGCCTTTTGACCTGATTCTTTTTTTGGAATGCTCTAAATTACAATTACATTCATCTAGCCAATTTACACCTCCTAGTTCACCAAAATGATGGCCCAATTACATACTCCTATTTTTTCAGGATTTACTAGCTCACTGATATTGGAACTGTGAGAGTTGGAACCTTTATTTGACCCAAATGGGTGTCCAAAAATGAAAACACATAAAATAGAAACTAAGTCTAAGTACTTTTTTTTTGGTGACATAGGATTGCCCTTATACCTCTAGATGCTCCTGCATCACTTTTTCAAATTGTAACTCTTGTTGTCACCTGACTATCACTGCTAGCTCAACACACACTATATTTTCTTGTTCAGTATCAACATGTTCACTTGACCAATACTATTCTTGGTCATTACTATACTTCTACATATATTTTCTTTCCAATAACTAACACTTGGCTTGAACTCTCTTGTTTAGCTTCTACTTATAGCTCAGCACACACTATATTTTCTCACTCAGTATCAACACGCTCACTTGACCAATACTATTCTTGGTCATTACTATACTTCTACATATATTTTCTTGCCAATAACTAACACTTGGCTTGAACTCTTTTGTTCAGCTTCTACTTCATTGATTATGCAATATTGATACTTGATCAAGCTTATCCTATGAATTATTTCAAATCATCGCTTCATTAAACTATCCTTTTTACTTCATGTATTGATTGAACAAGACATGTTCCTATTAAGGACTAACTTACCAAGTTGGTAGTGTTGTTGCATATGTTCTATATACCTAAATTAATAATGTTAGCTATAACAAAGTTATATTCACTCATTTACTATGTGATCTTCTCCTTAACACTTGGCTTGGAAAATTTGTGGCTTATGTGGCAGCTACTTAATAAATATTACATGAGGAGAGAACCAAAAGTTTTTAATTTTTCTATTTTAATTTGAAAATTTAATATAATATTTTTTTGGTGAAGATCTTGGCCATGTAGACTCCATTTGTATCTCTCTACAAATGGATTCTATTCACATTATTGTTCCTTCCCAAACCAGATATTTTTTGCTACTTCCAATACTTTAATAACTCATTGGTATCATGGAGGAGTTTCCTTTACCACACAGAGGAGAATAAACAATATAACATTCTCCTATTTTTCTTTTTTTAATAATACAGTTTGTAATATGTGGCCAACAAATAGGGTTATATTTGTGTCATTATTTTGTTAGACGAAAAAACCAAAAACCATATTTTCAGTTATATGTTGTTATAATATTGAGCTATATATTTCAACTCTATTATAACTTGGGACAATAGATTACGATCAGATTTTATATCAAAAAAAGGGGACTTAAGTATGTAGATCTTCTTGTAGAAGAATTCCATGTGAAGTATATATTATTTACGAAGGAATCAAATATCTTTAAACTATTTTTGAAAGAGTAAAAATTTGTTTGTATTTCATCACCAAGTTTACTAAGGAGGTAGGATCCATGTCTTGGGATGAATGATGATCAAGTTTAGATTGTTTTGTGTGTTTTTATTTTTTGCATTTTATTATTTTCACTTGATTTAATACATAGACTTAGTGTATAGTTCATATACTTTAATTTACATAATTATATTTGTAATTTTTTTAGATGTGTGCTTTTTTTTTTTTTTTGGGTGTTGGTTTTCTAATTTCACGTAGAATTATTATACTAGTTTATATATTTTAATTTATTTAATTGTAAATAATTGGGTAAGTGGACCAAAATGGTGTGTAAAAAAGTGGATGTTCCATAGGAAAAAAAGTGAAAAGTGTACATGATGGAGTCATGTTATGTGTACTTTTCATAAAATTCAAATATGGGATTTCTTGTTACTGAGCCAAAAAAATAATATTAAAAACACTTCAAAATAATTATTTTCCAATTGATTTTTACCAACCAAAAATATGATCTTACTTTACTAGTAAAAATAAAATTTAGTTTGTCTGCACACTAGGCTATTTTTCACATCCAAATCTATGGACAACAGAGGTTAAAGTGCCAAAAAAACCACAAATGTGATTTGGTTTAGCTCCCTCAACCTTGACATTGTCTTGTTTGTTGGAAAACTTTGATGGCACCACCACAAAAAAGTTAGTTATCTTTGTTTTAGTTTTGTATTGCATGTTGTATTATTTTAGGTATCTTAATATTGATTTACATTTTTATAATCATATAATAATCAGATACATCTAGACATAATAAATGCAAAGGAAACTAAAGGTTGCCTCCTACCAAAGAAGAAAACATTAATGTAGTGCCTCTCGTATTTTTCATTTGCACCTTTTTATATAAAGTTTGGTCCCAGAGATACTTATACTCATGTTATTTTTACATTCAAGATGACCTGAGGGTCCGTTTTTATACTTTGATATCAGTATCATAGATGTTAGATTACTCTGTTATTCCATTGATCATATTTTCATGATGATGCCATTCTGAGATGATAGTATGTTTTATGATGATATCTGGTTATCGGGTATTTGGACATATCTCTGATTTTATTA
Organism: Cupressus sempervirens; assembly: GCA_028749045.1. Taxonomy (NCBI): domain Eukaryota; kingdom Viridiplantae; phylum Streptophyta; class Pinopsida; order Cupressales; family Cupressaceae; genus Cupressus; species Cupressus sempervirens. The sequence goes on along the minus strand of CM053789.1, from coordinate 49,998,482 downwards.
TATGTGGAGTTAATGCTATGGTGATTTACTTCATTCTTGCTTTGTTGTGCTTTATGCAAACGTGAGTGATGTAAATGGATTAATTTAGTATAATTGAATAAATGGTTAAATTAGGTATTTAATACATTATTGCTTCGACTATGTTATTATATGCAATTGCACTTGATCATGTGTTTTAGTGTGCAAGATTTATATCCCTAGCAATAGCACATTGAGTTAGTGATTTAGTTATTTATATTTTACCAATGTCATCCCTGTATGGTTGATGTATCTAATTTAAATGTTTAATTTCAACCTTCTAGTGATTTGATAAATTTGGACTCATTTCCATTATGAGATTTGACCTATAAACATTTTTGTGCATTTAGAGGTTCACATTGTTGTGAAAGTTGTTAAGGAAATTTTTATGATTTTAGATTTTTGGGCTTTATTTTAATTGATTTTTAATTTATGGCAGCCTTTCCATAGATGAATTCCAATCACCTAGAATAGCATGCTTTCATTTGGGTTGACTCAGGATCTAACTAGTTCTCTTAGCTATTTTCCTTAATCAATTATTTACTCAAAAAGTGAATAAGTATCCAAAGAGGAAATTAATTCCTCACTTCTCACTTTTGGAAATTACAAATTTCAAAGCTTTTTTCCAAAATCCTCTTCTAGAGGATTGTGTTTCTATTCATTGTGAGAGCTACGGACATGAAATCTTCATGAGATAAGTCTGCTTGGATCTAACTCGAGGAGACCTTGCTTTGCCATAACTTTCGATAGTTTTTGTGACATATTTATTTTATTTGGTTACTTTTTGTTTTACCCCTTTTGGCTGTTAGGTAGGGCTCTCCTAATTTCATGTCTCATCATTGTTTCTACTTTCATTTCTAGTAATTTTTTGTTAGGAGGCTAAGAACCACATTCCCCTCCATTTCTGATTGCTAGTTCTGCCCAATTGGTTGAATACGATTATTTTCCTAGTTTTTGGGATAGGGGTTTGTGATTTCTTATGGTTATGTTGTCCATTTTTGTATATAGTGTCTAAACCTAAATTTTATTGGATTTTTGTGGCTTTTGTCCCCTAAGACCAAATGGGTTCTATTTTCAAACTTTTTGAGTTTTAGGGTTTTTACCTTGATTTTTGTGCCACCCAATTTTCTTGACATGATGTTGGTCATGGACTTGGATCATTTGTAGGATGTCAGTCAGACCATTATTCCACTTTTATGTTACATTAGGATGTGTGTCACGTCCATCCTCCTAAGCTTGTATTTAGTTGAGTATGATATTTCTTTTGTTCTCATCCAATCGTTGTACTATGATCTTCGTGATGGTGGCGCACCACACATGAGCACTTGCACATGCATTTGTCAAGTGACCCTGCGAGGCCCGAACTATCATTTGTACTTCGATGGAGTTATGATCACTTTGGGTTGGGTTGGGAATATGCATGCCTATGGGCTTTCATTATTTAATTAGCATGGGTAAGGTAGGGTAGCACCTTTGAGGGGGATTCTATCTCACTACCTAGTGACTATTACCTAGAGGGTTGGCATGAAGGAGTTTTATTCAAGTGATAACTAAATAAAATATTGGGTGGTAATAAAAGTAAGATAATAAAATTTTACAATGTGCGAGCCCTCCATTGTGTTAGGAACCTGTGTGTTCCTTCTATTTATTTTGTTAGAGTAGAGTTGTTGGACGCATATGCTTTGTAAGTCGTCCCGTGAGTTTATTTTATTATCCCACATGCATAGGTAGTATTACTTTTCTAGATCGTACCCAGTATATAAGAATAGGTTGAGGCTCTTGATGGGTACGGACGAATTTATTGTATCGAGCTTGCTCAAAGGAGGTTACCCCCTCGAAGTGGCCTGCGATCAGTAGATTTATTCTGAGTTCTGCTATCACTTTGTATTCTGTTATTTCGAGCATTCTCACGATATTGCTATAAGGAGGTTCTTCTCATCTGGTATCAGAGCACTCTCTTGGGCTCGCTGGGTGGAAATTACATCAAATTTTTTTCTGTCGTGGCCTTCAGGTTCCTCTCACTTCTAATATCTCTTGTTATTGCAATAACTCTTTTCAGTTGTTCTGTCTGTGAGTGAATTTTTCTAAGTCGACTGTTCAGAAAAAAAAAAAAAAAAAAAAAGAGTAAAATTTTTTCTGTTTTTTAGTCGTAGCTTCCTTGTTTGCTTTCTGTTTCTGCTCATACTTCCGCAGAACGTCTGCAATATCATTTCGCATACTTCCTTCCTTGGCGACCCAACCCCAAATTTTACATATCAAAGCCCTAAATCCCTCATTTATCTAATTTTAGGGTTTGCCCTATCTTTTTCACCTCTCATCCAATCGCCACCAAACTGAGCCACAAGATTCAATTCCTCATTTTGCTCCCTTATCCCTCTTGGACTGTTCGCCTCATTTCGCCTCCCTACCCTTGAAACCCTCATTTTTCTTTTTCCCTTGTCCCCAGATAGTCTCCCACCACCCGTCGAACACCCATTTCCTATATGAGTTTTACCCAAATCCAAGTTTGCCGTAACTAAAAAAGTTTTTGTTTCTCATCTTCTACCCATTTCAAAAAAAAAAAAAAAAAAAAAAAAAAAAAAACAACCTTGTTTTATGGTTGTTACGCGTACAGGAGCAAAAATCATGGAAGAGGAAATTGCATCCCTCAAAACCAGACTTCAAGATCTGGATGACAAAATTCTGGGTCTTAACTTTCAGCAGTCAGCCATGAGCCGAAACCATTCAGGAGATACTGGGTCCTCTTCTGGCAATTTCCGTGGACCAAAGCTTGATTTTCCACGCTTCGATGGTTCTGATCCGACTGGATGGATCTATAGGGCAGAGCAGTATTTCAGCTTGCATAATACTTTGGATAACCACAAAGTCTCCCTTGCATCTTTTCATTTGGAACATGAAGCTCTTCAATGGTTCCGTTGGTACATCAAGGCTAATGTAGGCCCAACGTGGAGCGAATTGTGCACCCTCATTTTGGAGCGCTTTGGCCCTAGTTCCTTTGATGATTTCACAGGAGCACTCACTAAACTGCGTCAAACAGGCACTGTAAGGGAATACCAGACAGAGTTTGAAAAATTAGCTAATCACATAGAGGGCTTGTCTGATGAATTCTTCCGTAGTTGTTTTGTCAGTGGTCTGAAGGATGCACTTCGCTCAGAAGTCAAAATGTTTCGACCTACTACAATGATGGAAGCCCTTGGGTTGGCTAAGTTAGCGGAAGACAAGATTAGTGCTCTACAACGCTCCAGATCTAATTTTGTTCCATTCAGAAATACAGGTTCTCACAACCCTCCAGTCATACCCGCTCCAAGAACTACTCCGATCAAGCACTTGTCTGAAACAGAGATGCGAGTTAGGCGAGACAAAGGGCTTTGTTATAATTGTGATGAGAAATGGTCTCGGGGCCATAGATGTGTTCAGCAAAAGCTCTATCTCTTGGATGTGGATTCTCCACCGGAACTGGAAGAATATGTAGATGCTCAGGAAACAGTGGATGCTGAGGTTGAGCCTCACCAACCTGAACCTCCTTCCCCAGAAGCTCCACCAGAGATATCTGTCCATGCTTTGGCAGGAGTCACTACTCCACAAACCATGCGGGTCCAGGGTTTCTTCAAGAAGATTCCTCTTACTATACTCATTGATTCTGGTAGCACTCATAACTTCATTGATCCACGCATAGCCAAACAGGCTGATTGCTTTATCCATCCCTGCTCTAGCTTTGAAGTCATGATTGCCAATGGGGGCACTTTACCTTGTAAAGGGAAATGTCGCAATGTGCGTCTCTCTATTGGAGATTATAACATGCGCTCTGACATGTTTGCCTTACCCTTAGGTGGCTGTGATGTGGTTTTGGGTGCCCAATGGTTACGCACTCTTGGCCCCATTCTCTGGGATTTTGCTGAACTTTGGATGCAGTTTTCAGCCGAGGGGCACCAACACACTTTGAAAGGCTTACAACCAGGGTCTCTCAGCATCATCAGTTCACACCGTATGGAAAAACTTCTTAAGAAGAATTCACATGGTGTCATCGCTCAGCTCCATTCCATTCAGATGCAGCCATCAGCAGTCTCTAGCACTCCTGCCGATCTCCAACACATTTTGGACAAGTATTCTGGTATATTTGCTGAACCTGTGGGATTACCTCCTTCTCGTCCAGAGGACCACCGTATTCAGCTCCTTCCTGGCAGTGTTCCGCCCAACATCAGGCCCTACCGCTACCCATTTCATCAGAAGACCGAAATCGAGATACTTGTCCGTGACTTACTGAAGCAAGGTATTATTCGCCCTAGTACCAGTTCCTTTTCTTCTTCAGTTCTGCTTGTTCGCAAAAAAGATGGGTCATGGCGACTCTGCATTGATTTCCGAGCACTTAATCATCTCACTATAAAGGACAAGTTTCCCATTCCAGTTGTTGATGAACTTCTTGATGAACTTCATGGGGCTCATTTTTTCTCCAAGTTAGATCTTCGTTCTGGGTATCATCAAATTCGGGTTAATGAGGAGGATATACCTAAAACTGCCTTCCGCACACATGATGGTCACTATGAATTTTTAGTCATGCCCTTTGGCCTCACGAATGCTCCTTCAACATTTCAGGCAGTGATGAATAACATATTTCGACCATACCTCCGGAAATTCATTCTAGTCTTCTTTGATGATATCCTCATATATAGCAAAACTTGGGCTGAGCATCTCCATCATCTGGAGCTTGTCTTGCAACTTCTCTCTGATCATCAACTCTGTGCAAAACTATCTAAATGTGTGTTTGGCCAGGAGGAAGTGGAGTATCTCGGGCATATTGTTGCACACCATGGAGTGCGGGTGGATCCTACAAAAATAGATGCCATGAAAACTTGGCCGCATCCTAAAACTCTCAAGAGCCTTCGGGGTTTTTTGGGGTTGACTGGCTACTACCGCAAGTTTGTCAAAGATTACGGGAAAATTGCAGCACCATTGACAGCTCTGTTAAAAAAGGATGCCTTCTCCTGGACCCCTGTTGCTGAGACTGCATTTGAACAACTGAAACAGGCTATGTGCAGTACACCTGTTCTCGCGATGCCAGATTTTTCCAAACCCTTCACTATTGAGAGTGATGCTTGCGGCAATGGATTGGGTGCTGTTCTCCTGCAAGATGACCATCCTATTGCGTTCACTAGCAAAGCCCTCTCTGGTAAGAATCTAGCCCTCTCTACTTATGAAAAAGAAATGATGGCTATTTTGCATGCTGTACAGAAGTGGCGGCCATACCTCTTAGGGAGTCATTTTTGCATCAGAACCGATCACCAAAGTCTGAAATACTTCCTGGAACAACGGGTATCCTCTCCTACACAACAGAAATGGGTCAGCAAACTCATGGGGTATGATTATGAGATCACCTACAAGAAGGGTAAGGAGAATATTGTGGCAGATGCTCTTTCTCGCACATTTGATAATCAAGCTTCCCTTTCCGCTATTTCTAAGCCCATTCCCAATTGGTTAGCGTCTGTTCAGCAGGGCTATGACAGTGACTCTTCTTTATCTCAAATCATTCACCAGCTAGCCAATAATGCTTCTGCTATACCACATTACTCTTGGGATGGTGCTTCTCTTCGATACAAGGGTCGGCTAGTGCTTCCTCAGAACCCAGCTCTACATCAGGCTATTTTTTATGAACTCCATGCTTCTCCTTCAGCAGGGCACTCAGGCTTCCTCAAAACTTATGAGCAAGCAAGGAGAAACTTTTTTTGGAAAGGAATGAAACAGACGATTCAACAGATGGTGGCTGAATGTGATACTTGCCAACGCCACAAGGGTGAAACGACCCTCCTTCCTGGCTTGCTCGAACCATTGCCCATCCCTACACGGATTTGGACTGATATTTCTATGGATTTCATTGAAGGGCTTCCTAAATCCGGTGGCAAGACAGTGATCTTGGTTGTGGTTGATCGTCTCTCAAAATATAGTCATTTTTGTGCCCTCAGCCACCCCTATACTGCCTCCTCTGTTGCACAAATCTTCATGGACCAGATATTTCGTCTTCATGGACTCCCTTCTTCCATTGTCTCTGATCGTGATGCAACTTTTACCAGTCATTTTTGGACTGAACTGTTTCAGAAAACTGCCACCAAACTGAAGATGAGTTCGGGCTATCACCCACAAACTGATGGTCAAACGGAAATTGTCAATAAATGCTTGGAAACTTATCTTCGTTGCTTCACTTCCGAACAGCAACATCAGTGGGCCAAGTGGCTCCCTTTAGCTGAATGGTGGTACAATACCTCTTACCACACTGCCTCTAAAATGACTCCATATGAAGCAGTCTATGGTCAGGCACCTCCAGTGCTCCTTCCCTACACTCCCAACAGCTCACCAGTCCAGGCAGTTGACATAGTTCTCCGCAGCAGGGATCAGATTCTTCGTACCTTATAGGATAATCTTCACATGGCCCGTAATCGGATGAAACAACAAGCAAATCAACACCGTTCTGAGCGCTCATTTCAAGTTGGGGATATGGTTTTTCTTCGTCTACAGCCATACAAACAATCCTCCCTAAAGCTGAAAGGGCGTCATAAGCTGGCCCCAAAATTTTATGGGCCTTATCAGGTTCTGCAGAAGATTGGTTTAGTTGCTTATAAACTGGAACTTCCTCCTTCTTCCCGCATTCATCCAGTTTTTCATGTTTCTTGTCTAAAGAAAGTTCTGGGTACCACTGTCAGAGCACAAACTACTCTCCCTGAAATGGATACGGAAGGATCCCTTATCCTGGAGCCGGTGGCAATCATTGACCAGCGCACTCGCCAGCTTCGCTCTCACTCCATCTCTGAGGTCTTGATTCAGTGGCATGGCATGCAACCAGAGGATGCTACCTGGGAACCCCTTCTTCAGATTCAACAACAATTTCCACACCTTAAGCTTTGAGGACAAAGCTTTTTTCTAAGGGAGAGGGGATGTTAGGAACCTGTGTGTTCCTTCTATTTATTTTGTTAGAGTAGAGTTGTTGGACGCATATGCTTTGTAAGTCATCCCGTGAGTTTATTTTATTATCCCACATGCATAGGTAGTATTACTTTTCTAGATCGTACCCAGTATATAAGAATAGGTTGAGGCCCTTGATGGGTACGGACGAATTTATTGTATCGAGCTTGCTCAAAGGAGGTTACCCCCTCGAAGTGGCCTGCGATCAGTAGATTTATTCTGAGTTCTGCTATCACTTTGTATTCTGTTATTTCGAGCATTCTCACGATATTGCTATAAGGAGGTTCTTCTCACATTGGGAAGTTGATTTGGCATAATACCGACCTTGGGCTTTTTGATGCCAAGTAACTTTCCATGTAGTAAGTCCCTACATACTTACCTATTGAGTGTCTAGCCAGGACCTTTAGTACTTGTATTGTCTCATGATCTTGGTTTCAATCATCATTACTATCTTGCATGATTTTTAGCCATGGATGTTTAATTTAAGTGTATTTTTTATTGGATCATAATCTCCATCGGCATGGTGGGAGTGAACCTATAGGTTTCACATGGTTGGGAAGAATAGCTACTTTTACCACTATTGGGGTGTACAGAGATAGTCTATTGTTCGAGTGTGATCAGTTTTTGATGTTCACTTGGTATTTTGGTTTAGCTAGATTATGCTTCCTTGTGATCTATGCTTTCATTTGAATGTACGGATATCATGTTTAGATGATGTTAGTTTATTTGATGCATTCTTGTATTATGATGATTAGTATATATTTAGATAATGTGTTTGATTAGTTAGAATATCTATTGATTTACTTGTTAGCATGTTAGATTTTTTTTTTCTTGTGATGTTATTATGCTTTAGTAGTGGTGCCCTCATAAGACATCTCTAACTATCTAGTTGGCAATTTGGGATGTTACACATTGGGGATGGCTAGGGCCTTCGAGGTCTCATGATCCTATTATGGTTGGGATGAACTGTACATGAGTTTTGTTATCTTTATTTATTGTGATGTTTCTTTTAGTACTTTTCCTTTATTGCTATGTTTTAGATGGTTGGATGTAGTTTCCATCTTGTAGTTGTTGTGTTTGAGTGCCTATGCCTTGATTTTTGGATTCGATACTCCCTGGTGTGGAGTATTTTTTTCCTATCTTCTCTTGTGGTTTTTTACTTTCTTGTTGTTGCAAATCCTTGCACAAGATTGTACTCTCTCCTATGTGAGTTTGTACACTCTACAGTGCAAGAGTTGGCATTTCCTCACATGACATGTGGCATTTCTTTCCATGCTTCCTAGTACTTCCTTGCATGAGAGTTGACATCAGATAGAGATTTTTGGTTGCTGTGAAAAGAATTCCTTCATGTGGGAAGGTAGTTCCTCACATGGCTTAGTGCACTTCCTTGTGTGAAATTGTCAATTGTGTTCTTTTGTATGAAAAATAGGGGGCATCTCCATTGTTTTACAAAGAACACATTTTGGTTATTTCAGTACCCTTTGGGTTTTTTTTTCCATAATTCGACAGATATGAGATTTTAAGTTATGTTATCATCTTTGGATTTCATTTTTTGTTTGAGCATGTTAGTTTGGTAGTGTTGTTTGGAGATTTGTTGTTTGTTAGGATTGTGGTTAAGTCTTCCATTGTGATCTTTGTGATCCTTATATCTTGATTGTCATGTGCATCCATACTTGTTTTAGAAAAAATATTATCTTGGCTTTTATCAAATCCTTGTTCCAAGTATCTATGGGTGGGGCATTACATTTGGTATCATAGCCCATGTTGCAACATTTAGATCTCTGTGTTATGCTTCCACTGTGATTTTGTTTTCTGTGTGTATGATATTATCTTATGTTGTTATTTTGATATCTCATTATGGTGGATGCTTTTGAGTCTATGCTTGTGATGTATGATTGTGACCCTTATCTTGTGATCCCCTAGTGATGCCTCTTACACGTAAACCTAGTGGTCAAAGTAACAATTGACAAAATAATCATGAAGAAGAGCACCATGAGGAAGAATGTAAGGTTGGCAGGGGAGAACAATGTAACAATGATTAGGATGGAATTGGGGCATTGATGCATTTACTTCAAGAGATCATAGCTTGGTTGGGGCCTCATGGAGAGGAGAAATAATGAGATAATGGTCAAGAAGAAGAATATGATCATGGAGATTCCCATAGGTTCAAGCATAGAGAAGAGGAACATGACCGTGAGCATGAATATTCTTGTGTAGCCCCTAGTGGTAGAGGGCACTGATGGTGGGGTCATGGTTGAGGTAATGATGACTTCACCCAAGTGGAGATAATGTAGGAACTTCAAAGGTCTAAATCACCACTGTTTGATGGCCAAGGAACAAGACTCAAGGATGAGACCTAGTTACTAGATATGGGGTGTTTCTTTTACTTAATACCTTACAAAAGCAATGTGAAGGCTTGTTGTGCTATCACATAGTTGAGAGATCATAGATCTATATGGTTTGATATGGAGAGTGAAAAGCTCCATATCGATGTGGTGAATCTCACTTGGGAGATCTTTGGGGAGAGGTTCAAAGAGAAATTTCTTTCTCCATAGTACCATGAGGCTTGTACTAATGAATTCCATGAGCTCATGCAAGGGAATATGATAGTGGATTAGTATGAGAAGCATTTTCTTGGGTTGAGGCAGTACTTGAGTTACCAAAATGATGAAGCACTGCTCAAACAACATTTTGTTAGAGGCCTTAGAGACTCTATCATTGGGAATGTCTATGTATACTAGCCAAGAAAACTTGCACTTTTTGTGAAGAAGGAAAGAATTCTTGAGAGAAATATGTCTAGGCGGTTTAGTGGAAAATTAGGCTCTCAAAGAAATAGTACACAACCTTCAAGGCAGGATACATAGTTTACTCAGTCCTTAGGAAAGGGCCAAACCAAGTCAGCACTCTCTCAGGGTGGTAAAGATCATGGTAATAAACAAGGGTATTGGCCCAAGGGTGGCCAATATTCTAGTGCCCTAGTGAAGAAAGGAGATGACTAGATCTGTAGATAGAAGTCTCAGTAGGATCACCTAGTTTAGAGTAGTCATCATAACTCTAACAAGTAAAGTACACCACAATCTATTGTTTCTTAGGGTGGTCATGGAACTAGCTCCATCTTTGTAGGAAACTATTATTCTTGTGGCCACCTTGGCCATAAGGCTTTTTGATGTCCTATTAAACCATCTATATGATCAGGTAGAGGTGTAGCTAGATCAGAGCCTATTGTGGGAGATGTAGGAAGGATTCATTGAGTCTTTGTAGTTGTTGATAGCCATCATGTTGGGCAACAAGGTACTCTAGTTGAGGATATAGATACATTTCATGGTATATCATATTCAATATTATTTGACTCAGGTATTTCATATTTTTTTATTTTACAATCTCTTGTTCAGTGATGTGTGCTAGTGGTAGCACATTAGGTCGATAGGTGGAAAGTTGAGTTAGCCACAAGATCCAAAGTGGTTATAAACTCCTTGGTTAGTGATTCTAGTTTGAATTTGTGGTATCTTCACCACCACAGTGGATCTTCGCATCCTTCTACTACGAACTTATGAATTTTTGTTGGGCACAGATTGCTTAGCCACCCATCAAGAAAATATAGATTGTTGTTATAAGTTAGTTCTTTGAATTGATGACATAGGTCGGTAGATGGAAATTTTAGGGCCCTAGAGACTAGTCTCACTTTAGATGATCTCAACTAATCAGTTGAAGTAGAGTGTGTGAAAGGGATGTCAGATGTTTGTTGTTTCTATCAATGATCTTGAGGAAGTTGAGAGTCATATGGTGAAATATGATGATCACCTACTCCTTTGTGAGTATGCAAATATGTTTCTTGATGAGATATCAAGTATGCCACCTCAATGTGACATTGATTTTTGGATCGATCTCATACTTGGAGTGGAGCTAATTTCACAAGCTCCTTACTACATGACTACTCAGCAATTGAGTGAGATCACATTATAGTTGGAGGAATTTTTGGCCAAGGGCCATATTCATTCAAGTGTATCCTTATGGAGAGCACCAGTCATCTTTGTGAAGAAGAAAGATGGATCATTTTATTTATGTACTGACTACTGGTAGTTGAACAAGGTGAGAGTGAATGATTGGTATACTTTGTCGAGGATAGATGACTTTTTTGATCAAATGAAGGGAGCATGAGTGTTCTCAAAGATTGATCTTAAGTCAAGACACCATCAATTTTGTATTCATGAGGCTGACATTCATCAAACAATTTTTTGTACACAATATGGCCATTATGAGTTTATGATTATACCCTTTGGGTTAACCAATGCACCATCAGTGTTTATAATTTTGATGAATAGAGTATTTTGCATGTACCTTGATCAATGTATCACTATATTATTTGATGACATATTGATCTATTCATGGACTATTGAGGAATATGAAGTCCATTTACACAAGGTATTATAGTGCTTGAGAGATCATTAGTTGTATGACAACTTGGGTAAATGTGGTTTTTTCTAGTCAGAGATGAAGTATTTGGGGCATATCATCATAGGTGATGGTGTGTTGGATCTAGAGAAAACCTGAGCTATCATGGATTGGTTAGTACCCACTAATATTTATGAAGTTCATCATTTCATGGGATTGGCAAGATATTATTATCACTTCATGAAGGATTTCTCATGTGTAGCTCATCCCATCACTTCTCTTTAGTGTAAAGGGAAGAAGTATGTTTGGTCAGACTAGTGTAAGCAATCTTTTAATGTTCTTAAGGACTATTTCACTAGTGCACTAGTCCTTGTAGTGACTAATCCTATAGGTAATTTTATGGTTTACACAGATACTTCATTAGAAGGTGTGTACATGTTGTTAATATAGGATGGTCATGTGCTTTCATATGAGTCTTGAAAGATCAAAGATCATGAGCTTAACTAGCCCACTCATGATTTGAAACTCATGGTCATGGTGCATGCTCTTGTTCATTAGAGGCATTTTCGTTTGGGGCATAGGTTTGAGTTTCATAGTGATCATAGAAGCTTGCAGTATATCTTTACTCAGCCAAACCTAAATGCATGATAGTGTCACTAGATTAAGTTCTTGTGTGAACATGACTTTGATGTTCACTACATTAAGGGGAAAGAAAATATTGTCACAAATGCCTTGAGTAGGAGGTGATATGAGATATCCATTTTGTCATTGGGAGGGGATTTATGAAGTCATATCTTGGAGGTTTTTCCTAGTGAAATTTGGTATTAGGAGGTGAGGGCAAAGATTGAGTCTAGACGTACCCTTCAGGGGAGGTTTTTAGGTTATTTTCTTGAGTTTGATGAACTGTTGTGACACTTGGGGTGTATCTATGTACTTGTGTTGGTGATTTTTGTACCTTAGTTTTGTCAAAAGTGTATTGTGCATCATAATACATATATCCCAGCTTAAGAATATGCATGTCAATCTTAAATAGTTGTACTTTTGGATAGGAATGAGGCACGATGTTGCTGATTTTGTAGCTCAGTGTCTCAAGTGCCAGAGAGTGAAGGTAGAGCATCAGCATTTAGAAGGTCTTTTGAAACTACATACCATTCTAGAGTGGAAATGGGATACGATATCTATTAATTTTATCACAAAGTTGCCTATGTCATCATGGTGACACAACTATATTATGGTGATAGTGGATAGGTTGTCCAAGGTAGCACATTTTTCACCCATGAGAACATCCTACACAATTTATTTTGAAACACATTTTTTTTGGAAGATATTGTTCAATTACATGAGATCCCTCACCAGATTATTTTAGATAGAGATCTAGTGTTTACTTTAGAACTGTAGACATCTCTCCAACATGCTTTGGGTACGTAGATCAATTTTAATTTGGCCTATCACCCAAAGATTGATAGTCAAATAGAGAGAGTGAACCAGGTTCTGGAAGATATGCTTTACATTTATGTGATGGATAGGAAGGTGATGTGGGAGGATTATTTATACCTCATTAAATTTAATTATAACAATGGGTATCATATTTTTCTTGGCATGTCACCTTTTCAAGCCTTGTATGGTAGACCATTTCATACCTCTTTGAGTTGGTATTATCCAGATGATCAAGTACTGTTGTCACAAAGGTTTGCACCCTTGTCCAAAGTTTTACCTAAGGACAACCTTGTGAAACATGGAAACAACCTCCAAGCTATGGGACTTGAACTATTAGTTTGAATCTTTGGAGAAGACCGATTTCCTTTACTATCAAGGTGCACCTAACTACTCTTGGAGAGGAAAAGGGAGGAGTACATGAAAGCAAATCTACCTAATCTAATCTAAGGAGGTGATGCACCAAAATAGAGTGTTTGAACCAATCTCTGCCCATACATGCACTATTGAACCACCATGACACCAAAGATATACACCTTCAAACTTGTTTTAATCTAAGAATCACATGTAGATCAGAAAACCCAAAATGAATGACACAAGGAAAGAGAGATTCACTGATATATCATTCACAAGGCCAAAGGAGATACAACCATGTAGATTCCAGATCTCTACAAAACATCAATGGGAGACAAATAGTTCTTGCAATTTCACACCAATGGCTAAAGGAGATAAGAAAAATGTCATATAGTTCAGAGGCAAAGGGAATTTACACTAAAATTGTAGAGCAATATCAAAGAAGTTAGAGAAGAGTCAACCTTTACAAAATTTACAAAATTTTCCTTTATAGTTTAGGCATAACTAAGATGCTCTCTCTTAAGTTACTCCACAACTACTGCCATTAAGTCTCTGGAGCAAATCTAATCTAGGCATAGGTTTAGGTACAATGAAAATTTGATCCCTTGTTGAAAATAGGGCTCCAAGAAGATAGAAATGGCACCATTAAATTATTTTGACCAAGTAGATGGATCAAGTTAGGGGTGATGGAGTGTTCTCCTGTGTTTAGCATTCATGCAGAGTGGTTGGGATGATCATGAGGATCATATTCTACAAGAAAACTCAATTTCCACTATTTCTAGCATCATGAATTAGCAAGGTCAGTAGGTCAATTGAATCTTGTAAGAAAAATGGGCCACATGGGCCAATGATCTTATAACTTTGTGCCACCTTGCAAGGTCTTCCCGCAGTTGATTGTATCCAATTTACTAACTGCCCCACCTCCCAACTTGACTGTGACTGCCTCAGGGAACTGTGACCCTAACAATAACTACACTACTCTAGCTGGGTCCACAAACACATGTTGTTCATTTGCTATCTCACCATATATAAATAGCAAGCACCTTGCCATAGCGAAGCAGTGAGGACCATTGATCTAAGATCCATCTACGAGTGAAGAAACTATGATATCACATTAACCACCAGTGCCTAACCATCAATAACTTAGTTGGGCCCACCGAGACATGTGCCCTTCAAGCACTTCCCCACAAAATTTAAAATCTTCACATCTGCATAATGTGAGAAAGCATTGATCATTTATCTCTGCAAGATCAACGATCATGAAGGATCCTCTGTATTACTACATTTTTCCATACAACTCTTGGGCCCACGAACACCTAGCACCACCTAGAATAATGCGACACCAACTGGCACCCAACTCACCTGACAACTACCATAGAAGATGAGTTGTCATTACCTTTTCAAAAATGTGGGCCCATTGGGACACATGTTATTGAATCGCTATATCACCGCTCATAACCCTCATGCAACTCATCATGGCGAGACAGTGATGGCCGTTGATCTACATTGATCGAATGATCAAAACTTTTTGTGCATCATCCTCTAAGAAGGGTAGGCTCGTGATGTCACATCATGTCATGCATCATGATGGTGCTTCCCCACAATTTTTAAAACCCATGCAACTCCATATTGCAAGAATGTGCTGACCGCTAATCTTGGGAGATCTAACAATAGATCTGACCCGTGTCCTTGAATCCCTAGGAATACCCCTTATGATGTCAACATGACAAGTGTCACTAGGGTGCTTGCCCACATTATCAGGAAGTTTGACATAGGACAGAATATGAGAAAGTGCCCACCAATCAAATTGCCAACTCACCTGCCACCCTGAATCCTTTGTAGTTTATAGAGAAAATGGACCCACCCGCCACACATCACCAAATTTCTACATCACCATGGGAAATGACCTTGCATCTCCATAAAGTGAGTACACAACATCCATAGATCTATACAAGATCTAATGGTGAGGAAAGTTGCAAGCCAGCGGATCAAATACAATAAGCTTTTAATCAATTTAATTTTTTTATTTCTCGGGCATTAAAATAATATTAAATATAGGAGATGACCATTGGATGGGCCAGGCTTTTTGAATTCAAATTTGGTGGGGACAAATATGTTAACATTTCTGGTGTCTCAGAGGGGATATAAGCCTTCTATGCATAAAACTAGTGGCCTGAAGCATCCATTGGGCTGTAGAGTCATAAAAATATGGATCTCATGCATTATAAAACCCTAACCCTACCTTTGTAGTAGCAAATCACTGAAAACCTTGCCTCTGCAACTGGAACCAAAAACCAACAAACCTCTGTAATCTTCAAAACTTTAAAGAAATAGCCATCTCAGAGAGAGATAGTTTTTCTCGTGCACTTCTTGGAAAGCAGGAAACTATAGGAAACAAACTAGCTACATATGTACATGAAACATCAAGCCCTCTTAGAAACATGGCTTGAGATGGATCCCATTGACTGGGATAGGAAAAACTTCACCACTAAGCCTACTTAATTGAATAGCATTTGCCTATTTGCAACTTACAATCACATAAGGACCACTCCATAGTGTGTCAAATTTTGAGTGCCTCCCTGGTTTTGCCCTATCTGCATCTCATTTCAAAACCAAATTGCCCTCTTTGAAGATTCTAACCCTAGCTTTTCTGTCAGAGCTCCTTTTCACTTGCTACTGATGTGCTTCTAGGGTCTGCATGGCCTAATTTCTTCTCTCTTCCTGCTCCATCAGCTTTTCCATTCTTACTATCATGGCATCATCTTCAATTAGCTCTAACTAATGAGCTAGCTATAGGGATGGGAACTCCAATGAAATTGCAAGCCTTGTCTCTCTGCCATATACCAACATGAATGGTGAATTCCCTACTAATCTTTTAGGTGTTATCCTATTAGCCCATAGAGCTATCCTCAAATTTTTGTGCCAACACCTCTAGTTATCTTCAATTGTCCTCTTTATAATCTTGATTAGGTTCTTGTTTGATGACTTAGCCAAACCGTTACCCTGGAGGTAGTAGTTTGAAGATGTGCTCAAATAGATATTATGGTCAACTGCCCATACACAAATTTGAGCTCCTACAAAAAAATTTGCATTATCTAAAATAATGGTTGAGGGGGCACCAAACCTAGTCACAATTCCATCAAGGAACTCAACAACTAAAGATTTTGTGGTGTCCTTCAATGCAACTGCCTCTATCCATCTAGTAAAGTAATCTGTAGCAGCTAAAATTCATCTGTGACTAGAACTAGAAGGAGGGTTGATGGGGCCTATGAAATCCAATCCCCATTGAGAAAAAGGTTGGTCCACCTGAATGGGATGAAGAGGAAGAGCCGCAAGCTTTTGCTTACCACAGAAGAAGGAACATTTTTCACACTTCCTCACATGCTTGTGACAATCATGAATGGGCATAGCCAATAGTAACCAGCCCTCATGATCTTCATTGTAGTTGTTCTTGCTAAGAAGTGACCACCATTAGGACCATCATGAAGCTCTTTGATCATTCTTTTAGCTTGGTCTATGTCAATGCATCTTAATAGGACTCCATTAAAATCTTTCTTGAAGAGGATACCATCAACTATGACATAAGGAATTGACTAGAATCTATACTATCTCCTTTTAGCTCTATCTAATCCTTGAGGGTATCCATTTCCTAATAATAAATTCCTCATATCACCCATCCAATGTCGTGGGTTATCATTTCTTGCCTCTTGTTGCTTTGTTAGTATCATAGCAGCTTCCTCTTTTGATTATTGGGATGATATCATCTATTTACACAACCCTTTCCCTCTTACCAGCTTGGTGATATGGATGTCAACATCATATTCCATCACTTTAGTAATCTAACCAGCTCTTTTCTCACTAATATCTTTTCTCAAAAGGAAATCCTTCACACTAGCATGAGGCACTAACAAATGAATCTTACTATGAGATAGGAGGTGTCTAAATTTCCTTAAAGCTTTGATGATTGCAACGGCTTGCTTCTCTACATAGCTTCATTTGTCTTCATACTCCTTAACCCCTTCACTAAAGAAGGCTATGGGCTTCTCTTCATCTTTATCATTTGTTTGAATCAAGATAGTAGAAATACTTGCCTCACCACCTAGGGTATAAAGAATGAAATCCTTTTCAAAATTTGGATTAATGAGAGTAGGAGCTGAGGCTATGGCCACCTTGATCTCTTCAAAACTTTCTCTTCCTTCCTTGTTCCATGCAAAGGCCATACTTTTCTTGAGCATAGTTGTAAGGGGTTTCACATGGTATCAAGATTAGGGATAAATCTTCTCACAAAATTTATCCTACCAAGGAAACTTTGTAGCCCTTTCTTATGTTTAGGGAGAGGGAGAGCAAGTATTTCTTTTGTTCTCTCTAGATCAATGGTTAAACCATCCTTAGATACAATGTGTCCTAATAATTTTCCTTGATTGGTAGCAAAGACACATTTTCTTGGGTTAAGGAATACCCCAAAATCTCTACACCTTAAGAACACCTATCTTAAATGATCAAAATAATCCTCTACATTTTTTGAATACACTGTGATATCATCAAGGTAGATTAACACAAACCTTTCAATCATGCTCTTGAAGGCCATCTCCATATCTTTTTGAAATGAAGCACCTACATTATTTAGTCCAAATGGCATCTTACAATAAGCATAGGTTCCCCATTTGGTAGTGAAAGCACTCTTGTATCTATCAGACTCCTTATCCAGCACTTGATTGTAACTAGAGAACACATCAAGAAATGAAAACCCCTCTGAACCACTGACCTTGGACAAAATATGCTCCATGGAAGGAAGGGGATGGTAATCCTTAAGTGAAGCTTGGTTAAGGTCCCTTAAGTCCACACACAATCTAATTTCTCCATTCTTCTTCCTAACAGGGACAAGGTTTGCTACCCATGATGAGTGCTTGATAGGGAAAATTATATTGGCCTCAATCAATTTGGATAGTTGTTTTCTCATTAAGGGTTCAATTTTAGGATACACTGGCCTCTATTTTTGTCTTACTATTTTGAAATCATCAATTAAATCTATGGTATGCTGAAACAACCTTGGGTCAAAACCCTTTGAATCATCATATGTCTAGGCAAATACATCATTAAATTCTTGACATAAATGAATAAAACTTTCTTGTTCAATTTTAGAACATACCTTACCCTTGTTTAAGGACTTTCCATCAGCAACCATGATAGGGGTGTGGTAATCTTCATTAGTGGCTAGGTTCATGACTCTACCTCTTTCTTGGTCATTAGGATTGAAAACACTCTCTAAGGTAATGAGACCTTTAGGCAATTTGTTGGAGCTGAGATTAATGATTTGGTCACCATACTGATCCTACAGTCTTGACTGGTTCCTATCTAAAAAAATTTCTTCATTCTACAAGAAGCTCACAATTTTTTCATCAAATTCAAGCACTTGCCAATGGATGTTATTGTTAGGGATGGCAGGCCTTACTACCATTTTGATTTGTTGCTCTTTCTTTTCTCCAAAGTCCCCTGGCACATCATAAGATGCACCTATTGCTGCAAGTCTATTAACATGTCTATTTTCTTTTCTAGAGATGCTTTGAATGTTAAAAGTATTAAAACGTTCAAGAAAATCCCATACTCTATGTTTATAAGACTTGAGCAAACCATTCTTAGTGATATTCTGATTTCTCACTTGATTAACCACCAACTCACTATCTCCATATACGCTTAGGGCTTGAATTCCTCTTTTTTGAGCAAGTAGGAGACCCTGAATCAAGGATTCATACTCAGCCACATTATTAGTGCAACTAAATTGGAGCCCAAAGGAGAGATAGTACCTTACTTGTGCAGGAGAAATCAACATCACACCAACCTCTGATCCATTGTTATTCCTTGATCCATCAAAGTACATACTCTATATCTTACTCACATCTTCTTTAGCCTCCACAAGGTTGGGAACTAAAGCATCCTTCTCTAATATACAATATGTAATGAGCCCTGTCTCAAGGGTTTCTGACATAGGATCAAGCTGATATGCATTAGCCCATTCATCTAAGAGAAAATTAGGTATCTGTGCCAGGGAAATGGTAGGCTCATTCACTATGTCATTCTCATCCATCTCTAGGATAGTGCAATTCGAATTGATGAGATTAGGGGTGTAGGGTTCAGTATGATGGAGGGCTAGAGGCTCTGCTCTGATTGAATCTTTGGCCCCATATCTTGTTCTAAAAAACATATATGACCAATCAGAAGATATGTAACCACCTATTTGGGTAGTCAAGTCTCTTGATAGATGTTACATATTGTGCCCCCCCACCCCACCAAATATTGGAATTTTCAATACTTGCTTACCCAACAGTCACTTTCCGATTTAATGTTATTTTAAACATCCTAGGAATATCAAAAAAATAAAATTATTGAACCTTATGATATTCCTTATTT
This sequence comes from Cupressus sempervirens, assembly GCA_028749045.1. NCBI lineage: Eukaryota > Viridiplantae > Streptophyta > Pinopsida > Cupressales > Cupressaceae > Cupressus > Cupressus sempervirens. The sequence continues at coordinate 49,978,925 of CM053789.1, read as the reverse complement.
CCTAGGTTTATTTTTGTAGGCTCGCAGTTTCCCCATCATCAAATCAAAAGATATCTACAATTGGCGCTATCTTGCTATGGTAAGTTGCACGATCCTTTTCCATAGTGACATAACGCCCTTTTGCCAAATGGTAGGTGGGTCCATAATTTGGAAGATCAAGGTTATCATGAGGGTGGAAAAGTGACGGCATCATAGGGCACTATGGCGCTATCGAGAAATTTTTTCTTCTCACCATTAGTGACATAGCACCCAGCTGGTAAAAGAACATGGTGGGACCTCAGGCAATGTGGGAAAGTGACTAGGATTGAAGGAGGATTTTGGTTCCTCACCAGCTATGCACATCTTTTGATGTCAGCAATAGCCTAGACCCATGCCCCTTTCAAATGCACAAAGATTTCCTCACCCTTGGATCAATTTGGATCATTAGTGAGTGCTATCTCACTATGGGAAATTTCTCGGAGGATATGCATAGCGACATAGTGCCTCGATGACATGTAGCAGGGTGGGACTAAGTGTTATGAAATTGCAAGGATGGTACCAGTTTGGGCCGAGTCAGTTACCAAGTGTGTTGAGTTGGTTCATGGGCCTAGAAGTTTTAAGGGAAAAGTGCAATAATATGGCAAGTCTTCATGATTATCATATCAGTCTGGATCCACGGTGGGCGCCATCTCGATATAGAAAATTGCTCAAAAGTTACCCATAGCGACATATTGCCTCGGTGACACATGGCAAAGATGACACCATGAGCTCACCCTTCTCCAAAGTAATATTATAGCTCATCCTCAATGGCAGTTGTTAGGTGGGTCATAGTACAACAGTGGTATTTCATTGGTCCACTCAACCAACTCAGTGTGTAGTCGCACATTTCTTGCTTGCCGCCAGATCTCAAAAAATCAATGATGGGCACTATCTCGCTATGGAAAGCTACGAGGATATTACCCATAGTGACATAGCACCTCAGTGATGTGTGGCAGGGTGGGGCTAAGTATTATGAAATTGCCAATTGGTGCTAGTTAGGATCATAGGGTTTGGCCAGGGTATGAGCAGTTAAGGCATTGATGATTAGCGGTCGGCAGTTAGTATAACATCGCAATCAAGATTTTTTTTTTTTAAAAGGATGGCACAGTTAGTAATGAAAGAGGTGGTCAACTCGAGGAAACCTTGCGAGGTGGCAGAAAGGAAAGAAATTATTGGCCCACATGGCTCGTTCTAAATACAAATTTTAGTTGACTCCTTTGACTATGATGACTCATGGCTAGAAACAAAAGAAATTAGGTTTTTCCATGTGATTTGATCTCCGTGATCAATGCCACCCACTCTAGAATGAATATTGAACACAAGTAAAGCACTCCATTGCCCCCCAGTGGATCCATCTACCTGATCAAGACAATCAATGGTGTCATTTTCATCCTCTCAAGGCATTATTTGACATAGAAGATTGGATATTATTGCATCTGGATTCGTATCCAGATCAGATTTTCTTCATGATTGTTCTCTACAGGACTTAATCGTAGGTTCTTGTGAAGTAATTATAGTTGGAGGACATCCCAGTTATGCCTGAGCTATAAAGGCAAAATTTAATGACTTTTGTAGGGGTTGATCCTTCTCTGACTTCTCTGATATTTCTCTACAATCTCATGTGTAAATTCCCTTTGCCTCTGAACTATATGACATTCTATTTTATCTCCTTCAACCATTACTGTGCAACTGCAAGAATTATTTGCCTCTCATTAGTGTTTTGTACAGATCTACAATCTGCATGACTATATCCCTTTCGCCTATGAGTGATATATAAGTGAATCTTTCATCCCTTGTGTTATTCATCTATCTTTCTAATTTGCATGTGGTTGTTAGATTAATATGAGCTTTAATGTGTATGTCTTGGTGTCATGATAATTCAAAAGTGCATATATGGGTAGAGATTGATCTAAACACTCTATTTTGGTGCATCACCTCTTTAGATTAGATTAGGTAGATTTTCTTTCATGCTCTCCTTCTCCCTTTTCCTCTCCAAGAGTAGTTAGGTGTATCCTGATAGTAAGAGGAAGCTGGCCTTCTTCGAAGACTCAACCTCATAGTTCAAGTCCCACAGCTTGAAGTTTGTTTCCATGTTTCAAGAGGTCATCCTTAGGTAACAACTTTGGACAAGGGTGCAAACTTCAGTGACAACAATTTTTTGGCATGCTCAGTGGGACAACCTTTCAAAAAAATTCAGGCTGACTAGTGTCAAAAGGGAAGATTTCAAGATCAATACCAAGGAGATAGTACTAGCTTTGATGTTTAAGCCTTTAAGAGGCTCATTCTTCAAAGTACTTGGTGACTCTGAGCTTCAAATACATATTTGGTTCTAGACCAAAGTTGCAGTGATTTATTTCCAGAGCTGAAACAAGGGCATCTTCTAGAGGTAAGTTTCAGTATCAAGAGCTTTCATTTTCAAACCCTAGAAGAAGGAAGACTAGAATATCTTTATCACCGGTTAGGAGTGCAGTAGTAACAAATACACCTACAAGATCTATCTATACTCCTCCTGATGTTAGATCTTAGCCTAGACTGCCATCAATACATATCAATAGATCACTTGTCTATATGATGTTTCCTAGAGCTCATACTTTTGCCACCTTTAATGGTGGGAACCCTCTCTTATTAGCCCAAAGACATGACATACTAGTAGCTGCCCTCAAAAGTATACCAGAGTTTACTATTGAAACTTCTATCTCTCCCTCAGAACACATTCAAGAGGCTGCAAATGTCTACAATATCCATGGTATTACAGAGGATGATGTTGCAGTTAGGCTCCTAGCCTCATCCTTGAAAGGAAAAGCACTACAAGGGTATAGAGGTTTAGCTCATGGTTCTATAACAGATTGGGATGGATTAGGAGTAGGATTGTGTAAACATTTTGAGGATAAAAGTGACTAGTTGTCACTTTTAGAGTAGTTGACTACTATAAAAAGAGCTCCTCATGAAAGTATGATTAATTTTAATTATAGATTTCAAAAGACATCGGATAGAATACCTACTTCAGTGAAGCCTACCCCTGGTAATGCCTTCTTGCATTACCTTAGAGCTTTTAACAGTGATATTGCCACTACAATCCAAACTATGGGAGGAGATATCTTGCCTAATGCTTATGACATAGCAATAAAATTAGAGAACATCCTAATACAAGGAGGTAAGCTAGCTCCAAGGCCTCCTATGCCTTTCTTCCCTGATGTTCCAAATCATCAACTAGTAATGGCTCCTCTTGCCACAACTTCTACATCACAATCCCTTGTCCCAGTCCCTCAAGCTTCCACATCTTCAAATATGATAGATGAAATCAAAGAGATGATGCAATCTCTAATGCAGAACATGGATAAAAGAGAAAAGAACCTAGAGAAAAGATTGCATGATTATGGGAAGAAGCTGGAGGATAACTCCTCTATAATGTAGAAATTAAGCAACAAGGTGGTGACTTTAGAAAGACAGCAAGCTCAAGGTAGTAAGCCTCATCAATTGCAATACCAAACTCCAAGTAGTGGTAGGCCTCCAAATCCTAATCATTGGAACAATTCTTTTGACCAAAGTAGGCAGGGTGGCTATGCTTCAACCTCAAATGTAAACCAAAGTAGGGCCATAGTCCCTCAAAACAATATGGCTCAAGATCAAGATTTTTGTCCCTCCTGTAACTACTCCTATGCCTATTGTATCTGTTAGAAGGCTAAATCTTTTATGGCTTTGATAGTCTAAAACTTGCAGCAAAACAATCATACAAGGAGGACCAATTTAAAGATGCCTCAAATATGCAAAGACAGGGTGATTGCTCTTTTATGAATCATTAGATGGAGGAGAATTGTAATGTAAACTAGGATTCCATTGCTCATAACACTAGAAGAAAAAGAAGAACTATGGAAGATGTTGTCCCTCCTCCTTCAAATCAGGCCTCAACTTCAAATGCAATATCTCATGAGCAAGCAGCAAATAATCAATCAAGTACCTTTCAATAGCAAAGGAAAAATCATGGTAGAAAGGATGCAAGTGATCCTCAGGTTATTCCATCTCAACCTCATACAATCATAGCTCCCAAGGGTTCTATCAAAACACTTGCTATGCCATTCAGTATGGTAGAGCAAATGAAGAAGAAAAATGTGAATATCTCCATGTGGGATGTTGTTGCTACTATACCCGTGGAAAAGAGGTTGCTGCAACAAGAATTGGAAAGAATTGAACCAAAGGATCAGACACTCAGCATAGAAACTACCACAAGCCTAGTAGAAGAATCAAGGGAGGTAGAAACAAGTAGAAAGGTTAGACCTTCTCCATTCTATGTTTCTCTAATTATAGGGGTCAAACTAGTCCATAGTTGCATGATTGATTCAAGGGCTAGTAGTTCAGTGATGCCTAGGTGTGTTGTTGATGCTTTGGGAATGAAATATGAGCCCATTGTTAGGGATGTATTATAGTTGGATGGTAGTACTATCAAGACTATAGGGATCCTTAGGAATGTGGAGATGGCCTTACATGCGTTCCCTAATTTTACTGTAACCCAAGATATCTCTATTGCTGAGGTCAAGCCATATTTTTCCATCTGTTTGTCAAGAGACTTCACTGCCCAAATAGGTGGTTTCAAATCTTTTGATTGGTCATATATGTCTTTCAAGATGAGATATGGAGCCAATGCTTCAATCAGAGTAGAGCCTCAAGCCCTCCATCATACTGAATCTTACACCTCTAATTCCATCAACATGAATTGCCCTATCCTAGAGATGGATGAGAATGACATAGTGAATGAGCCCACCACTTCCCTAGCAGAGATACCTAATTTTTTCTTAGATAAGTGGGCTAATGCATATCAATTTGATCTTATGCCAAAAACCCTTGAGATAGGTCTCAATACATATTGTATATTAGAGAAAGATGCTCTAGTTCCCAATCTTGTGGAGACTAAAGAAGATATGAGTGGGATATGGAATATGTACTTTGATGGATCAAGGAATAAAAATGGATTAGGGGCTGGTGTGATGTTAATTTCTCCTACACAAGTAAGGTGCTATTTCTCCTTTAGGCTCTAGTTCAATTGCACTAATAATTTGGTCGAGTACAAATCCTTGATTCAAGGTCTCCTACTTGCTCAAAAAAGAGGAATTCAAGCTTTAAGAGTTTATGGAGACAATGAGTTGGTGATCAATCAAGTGAGAAATCATAATATTGCCAAGAATGGTTTGCTCAAGTCTTATAAACATAGGGTAAGGGATTTTATTGAGGGTTTTAATGCATTTAATATTCAAAGCATCCCTAGATAAGAAAAAAGACATGTTGATAGACTTGCAGCAATAGGTGCATCTTATGATGTACCAAGGAATCTTAAAGAAAAGAAGGAGCAAAAAATCAGAGTGGTAGTAAGGCCTACTATCCCTAATAACAACATCCATTGGTAGGTGTTTGAATCTGATGAGCAAATTGTTAGCTTCTGTTAGGATAAACCACGGACAGAAATAAAAACTACATGCAAATATAACCAATAACAGAAAATAATAGAACACACAGAAATGAACACAAGGCACCAAGATTTAACATGGTTCACCCAATCCCTGGGCTACGTCCACCAAACAGCAAGTCCGATCTTATTACAATCCAGTGATTACAACCTGATTACAATCCGTAATCCCTTACAGCTCAATACTGCCACAAGAACCAATTTCGTATCACAACATAATAAAAAATACCCAACCATAAGCCCTTTTATACAAGTATTAAACCTCTTTAGGGTTATAACATGTCGGCCATATGTCGGCCATAATATGTCGGTTACCATGTCGGCTACTTCCAAAAAAAATTTAACCCCACTATTTATGAAGTATGTACAGTACTTTCCTGATCAATCACCACAATCTAACAATCTCCCACTTGGGGACTGATCAGGCTCCACACTAAACAACAATCTCCCACTTGGAGACTGATCCTAGAGCAATACCACTACCACATGGGGTTCCCACTGGATCAAACCATCCTGGACTCTACTATTCTTTTATTCATGTTCAGTCTAAAAGACCAACTGAAGCTGAAGAGGAGTTCAGCTTCTCCCTAGTTACAACCTTTGTCAACATATCTGCTAGATTGTCATTGGTATGTATCTTCTCCAGCTTTAACTGTCCATCCTCCAAAATTGACCGAATGAAATGGTACCGCAACTGTATGTGTTTGGTCTTAGAATGCAGAGCTAAATTCTTAGCAAGATGAATGGCACTCTGACTATCTGTGAACAAATAATTATCCTTCTGAGGATGTCCCAATTCTTCCAAGAAGAACTGAAGCCATATCATCTCTTTGGCTGCCTCTATAGCAGCAACATACTCTACCTCTGTAGTGGATAGAGCATTAATCTTCTGTAACCTAGAAATCCAGCTCACGGCTGCCCCACCAATAGTAAAGACATAACCTGTAGTACTCCACTTGGTATCAATATCCCCAGCCAAATTTGAGTCAACATAGCCCTGTAAATCAGTAGTAGAGCCCCCAAAGTGTAAACACTTATTGGATGTTCCTCTCAAATATCTGAGAATCCACTTGACAGCATTCCAATGCTCAAATCCTAGATGACTCATATACCTGCTAACGACTCCCACTGCATGTGCAATATCTGGCCTAGTGCATACCATAGCATACATCAAACTACCTACAGCTGAAGCATAGGGTACCTTGGACATCTTATTCTCCTTTTCCTATTTCTTGGGACACATCTCCTTAGTCAATTTCAAATGACCAGGTAAAGGTGTGCTGACAGCTTTAGCATTCTCCATAGAGAAACGTTGCAACACCTTCTCAACATAATCAGCTTGAGATAGCGTCAATATTTTGTTCTTCCTATCTCTACAAATCTTCATACCAAGGATTTGTTTTGTTGCTTCCAAATCCTTCATAGCAAATGCATGTGCTAATTGGCATTTCAGCCCCTTAATATGATCCATGTTAGACCCGGCTACAAGCATATCATCAACATATAAACATAAAATAATGTAGCTATCATCATCCAACCTCTTAAAATAAACACAGTAATCTGAATGACGCCTATTATATCCATGCTCATGCATAAAACTGTCAAATTTCAGATACCATTGCCGAGGTGCTTGCTTCAAGCCATATAAAATTTTCTTCAATTTGCACACTGAGTTCTCCTTACCTTTGACCTCAAAACCCTGTGGCTGAGCCATATATATTTTTTCATCCAAATCACCATGAAGAAAGGTTATTTTAACATCCATCTGCTCTAAATGCAAATCTTCAGTAGCCACAAGACTTAAAACAGTACGAATAGAAGTCATTTTAAAAATAGGAGAAAATATCTCATCAAAATCAATTCCCTTTTTCTGTGCAAATCCTTTTACAACTAACCTGGCCTTAAATCTTTTCTTACCTCCTTCCTCAACCTGTAAACCCATTTATTCTGTAAAGCCTTTTTACCTGCAAGCAACTTGCACAAATCCCATGTCTTATTTTTCAGCAAAGAGTCCATTTCATCTTTCATTGCAGACTCCCACTGAATCTTAGTATCCACCTGCACAGCTTCATCATAACTTTCAGGTTCACCAGCATCAGTAAGTAAAATAGAATACAAAGAGGGAGAAAACCTTTGTGGAGGTCTAATTTGCCTTGTTGACCGTCTAACATTCACTAGTGTGTGTGGTATTTGTTGTTGCAGTTGTTGCACATCATGAGGAATGGCTGGAACATCAGCTTTTGGAGTATCATCCAGCACTATATAATCATCTTCTTTCTTCTCATGTTGCTGCAACAGATCTTTGTACAACACTTTCTCATTGAATATGACATCCTGACTTCTAATAATTTTAAGATTTTCAAAATCCCAAAGCCTATAACCAAATTCATTAATGCCATATCCAACAAAGACACATTTCTTTGATTTAGCTTCTAGCTTGGTTCTATTTTCAGAGTCTATATGAGCAAAAGCTTCACAACCAAAGGTCTTGAGAAAAGAATAACTCACCTTCTTACCAGTCCATGCTTCCTCTAGAATACCACAGCCCAAAGGAGTAGAGGGACCTCTAATAATCAAATATACTGCATTATTGACAGCCTCCGCCCACATGTGTAAGGGCAACCCAGCATGCAACCTCATGCTCCTTGCGCGCTCCATTATAGTCCTGTTCATGCATTCAGCAACTCCATTTTCCTATGGAGTCCTTGGAACAGTTTTTTGTCTATGAATACCATTAGTGGAGCAATAATCTTCAAATTCATGACTGCAATACTCACCACCATTATCAGATCTGAGACATTTTAATTTCTTACCAGTCTCATTTTCAACCAAGCATTTCCATTTCTTAAAAGTTTGAAATACATCAGATTTCTGTCTAAGGAAATAAACCCATACTTTTCTAGTTGCGTCATCAATAAATGTAACATAATAATGATAGCCACCAAGGGAAGATACCTGGGCTGGTCCCCATACATCTGTATGCACAAGCTCTAATTTTTGCTTTTTGTTTTCCTTCCATGTCTTTACAAAACTCACTCTCTTTTGTTTTCCATACACACAACTTTCATAGAAATCCATATTCACACATTTTAGACCTGGTAAAAATTTCCTTGAATGAATTACTTTCATACCTTTCTCACTCATGTGCCCAAGTCTATTGTGCCACAGCGCTGTATCAGAATCTAAAGCAGCTATTTGTTCTCCCTTCTCAACTGCAGTAATTGTTCATGAATATTCATTTTTCTCTAAAACAATCAAAGTAGAAGGAACAATATGACCTGTACAAAGATATAAGGTGCCTACTTTCACACCTTTTGCTACTACAAGGGAACCTTTTGAAACCTTCCAATTTTTATCATTAAAAGTAACTACACAACCCTCATCACCGAGTTGCCCTACTAAAATTAAATTTCTACTTAGTTTTGGAACATATCTTACCTCATGTAGTAGCCAATGATTCCCATTCTGTAACTTAATCTTAATTTTTCCCTTTCCAACAATCCGATAGGGTTCATTATCCCCCAAATAAACAAGCCCAAAATCCCCTTGGACATAATCAATGAAATAACCTCTATGAGGTGTAGCATGAAATGAAGCACCAGAATCCAAAACCCATGAATCATCAACACTCTCTAAAGATAGAAGCAAAGCATCCTCTTCAGATTTGTTAGTTACCACATTTGCCTCCTTGTCTCCATCTGATTTATCTCCTTCATTTTTCTTTCGATTCCAGCAATCTTTCTTTTTGTGCCCTGGTTTCCCACAGTACCAGCAATCATTTGGTCCTCTTGATTGAGACCTCCTCCCCTTTGACTTTCCTCTTGATTTCCCATGATTTCTAGAGTTACTTCCTCTTTCAGTCGTTCTGCCCCTGGTTTGTGCATTTAAAGCACTTCCTGATGTAGATCCACCTAAGGATTTTCTACGAGTTTCCTCACTTAAAATAACACCGATCACATCATCATATTTTAGAGTACTAGATCCAGGAATAGAATTAATCACCGCCATTACCAAGCCATTCCAACTTTTAGGCAAAGAACACAAAATCAAGAGAGCCCTAATTTCTCCATCAAAATTGATACCCACAGAAGATAATTGACTAGTAATAGTATTAAACTCATTTAAATGATCTGCAACAAATCCACCTTTTGCCATTTTCATATTAAATAAACACTTCATGAGAAATACCTTATTTGAAGCGGAGGGCTTTTCATACAGTGTCGCTAGGGTTTTCATCAAATCTTCTGTCATCTTTTCTTTTGTAATATTAAATGCCACCGATGGTGCCAAGCATAACCGAATGCTTCTGAGTGCCTTTCTATCTAAAAGATCCCACTCAGTCTCTGACATAGTTCCCTGCTTCTTGGCTTTTCCTTCCAACGGCTTCCATAAATCCTTCTGATATAAATAGTCTTCCATTTGCATCTTCCATAACTAGAAGTTCTGCCCATTAAACCTGTCAACCCTCAACTTACCCTCATCTGCCATCGCTCCCACTCAACTGTGAGACTCCCACTTAACCGTGAGACTTTCTTGCAGAGGATAATTGAAAGACAACTAGGCTCTGATACCACTTGTTAGGATAAACCAAGGATAGAAATAAAAACTACATGCAAATATAACCAATAACAAAAAATAATAGAACACACAGAAATGAACACAAGGCACCAAGATTTAACGTGGTTCACCCAATCCCTGGGCTACGTCCACCAAACAGCAAGTCCGATCTTATTACAATCCAGTGATTACAACCTGATTACAATTCATAATCCCTTACAACTCAATACCGCCGCAAGAACCTATTTCGTATCACAACATAATAAAAAATACCCAACCCTAAGCCCTTTTATACAAGTATTAAACCGCTTTAGGGTTATAACATGTCGGCCATATGTTGGCCATAATATGTCGACTACTTCCAAAAAAAAATTTTAACCCCACTATTTATGAAGTATGTACGGTACTTTCCTAATCAGTCACCACAATCTAACAGCTTCTTGCAAAACGAAGCAGAGTTTTCAGGCAGGAACTAGTTGAGACTGCAGGACTAGTATGGTGATCAGATCATTCATCTCAGTTCTAACAAATTGCCTAAGGGTCTCATTACCTTAGAAAGTGTTTTCAATCCTAATGACCAAACAAGCGGCAAAGACATGAACCTAGGTGCTAATGAAGATGATCATATTCTAGTCATGGTTGCTGATAGAAAATCCTTGAACATGGGTAAGGTATGTTTTGAAATTGAGCTGGAGAGTTTTATTCATCTATGTCAAGAATTTAATGATATATTTTCTTGGAAATATGATGATTTAAAGGGTTTTCACCCAAGGTTATTTCATCATACTATAGATTTAGTTTATAATGGAAAACCAGTAAGACAAAAGCAAAGGCCAGTGAATCCCAAGATTGAACCCCTAATGAGAAAAGAGCTATCCAAGTTGATTGAGGCCAATATTATTTTTCCCATCAAACACTCATCATGGGTAGCAAACCTTGTCCCTATTAGGAAGAAGAATAGAGAAATTAGATTGTGTGTGGACTTTAGGGACCTTAACCAAGCTTCCCTTAAAGATCACCATCCTCTCCCTTCTATGGAGCAGATTTTGTCCAAAGTCAGTGGTTCAAAGAGATTTTCATTTCTTGATGGATTTTTTGGCTACAATCAAGTGCTGGTTAAAGAGTCTAATAGATACAAGACTATATTTACCACTAAATGGGGTACCTATGCTTATTGTAAGATGCCATTTGGGCTAACCAATCTAGGTGCTACATTTTAGAAGGCAATGAAGATGGCCTTCAAAGGATTGATTGACAAGTTTGTCTTGGTTTACCTTTATGATATCACTATGTATTCAAAGGATGTAGAAGATCATTTTGATCATCTAAGACAGGTATTCTTAAGATGTAGAGAGTTTGGGGTTTCCCTTAACCCAAGCAAGTGTGTCTTTGCTACTAACCAAGGAAAATTGTTAGGACGTATTGTATCTAAGGATGGCTTAACCATTGATCCAAAGAGAACAAAAGCAATACTTTCCCTTCCTCTTCCTAAACATAAGAAAGGGCTGCAAAGTTTCTTAGGTAAGATAAATTTTGTGAGAAAATTTATCCCTAATCTTGCTACCATGGTGAAACCTCTTATAGGTATGCTCAAGAAAGGTATGGTATTTGCATGGACCAAGGAAGGGAAGGAAATTTTTGAAGAGATCAAGACAGCCATAGCCTCAACCCCTACTCTCATGAATCCAAATTTTGAGAAAGATTTCATCCTTTATACCCTAGGTGGTGAGTCAAGCATTTCCGTTGTCCTAACTCAAAGAAGTGATAAAGGTGACAAGCAGCCCATAGATTTCTTTAGTGAAGGGCTTAAAGAATATGAAGATAAATACAACTATGTAGAAAAGCAAGCCCTTGCAGTCATCATAGCTTTAAAGAAATTTAGACACCTCTTGTCTCATAATAAGATTCATTTGTTAGTACCCCATGCTAGTGTGAAGGATTTCCCTTTGAGCAAAGATATTAGTGAGAAAAGAGCTAGCTAGATTACTAAAGTGATGGAATATGATATTGACATTTAGACTACCAAGATGGTAAGAGGGAGGGGGTTGTGTAAACAGGTGTTATCATCTCAAGAACCTGATGAGGAAGTTGCTATGATACTAACAGAGCAACAAGAGATCAAAAATAGCGACCCAAGGAGTTGGATGGATGATATGATGAATTTCTTATTAGGCAATGGATACCCTCAAGGATTAGTAGAACTAAAATGAGACACTATAGATTACAGTCAATTCCTTATGTCATAGTTGACGGTGTCCTCTTTAGAAAATATTTTAATGGAGCCCTATTAAGATGCCTTGATACAAACCAAGCTAAAAGAATGATCAAAGAACTTCATGATGGTCCTAATGGTGGTCATTTCTTAGCAAGGACAACTACAACAGAGATCGTGAGGGGTGGTTATTATTGGTCGTCCCTATTTCATGATTGTCATAGGTATGTGAGGAAGTGTGAGAAATGTGCTTTCTTCTCTGGTAAACAGAAGCTTGCAGCTCTTCCCCTTCATCCCATTTAGGTGAACCAGCCTTTTGCCTAATGGGGATTGGATTTCATAGGCCCTATCAATCGTCCTTCTAATTCAGGTCACAAATAGATTTTAGCTACTACAAATTACTTCACCAGATGGACAGAGGCAGTTGCATTGAAGGATGCCACTGAATCTTTAGTTGTTGAGTTCCTTGATGGAATTGTGACCAAGTTTGTTGCCCCTTCAACCATTATTTTAGATAATGCAAAGTCTTTTGTTGGAGCTTAGATTTGTGCATGGGTAATGGATCATAATATCTATTTGAGCACATCCTCAAATTACTATCCTCAGGATAATGTTTTGGCTGAGTCCTCCAACAAGAACATGATCAGGATCATGAAAAGGACAATAGAAGATAACCAGAGGTGTTGACATAAAAAACTAAAGACTGCACTGTGGGCTGACATAATAATGCCTAAAAGGTCAATAGGGAATTCACCATTTGTGTTAGTCTATGGCAGAGAAGCAAGGCTTCCAATTTCATTGGAGTTTCGATCCTTAGAGCTAGCTCATCAGCTAGAGTTGATTGAAGATGATGCCATGATAGTAAGAATGGCAGAGCTGATGGAGTTGGAAGAGAAGAGAAATAAATCCATGCAGACCCTAGAGAAACACTAGCAGTAGGTAAAAAAGAGTTTTGATAGGAAGGCTAGGGTCAGAATCTTTCGAGAGGGAGATTTGGTTCTGAAATAGCATTCAGATAGGGCAAAACTAGGAAAACACTCAAAGTTTGATGCATTATGGAGTGGTCTGTATTTGATTGTCAGTTGCAAGCAAGCCAATGATTTCCAATTAAGTAAGGCTGGTGGTGAAATTGTGCCCATCCTAGTCAATGAGATCTATCTCAAGCCATGTTTTTGACAGGGGTTGAGGTTCTGTGCATAATTAGAGTTTTTTTTTGTTTCTTGTTAGTTCCCTATTTTCCAAGAAGTGTACGAGCATAGCTATCTCTCTATGAGATAGCTAGTTTTCTCAAAGTTTTATGGTTGTAAAAGAAGGTTTCATCTCTGGTTCTAGTTACAAAGATAAGGGTTTGAGGATTTTCCTCTTAGAGGTAGGATTAGGGTTTCACAATGCTCAGAATCTTTTTTTTTTTTTACAACTCTGTAGCCCAATGGATGCTTCAGGCCACTGGTCTTATGCATAGTAGGCTAGCATCCCCTATGAGTTGCCAAAAATGTTACATATTATGTCCCCCTAATAAATATTAGAATTTTAAATACTTGCCCACCCAATGGATATTTCCTAGTTTACTGTTATTTTAAACATCCTAGGAATATCAAAAAAATTAAATGATTGAACCTTATGATATTCCTTATTTCCTAGGTTTATTTTTGTAGGCTCATAGCTTCCCCATCATTAGATCAAAAGATATCTACGATTGGTGCTATCTCGCTATGGGAAGTTGCACGATCCTTTGCCATAGCGACATAGTGCCCTTTCGACATGTGGTAGGTGGGTCCACAATTCACAAGACCAAGGTTATCATGAGGGTGGCAAAGTGACAGCACCGGAGGGTGCTATGGTACTATTGGGAAATTTTTTCTTCTCGCCATTAGCGACATAGCACCCAGCTGGTAAAAGAACATGGTGGGACCTCAGGCAATGTGGGAAAGTGACTGCGATTGAAAGAGGACTTTGATTCATTGCCAGTTGTATAGATCTTTTGATATCAGCAGTAGCCTGGACCCATGCCCCTTTCAAATGCATGAAGATTTCCTCTCCCTTGGATCAATCTGGATCATCAGCGGGCATTACCTCGCTATGGGAAATTGCTTGGAGGATACGCATAGCGACATAGTGCCTCGATGACATGTAGCGAGGTGGGTTCAAGTGTTATGAAATCGTAGGGATGGTACCGATTCAGGCTGAGTCGGTTTCCAGGTGTGCTAAGTTGGTTCGTGGGCCTAGAATTTTTAAGTTTAAAGTGTAGTAATATGGTGAGTCTTCACGATCGTCAAATTAGTTTGGATCCATGGTGGGTGCCATCTCACTATGGGAAATTACTCGAAGGTTACCCATAGTGACATAGCACCTTGGTGACATGTGGCATAGATGACATCATGAACTTGCCCTTTTCCAAAGTAATATTACAGCTTGTCCTCGATGGTAGTTTCCAGGTGGGTCATAATACAATGGTGGTATTTCGTTGGTCCACTCAGCCAACTCGGTGTGCAGTCACGCATTTCTTGCTCGCTGCCAGATCTCAAAAAATCAACAGTGAGTGCTATCTCACTATGGAAAGCTATGAGGATATTACCCATAGTGACATAGTGCCTTAGCGATGCGTGGTAGGGTGGGGCCAAGTATTATTAAATTGTCAGTTGGTGCCAGTTAGGATCACGAGGTCTAGCCAGGGTATGAGCAGTTAAGACATTAATGGTTAGCAGCTGGTGGTTAGTATAACATCGCAATCAAGATTTTTTTTTTTTTAAAGGATGGTGCAATTAGTAATGAAAGACGTGGTCAACTTGGGGAAACCTTGCGAGGTGGCAGAAAGAAAAGAAATTATTAGCCCACGTGGCTCATTCTAAATGTAGATTTTAGTTGACTCCTTTGACTCTGATGATTCACGGCTAGAAATAAAAGAAATCAATTTTTGCCACTCGATTTCATCTCCATGATTAATGCCACCCACTCTAGAATGAACATTGAATACAAGTAAAGCACTCCACTGCCCCACAATGGATCCATCTACTTGATAACGACAATCAATGGTGTCATTTTCATCCTCTCAAGGCATTATTTGACAAAAAAGATCAGATATCATTGCATCTAGATCTATATCTAGATTAGATTTTCTTCATGATTTTTCTCTATAGGACTTAATAGTAGGTTGTTGCGAAGTAATTACAGTTGGAGGACATCCCAGTTATGCCTAAGCTATAAAGGCAAAATTTTATGAATTTTGTAGGGGTTGATCCTTCTCTGACTTCTTTGATATTGCTCTACAATCTCGTGTGTAAATTCCCTTTGCCTCTAAACTATATGACATTGTGTTTTATCTCCTTCAACCATTAATGTGCAAGTGCAAGAATTATTTTCCTCTCATTAGTGTTTTGTACAGATCTACAATCTGTATGACTATATCCCTTTGGCCTGTGAGCGATATATAAGTGAATCTTTCATTCCTTGTGTTATTCATCTAGCTTTTTGATTTGCATGTGGTTGTTAAATTAATACAAGCTTGAATGTGTATTTCATGGTGTCATCATAATTCAAAAGTGCATATATGGGTAGAGATTGGTCTAAACACTCTATTTTGGTGCATCACCTCTTTAGATTAGATTAGGTAGATTTGTTTTCATGCTCTCCTTCTCCCATTTCCTCTCCAAGAGTAGTTAGGTGCATCCTGATAGTAAGAGGAAGCCAACCTTCTCCAAAGACTCAACCTCATAGTTCAAGTCCCACAACTCGGAGGTTGTTTCCATGTTTCATGAGGTCATCCTTAGGTAACAACTTTGGGCAAGGGTGCAAACTTTAATGACAACAATAGACATATGGAAAAATGTGGCTTGACCTCAGCAACTAATATATCTTGTATTATAGTACAACTAGGGCATGTATGTAGGGCCATTCCTACATTCCTAAGGATCCCTATAGTCTTGATATTACTACCATCTAACTATAATAAATCCCTAACAATGGGCTCATATTTCATTTCCAAAGCATCAGCAACACACCTCGGCATCATTGAACTACTAGCACCTGAATCAATCATGCAATTGTGGACTAGTTTATCCCCTATAATTAGAGAAACATAAAATGGAGGAGGTCTAACCTTTTTACTTGTTTCTATCTCCCTTAATGGTTGTACTAGACTTGTGGCACTTTCCTTGCTAGGTGGTTGATCATTTGGTTCAATACTTTCCAATTCTTGCTGCAACAACCTCTTTTGCATGGGTATAGTAGCAACATCATCCCACATGAAAATATTCACATTTTTCTTATTCATTTGTTCTACCACACTAAATGGAGTAGAGGGTACTTTGGTAGAAGCCTTGGGAGCTACATTTGTAGAAGGTCAAGATGGAACAACCAAAGGATCACTTACATCCTTTCTTCCATTATTTCGCCTTTACTAGTGAAAGATATTTGATTGATCATTTACTGCTTGTTCATGGGGTGTTGCATTTGAAGTTGAGGCCTGACTGATCTTTGTTATGCATTATGCAATTGCATTTGATCATGTATTTAGTGTGTAGGATTTATATCCCTAGCAGTGGCACATAGAGTTAGTATTTAGCTATTCATATTTTACCAATGTCATTCTTATAAGGTTGACATATTAAGTGTTTAATTTATACCTTTTGGTGATTTGATAAATCCAGACTCATTAGTATTATGTGATTTGACCTATGAACGTGTCTAAGCATTTAGAGGTTTGCATTGTCATGAAAATTGTTAAGGAAATTTCTGTGATTTTGGGTTTTTAGGCTTAATTTTAATTGATTTTTAATTTATGGCAGCTTTGCCATAGATGAATTCCAATTACTTGGAATAGTGTGTCTTCATTTCAATTGATTTAGGATCTAAGAATTCTCCTAGTTATTTTTTGTAATCAGTTATTCACATGAAAAGTGAATAAGTATCCAAAGAGGAAATTAATTCCTCACTTCTCACTTTTGGAAATTACAAATTTGAGAGATTTTTCCAAAATCCTCTTCTGGAGGATTGTGTTTCTATTTTTTGTAAGAGCTATGGGTGTGAGATCATTGTGAGATCAGTCTTGTTGGATCCATCTCAGGGACATCTTACTTGGCCATGGCTTTCGGCAATTTTCTTGAGATATTTATTTTATCTAGCTACTTTCCACTTTGGCCCTTTTGGCTATCAGGTAGGGGTCTCCCATTTTCATTTTTCAACTTCATTTATTCTTTTGTTTCTAGTATCTATTTGTTAAGATGCTGAGAACTAGCACTCCCCTCTATTTTTTTTTGTTAGTTCTACTTGGTTGGTCGAGTATGAATATTTTCCCAATTTTTGGGATAAGGGTTCAAGGTTTTGCATGATTATACTGGCCATTTTTGCATAGGGTGTCCAAACCTGAATTTTATTGGATTTTCATGGATTTTGTGCCCTAAGACCAAATTGATTTTATTTTTGAAGTTTTTGAGTTTTGGATTTTTTCCTTGATTTGTGTGCTACCCTATTTTCTCAAGTTTTCTTGGCATGATGTTGGTCATGGGCTTGGATCATCTGTAGGACATCAGTCAAACCATTGTTTCATTTTTTGGTTGCATTGGTATGTGTGCCAAATCTATCCTCTCAATATTATATTCAATTGAGTGTGATTTTTCTTTTTTTCATCCAATCCTTGTATTATGATCTTCCTGATGCTGGTGCACCACACACGAGCATGTGCATGTGCATTTGTCAAGTTGCTTGCAAAGCTTGATCTCACATTTGTACTTTGCTAGAGTTATGATCATTTGGGGTTGGGTTGGGAATATGCATGCCTATGGGTAGTCATCATTGGATAAGCATGGGTAGGGTAGGGTAACACCACATGGAGGGACTTCTATCTCATAACCTAGTGACTGTTACCTAGAGAGTTGGTATGAAGGAGTTTTAATCAAGTGATAACTAAATAAAATATTGGGTGTTAATAAAACTAAGATAATAAAATGATATAGTGTGAGACCCTTTACTAGGGAATTTGAGTCTGCACGATATCAAGCTTGGTCTTTCCAATGTCAAGTGACTCTCCATGCAGTGAGTCCCTACATAGTTACCCATTGAGTGTCTGACCAAGAACTCTAATACTTGCATTGTCTAATGATAGTGTTTTTTGTCATCATTACTACCTAGCGTGAGTGTTAGCTAGGGATGTATGTTTTATGTTTGTTTTTTGTTGGATCATTATCTCCATCAGCATGATGGGAGTGGACCTATGAGTTTTACATGGTTGGGAAGCATGGATCCCTATAACATTGTTGGGGACCGGTGTAAAAATATGGTCTCTTGTTCTAGTATGACTGGTACTTGATGTTCACTTGGTATTTCAATTTATCTAGAGTATACTTCCTTGTGATCTATTATTTCATTGGAATGTATGGATATCATGTTTAGATGATGTTAGTTTATTTGATGCATTCCTATATTATGATGATTATCATATGTTTAGATAATGTGTTTGATTAATTGGTATATCTATTGTTTTACTTGTTACCATGTTAGATCTCCTTGTTCTTATGATGTTATTACACTTTAGTAGTGATGCCCTCACAAGAAAACTCTGACTATCTAGTTAGCAATTTGGGATGTTACATGTGAGGGATGGCTAGGTCCTTCAAGGTCTCATGATGCTATTATGGTTGGGAGGAACTGTGCATGAGTTTTTTTATGTTTGTTCATTGCAATGTTTCTTACATTACTTTTCCTTGCACAACATTATATTCTCTCCTATGTAAGAATTTACACACTTTTCTGCAAGACTTGGTATTTTCTCATGTGGCATGTTGCATTTCTTTGTGTTCATCCTAGTACTTCCTCACATGAGACTTAACATCAGTTAGAGTTTTTTGGTGGTTGGACCAAGCATTCCTTTGTGCATGAACATAGTTCATCATGTGGCTTAGTGTACTTCCTCATGAAAAACTATCAATTATGTTATCTCATGCAGAAAATAGGGGGCATCTCCACCATTTTTTGGAGAATGCATTTTGGTGATTTGAATGCCCTTTGGGTTTTCTTGTTTTTCTATACTTTGATAGATCTAAGGTTTTAAGGTTTTTGTCACCTTTGGATTTCATTTTATGTTTGATTGTATCATTTTGGTAGTGGTGTATGGAGATTCATTAGTTGCTAGGATTGTGGTTAAGTCTTTCATTGTGATCTTTGTAATCCTCATATGTCAATTCTTGTGTGCATTCATACTTCTTTTTTTTATAATTATCTTGGCTTGTATTGAATCCTTGTTCCAAGGATCTTTTGGGTGGGGCATTACAATTAACCCTAAGTAAATGCCTCAAAATGAACCACAAAACCCTCAAATAGTTTCCCCTCAACAACCACCCATGTCCAAGGACTCCACAAATACCATTATATCTTGTGAACTCTAGTCAAGAAGACCATGTTAACCATCTGACATAAAATAGTGCTAGGATAACTAATTTTCTTTCTAGGTTGAGGTCTTCTAGTCTTGGCCACCACTCTACCCTAGTCAACGGATTAGAAAAAATGACCACTAGTATCACTAAGGTGACTAAGGAGGTTACTAAATGGGCTTCATAGAGGGATATATGTCATGCATATTATGTAGATGACTTATCATATGATCAAGTGAAAGATAAAAACATTAAAAAAAAGTAACATATGTGTTATTTTCAGTAATCCTAATACTAATGTAATCCTAGAGTAAACTACCCCTTTATTTCCTATTCATTGGTGTGCTCATAGGGAGTTCAAATTAGCTTTTGGGATAGGTGGTATATAGCATTTGACCAACCACCCTATAATAATAATGAGGTACCCTTATTTATTTTGAGAAAAATATATTGAAATTTTATCCTAGGTGAGAAACTAAATTACTTTGACTTTTTCCATTTCTAGGGTAGAGGAAGGGGATATACATAGGATAGACCTAGGGCCCAAAGAGTCACCTAGCCAAAGAAAAGGGAGAGTCTAGTTTAAAAAAAAAATTGACTCATATTGTTCTCCCCATAGTTGTGAAGGAGTTTATAGATTTATAAACTCTTTATGTAGCAACACCATTAACTAATGTACTCATCAAGCATGACACATCAGATCCATGATCATCAAATGCTCCACTACAGTCATTTGAGTGCATGCCACCTCCTTTGGCATTAGATATTCCATTTGGCTCAGCCCCCCATCTTATTTAACATAAAAATTGTAGTTATCATGGTTTGTGTGATGGGCTAGATGTTGATGCTCATGAAAATGGATCAACATCCTATTCATGTATACATTGCTTTGACTTTTGGTAGTTCTATGGTAGAGGGAGGGGATCTACATAGGATAGACATGGGACCCATAAATTCACCTAGCCAGAGAAAAGGAAGTTCCTAGAAAAAAAAAACCTTCGATTCATATTGTGCTCCTCACAATCATGAAGGAGTCTATGGATTTATAGACTCTTCATGTAGCAACATCATCGGTTGATGTCATCATCAAGCATGGCACACAACTATCCCTATAAGGGGGTACATTAGCTCCATCATCATTAGATGCTCTACCAGAGTCATCCCACCCTATGCCACCTCCTCTATCATCAAATATTCCATTTGGTTCAACCCATTAGCTTGTTCAACATATGTGTGTTAGCGGTCATGGTTTGTCTCATATGCTAATATGAATGTGAATGAGGATGGATCAACATCCCATACATGTATACTATTGGCCTGATTTTTCACCTAGCTAAAAAAAATAGAAATACCTTATAAAAATCAATAAGAAAATGTGTTTTTGTTGCTTAGGGTTTTTGAAAAATGTGTCTTTCCTCATGAAAACCCTAGAAAATAGTCATGTCATGTGATTCTGGTTAATTATTCTTAAATTGACATGCAATTATAATAAGGATACATAAAAACCTTGGTTATTAGTTTAATTTACATATCCCTAGGTTCCTTGGCTATTCTTCATATTATATGGTCGTGCCTCTATAGTTTTTTAAGTTGCAATGTTACAAAGTCTCCTTAGTCACAACATCACCCCATTTTGATTTCTAACTAAGTTTGCAGTTGTAAGGATGTGAATTTTTCAATCAAAGGGTCATCATGAAATTGTAACTGTTAATGGTAACTACAAAGTCAAGGTTACAAATGATAGATTCAATGGAGATCATGTGATCATGGCTTATTTCTAGCTTAAATAATCTTTAGTTGTGATGGTGTGAAGGTTTAACATGGTAGTTAAATTTTAGGGTAGTCATAGCTTTGCAAGAGGTTAAGGTTAACCCATGATTAAATTGGTAAATTAGTGAAAATCCTTCATCACATCTTCATGAGGTAAAAGATGAGTTAGAGTTTGCAGTTATGAAGATGTGAAGCAATCAATATAAGGATCTTTATAGTGTCATAGTTGTTAAGGACAACCTCCAGGTTAGGGTAGTGAAGATGTGAAACAACTAAAGATAAGCCTTTTTGCATGGTTGTAGCTAGAATTGAAGACAGGAAGAAAACTATGGTGATTTTTGAAAATAAGGAGTCTCCATGTGGCATGATAAATTATAATGGCATCAACATTGAAAAGTGTCACAATTTTAAGATAATTCTTAGGAATAAAAAGAAAAGGGTCATGAAGGCTTGAAATGCATCTACGACCATAAAATTTTCATAGATTTTATGATGGGCAAAATCTCACAAGGAAAGGGTATTAGTGTAAAGATGAATCACAAATTTTCCATGTAGTAGAAGGACCCGGTGATGATGACATATGGAATAGGTGTCACATTTTTAAGAAAGATTGAAGGGAGAAAAACATAAAAAGTTACAAGGGCCCAAAACCCAACAGTGGTTGTCAAATTTTCTAGATCTAATGTTGTATGTAATCTCTTAGATAAAGGTTAATTATGAAGTTATGTATTTATGAGGAGTCATGAGATCCTAAAGGTAAAGAATCTCTGATGTTATGCATGTTCATATCATTGAGAGAGGAAGGGATTTGAATTAAAATGATATGAAGACTTTGTAATTTTAGAGAGCTTGAAAATAATTCATATGATGTTATGCGTGTTTGTGAGGTTGGGAGAAGTAGAGGTGAAGAGTTAAGATTATATGCCTAATACTAATTTCATATGATCAGGAGGCTCAAGGGTAGTAGATCATAAGATCACAAGAGTAGACAATGAATTTTTCTAAAGCCATGAGATACTAATGATCATGAGATCTTAAAATACTTAAACGGGGGACCTTCAACCATAAGAAGATAGAGGGAGCATAAGGTAGTAAGACATAAAAAACTAAGGATGTAAGGGGTTATGATTTTATGAAGTGGAGCTAGGCTCATAGGCATAAGAGAAATATGCACATGTCATTTTAGTCTCCAAAGATGTGAAAAGCAGTATGATTGTGTGATCACAAGCACAAAGAATGAGAGATTCCAAAGCTATGATAGAGAAATAATATAGTTAGATTATGGTTGGGAGGTGAAGGTAGTGGTTAAGAATAAACTTCCAAATTCATGACAAAGAGTTAATTAATTGTGATCAAAAGATCATAAGATAAGAAAAGGTGAGACTTGATGTTATTCAAAGCTACGATCTTAAAATCATAAGAACTTAGACACATGTTAGCAATGCTATGAAGGGTTTATAAAATGTTATGCATAAGTTTTCAGCTCCAAAAAAGGTTTTCAGTGTTCTGATCTTACAATAAGTTGTGGCTCATAAGATCATGAAAAACTCAAAGGGCTTCTTCAAGGATACGAAAAGTAATAAATCATAAGATCTTAAAGGCTTATTCCCAAGCTTACAAAAATATAGAGGGTTTGAATTCCAAGTGAATTTTTAAAAAAAGTACAAGTCAGCACTAAACAACCAAGAGGGATGAGAATTGATGGCCAATCTATAAAACAATGATGGGGATCTAATTTTTAGGTGGAGAAGGCAGTAAGTGACTTAGGTGAAATCAGATGCACTCAGTATCCCATTAAGAAAGGAAATAAATGTTTTGGAAGTAGTTGAAGAACTTCATGATTAAAGGTAATAGAAGACAAATAGAATTGAATGTAAGACTCCTGTAGTAAGTGTCACCTACCAATTTCGCAACTACTTCTCTAGTTTTGGTTGAACACAGAGAATTTGTTCAATGTAGTGCTATATAAATATCATTGTATTCATAGTTCTAGTAATATTTTTACATGTGTCCTCCCTTTTTAAGCTTGTTGCAATCCTTCTATATAAGAATTTCCAAGATGTGGAGTAAAGGTTCCAGATTCTTGGATTTTTCTTCCACTGTTGTAATACCATAAGGTTGTTTTCAATCTTTTGGAAGGTTTCAAGAGATGTGATACCATTGTTCTTAGCATCTCTCTTTTATGAACAGTAGTTAATAAAATTTTACCAATAGCTCTCATCTATTTAGTAATTTTATGAGTTATTTACATACATCTTGAGTGTATTATTTTAAAGAAATGAATACAAGGAACAAAAAAATTCTTAGTTTCATTCTAATTCTTGTCTCCTATCTCTATTGTCTACAATTTTTTGTGGTTTAGGAAAAAAGAACCTAAACCTATTTGTAGCCCCTTCAAGATCCATATTAGAGAAGGTGATGAGTGGAAGACTACTTTCAAGATAAGGGAAGGATTGTATGAGTGGTTAGTCATTCCTTTTTGGCTAAACAATGCACCGAGAACTTTCATGAGGCTCATGAATGAGGTACTACATGAGTTTCTAGGTAATTTTGTCATTTTTTACCCAAATGATCTATTGATCTTTAGTAAGACATTGGAGGAGCATTTGGTTCATATTCGCAAGGTGTTTGATAAGTTGGGGGAAGAAAAGTTGTTGATAAACATGATGAAGTATAATTTTGTAAAGGAGTTAGTGTACTTGGGATTTGTAGTCTTAAGAGAAAGTATAAAATGGACCTAGAGAAAGTGAAGGCTATCCTTGAATGGTCTACTCCAAGGAGTGTGATAGAGGTAAGATCTTTTCATGGACAAGCTAAATTTTAGAGAAAGTTCATAAGAAGTTCTAGTGGTATTTGTGGACCATTGACTGAAACAATGAGAGGGGATAGGAAAGAGTTTAAGTAGAATGCAAGAGCAGATAAGAGTTTTAATATTTTGAAACAAAAAATTACTAAGCATCCTATTTTAGCACATCCTAATTTTAATAAGGTGTTTCAAGTAGACTATGATGCTAGTGGTACTATAATAGGAGTTGTTTTGAGTCAAGAAGGTAGATCTGTTGCTTATTTTAGTGAGAAGTTGAGTGATGCAAAAAGAAAATATTTTGTTCATGATCAAGAATTTTATACTATAGTTAAAGTATTGAAGAAGTGGAGACACTATCTTCTTCCAAATGAGTTTGTTTTGTATAATGATTATCAATATTTACAATATTTGAATAGTCAAGGAAAATTGAACAAAGGCATTTAAAGTGGGTTGAGTTTTTGGAAAGTTATACATTTTTTTTGAAACACAGGAGTGGGGAGTCTAACAAAAATGTAGATGCTCTTAGTAGAAGACAAATTTTGCTGACAGAAATGCAGATAGAAGTGCTTGGGTTCAAGGAACTCAATACATTATATCTAAATGATCCTAATTTTGGTAAAGCATGGAAGGCTTGTACATTACATTTTATGCTTGATAAGAAAAAGTGGTTGGATTTCATGATCCAGGATAATATGTTGTTTAAAGGAAGCCAATTGTTCATGTTAGTGTTTCAAAATGTTGTTTCAAGTTTCCAATTATCCCAATGAGAATATGACATATCTAGGGGAAACTAACTCCCATCTTCAACACATCATTCCAGTCACTGGGCTAACTATAAGGTTTGACCCTTCTTCACTTCAAACTCTGCAAGACCTAGGTGGGTAGACCTTAGATTCAATTGATATGGTACCAGTGCAAAACATATGCTTGAATCTATTTACCACAGATGCAAACCTTTATATCTCCTAATATTTATGCAATGACAGATCTATAGTAGCTAAATGAAAATCTATGAATCTCATAAGTTGAATGAGGGTTAGTTACTTTTAGCTCACTACAAAACATTAAACACTGAATTGATTTGAATAAAATATTTTGTGCAAACAACCTTCATATCAACTTGCATCTGATTCAATGATCAGTGCCTTATCCATTGGGACATAGAGTTGTTACTAGCAGGATGACCTAATTTGCTTGCATTAAAATCAAGTTTATTAACTAAAATCCCCAAATCACATTATGCAATATTCCCTTCATACACCCAGAAACCCTATTAAAACATTGAAGCATTTACTTGACTACTTGAATCAAAAGCAACAATAGATCCGATACACAACTCATCCAAGTTGCCTTAAATCAAATGAACATTATCCATTCAATCACAAAGTTAATGACATATGAAGAATCAGGAGACAAAAAAAGAGAACTTAGATAATTCATGTAAATCCCCTTTTGTATTTATCCTTAGAATGACTAAATACATAAACTGGTAACACTAAATGAAACTCAAGACAATTCACATAATCTAGCATCAAATTCTAGTACATCATAATAACAACACATGAAAATGAAATTCAAATCTACACATAAAAGGTGTGTGGCCTTCACTGCAAGAGCTCGGCTGAATAGATAGGAGGAAAAACAAAATACAACCATGGTTTCAACAATAAAACACTAGAAACCTACTGGTATTACCCAGAGAAAACTACTAACCTTTACAAAGAAAGAAAGACAAAAAGATGTAGAAGAAGATGAATTCTCGGATCTGATCTATGCCTGAAATGTGTTCACTTGGAATTCAATCCCTTGCAACTAAATAACCTCTCTCTTTCTTCTCCCATTTTGATCTAATTTGGTTTCATCATTTGATGTAACTGATTTGAAAATATCTTCTGTTCAATGATGAAAACCCTTTTGTTTGCCAAAATATTTGAAATGCCTCATGTAATGCTAGTGAAATCCCATTTAACTGACTTAGAAATGACCCAACTACATTTTTACTGTCTTTTAACCACATTTAGATCATTTCCATGTTATAAAATAGTCTTGAACTTCTTTACCTGAATACAATTGTAGAATAGGAATCTGAAAGAAAAATATCGTGTAGCTTAAATAGACTACTTTCTGTGCAAAAACTAACTCCATAATCGAAAAACTTAGTTTCTCACGGTTCTGGCAATATGTAATATCACTATGTTAGCCTCTTAGGAACCTCCTAAATCTTAGTTCGAAAAATGCCCCTCTGTTATCGCTCTATGACTACATATCTTTGAAATTTAAATTTTGAAAAATTTAAATAAATCTAAAGTTAAAACTTTAGATTATGTGCCCTTCTGATTTTAAAATCTCACGTGCAAACCCTTTTTGAGAAAACCATTTTAAAATGAGATTTCAAAACATTTATTTTATTTTTTCACCCCCTTCAATTTTGGGATCAACTTTCATTTGACCTGGCCTTTTGCCACATGGTGGCCTCTTATTGTTTCACCTCTTCTAACGAGTGCCACATGGTGCTCACCCACATTTTCTAACTAGTGAGCATCTTTCTTGTGTGGGATAGCACCATCTATTGCATCATGACATGTGTCACAATCTAGTTGATTCTCACCTAAGACTTCTCTCAAGTGCCACCTCATCACATGCGAGACCAACTACCATGTGTTGATTTTTTGCATGCCCCCACTTTTTATCCTTCAAGCAACTTCATCTTGCGAGCTTGCATGCACCACATTATTTGGACACTTGGCAACATCTTGTGCATAGCCTATGAATCCACCATGTCATCTTACCTACATTTTCATTCAAAATTATGCATAGGTCACCTCCAACTCAGCACAAGCCCACACGCACAACATGGCTTCAAAAAAATTCCATTTTCTTTGAGATGTTCTTTATAATGGGTGGTATGGTACTTAAACAATTAAAAACACTCTCCACAAGAAATGTGGGATATTACCACTATCTTCATGCGGCATCTTCTAATGCCTGGTTTCTCCCCTACAAATGGCTTTACCTTTGCACATTCAAATTCTCCTTCTTAGCTTTCCATCAGCTTGCTTGATGGAGTCTTCCTTTTATATTGCATGTGTGGGATCTAAGACACTTCTACTAATTGGCATGAGGATCTCCTTTTTTAAGCCATGGCCTTCTATTTGAACTGATGTCTTGGGCTTTTGAAATGGCCTCCTTATCATGGATGACTTGCTTGACATGCAGGTTCCTCCTTTTAGTGAACGTGGATCTTCTTTTTCTTTGTGTTTGGCATGGATTCTATGTTCATGTAATGTGCATGTCTTTGCATCTGTGAGTGACCTGTTAAACTGTATGGGTTCTTTCTTTTTAACTATCAGCTTTTCCTTTTACACATGCCACTAGTTCTTCCATTGCAAAGGGCTTCTTCTTGGATTGCGGCATCTTTCTCTTTTACTTGCTCAATGTTTCAAGCTTTGCTAGCATGTCATGCTTTCCTTTTTATTTGCTTATGGATTTTCTTTGACAGCATTAGTTTTACCTGATTGGCGCAAATTTTTTCTTCCTTAGGCCAGCTCCACTTCTTCTAACCGTAGCCTTTTTTCACAAAGCAGCTTCACTTTTTATGCAGTGGCCTATTCATATGGTGTGCAATCTACTATGTGTGAAACTACTTTTAAAACCAGCTTCCATCTTCTTTACATGTGAACTGCTTCATCCTTACACATTAGAATTCATCCTTTCAATGCAAGAAACTCAAACATGACTAACATTTGCAATATTGAAATCTCACATTCCTCTTTCAAAACACGGATCTCCTTTCATTCTTGGCACAGGGTTTTTACTTGAATGTCGTGGACTCTCATATCTTTTATTTGTGGGTTCTCTTTGTTATGTTGTGGGCTCACATTAACATGTTGTCATCACTTTTTTTAAAGTTGCGTGTGTATGCTTTGATCTTTGACACCTCATATTCTACCTGCATGGAGTGCCCTTGCTTTATTGGTGTGAATCTTTGCCTGCGGCTTGCTTCTTCCTTTTAATTACTAACTCCCAAAGAATCTTTGAGTTTTGACTGGCAGATTCCCTATGAAGGGTTTGACTCAGTCCCAAGGATCCCTCAAGTATCTAAAGACACCTACAAAAAGCAAGCCAAGACGCATCTTCCCCTTGTTATTGCACATGTTAGCAAATATTTAACTGGTCATTGTAGACTCTGTAGGGACTTGTATGACCAAAATTGGGGTTGGCTCTTACAATTTCATGCTTAATTGTTATAACTCTTTGAATCTCTTTTCCATTTCATGGAAATGCCAAATCAGTCACTTCAACTGGTTGGTGATTCAAAAACTACATAAATGCCCATTTAGTAGATCCATTTCCTCACATTCAATCCGAGCCTTTCAAGCTCTTCATTTGATTTTACTTGGTTTTTTGTGCAAAGAAAGTTGAAGAAAGAGGGTTCTTTATTTGTTCAATCTAATTTTCTGAAGATGGCCTCTATAATTTCTCTCTTGAATGCTTTGAAAAAGTACCTCTTTCTGATGTAAGTGACTTTCTTAGGCTAGGCCCTCTATAGCTTCCAGCATCAATATTATGAAGCTCTTATATGAGATGACTCTAACTCTTGAATTCCTCCCTTTTAAAATACTTTCGCTTCTTGAGAGTTCTGTCAATCTGATAAAATTAGTCAAACCCCAAAGTGGGTCTAGCTAAAAAAAATCATTTTCAAACAATTGGACTGCAGTACTGATCCATTAACCATCTAGCACTGATTCGAAACAAATTTGACCACTGATCTGTCATTAAAAACTCATTTTATCACTCATCTACAAAATTTCAACTTTGTGCTAGGAGGTCCATTGATTGGCCTTAAAAATTGACCCAAACATATGACCGAGCTCTAAAAACTAGCACACTGATTCTTTGTTCTACATACTTTTACTCTGTCAAATCTTGTCTCATGATGAATTCAAGGTCAAAAGATATTTGCTATCAAAGTTGACCTCTCAGAACTGCCTACAAGAAAAACATGTCGGAAAGTAATAAATTGAGTTTGGATTTGGCTTGAAAATTGGACAAACTAATGCTTGGGAAAATGAAAATTGGGGCATTGGTTCATTATCATGAGAAGCATATAAATCTTTGATTTGGGCTCATGAAAAATAATTGGGTGCAAATGGTGAGCAGTCAAAGTGGGCTACTCAAAATCTGTAAACTGGAAACAATGTTAAAAAAACATTTTTTGCAAATGGAATGGACCAATAAAAGTGTGTAGACAGATTTTTCAAGATGTGAAAATTGACATACTTAAAGTATTTTTAGAGGAAAACATAGTGGTTCAATCCATTCAATCTCTTCTATCACAAATTAGGAGTTAAAACTTAAAGTATTTTTAGAGGAAAACATAGTGGCTCAATCCATTCAATCTCTTCTATCACAGATTAGGAGTTATAACATCATGAATAGGGGTTCCAACAAATCTGCAAATGCTAACACCAGTAAAAAGATAGAAATCCAATTTGGAATCACATTTGTAAACATATGAAACGGATTCATCATAAGCTAAAACTTGAAACATAACAAATCTCTAACATCTATAATGCAATACAAAAGGAATTTTATCATTTTGGTCAACTGGGTCAAAGTTATAAAACATCAAATAGGGCTTCCCAGAATTCAAAACTAATTGCATCAACATGAAAATAGTAAATTACCAACTTTGAGGGATTCAAAACCTAGTCAAATGGATTTAAAATGACTCAATATCTAAAACATGGGCTCTCAAGTATGGACACTAGGTACTCCCAAAGTTTCAAGTCATGACACATTTCTGAATGTGAGATATTCAATTTCAAACACAGCCTCCTGTCATTGTTTGACACAGGTGAAAATGCAGATTTGACACTGGCTCAAAACTAGACTTCACGAAATGGTTGAGAATCTCAATTTAACTTCATGGAACACTTAGATGCATTGAATGGAGGGTGTTAGAAACATTAAACACCTCATGGGCATCAAAGGTACAACTGGGTAAATATGCATTTATGGGCATCTATAGGGGTTGATTTTCTTTAAAAACTTCAAAATCGGGGCTACAATTTAGAATCAATTCTAATTTTTTATACTATAAAGTTTCAAACCAACAATGGCTCTATCTAGGGATGCATCTCCCTTGTGGGCATGGAAAGGATTCAAATCTTTGGAAGAAACAGACCATAGACCTGACTTCAAAAACTCTTTCGAATAACTTTATTGAAAGCAAGAAAACTACCACTAAGATTATGTACACACGATGGCCCTAGGCCACCGAAAAGATTTCAAAACTTCTTACCTCTATCATATTATTGATTTTCATTTACATTCTCTTGAGGTAGACTAAAATTCTCATTCTCATTTGTCTCACCCAATACATCAGCCCTTTCAATCATTTCGTTAGGCAGAACAAGACTACTATCATGATCTTCATAGTGCATGTAAAAATTAGACATGCTTTCTTCATCTTGCTCACTATGAAAAAATGAATCAGGGTGATCATAACAACTGAGATCAAACTAAAACTAATCACCACTAACTAAATCATGCATGTTGTCTACTAGAAACACAAAGTACTCATATTCAACTTCCTTCAACA
Source organism: Cupressus sempervirens (assembly GCA_028749045.1). Taxonomy (NCBI): domain Eukaryota; kingdom Viridiplantae; phylum Streptophyta; class Pinopsida; order Cupressales; family Cupressaceae; genus Cupressus; species Cupressus sempervirens. The sequence goes on along the minus strand of CM053789.1, from coordinate 49,948,136 downwards.
AGTTACATGAATCATGTGGTAACTCACCTTGACTTTGCATCTCCTCAAGTGTTTTCGGCTGAATTTCAAATCTGCAATTAGATTTATATTGACACATAACATTATCATCAAAATATGAAAACACTTTATAACTTTCTGATGTATCTTCATAATTAAAGTGCTGATTAGTTTTTACCTCATTTGAATCATCATAAAACTTACTATGAGGGACATGTTGATTTTCAAAGAAAACTTTTTCAGGTACCTCATCTTCAAGCTCACAAAATGAAACAGCATTAGAAAATTTAGTATCACATATGGAAGAACAATAGTCTGATTTATTACAGCAGTATGACAGTGTATCACCATTTGTATCTAACCCAACTAAATCTGAAACCTCCACCTCTTCTTCAAACAAAGGAACTCCATCCAGGGATCCTCTTTTCACATTTGGATAAAAAATGGGTTGTTCATCATCACAACCTTCATCATATAAAGCATTATCATATACTCTAAATTTACTACCCACTTTATCCTCATGAAAACTTTCAGCATATGAAGAAAAGTTGAAATTATATGAAGACTTACTTTTTATTTCTTCCACAAAACATATAGTGTCCATCATAACACACTCTTCATTATCTTGGTTAGGATAACCATTATGAACAGACCTTGAATCATTCCCAAACACCTCACTACATGCTAGATCTTTATTGTCTAATGTAAAATCACTTGAAAACCCTTTACTGAAGTCTTAAAAATCATTAACATTAATTGGACTCAACATTTCTTTATCTTCATACTTTGAGGACAAATCACTCTTAAATTTTTCACTTACTAACTAATTTGTCTGACACAAAAACTGAGATACACTTCCTTTTTCAAATTCAGAAAAAGAATTCATACCTTCAACTTCGGATGAATTTTCACTATCATCATTGCTTTCTTCTTCCCAATCAATACCAGATTCATGTGTTGACTAACATGTAGTATCATTTTCCTCACTTTGATTCGCGTAACCACTCTCATCATCTCCTTCACATGAGGCTTCTTCACAATATACTAGATCAGAAACTTCATCTTTATCACTTGGAAGACAACTTTCAACTACTTTGTACCCATATTGAGATGCATATTTTTCCACTTCAACCTTTAAAACATTCTTAACATAATGCAATCTCTCAATTAGAGAATTCATTTCTTGTATATCTTGTTGATCAACTGAATCCACAATACCATCCACTATTGAAACATTATAAACATGTATGCTTTGTTCTTTTGACTATGACTGAGATGAATTTGATTCACCTTCTTCCTCTTGTGTTATCTCTCCATAACATATCAGATCAGCAACATCAAACTCATGATCAGAGAGATAACTTTCAGCCTCCTCACTTATACAAGACCAAGACCTAGGTTCAGCAACTTCAAATTTTCAAACATTAGTTACATCATTATACATATAATTATCATGAGAAGAACTTATTGTTGTAACTAAACCATGATTTATAAAATCACCACAATACTGAACCTGATCAAAATCTAAAATATTTCCTATTGCTATAACATTAGGAGCATATATAGCTTCATCTAAAATAAACTCATTCTTCTCTACACATACATTTTGATTTGAAATTTCAATCTGATTATTCATTATAGAAGGGGTATTGATATTTTGATTTGGAATTACAATATCAACACTATGTTCAACTTTTCTCTCATGACCATTATACTAGAAATCATTCATATCAAAATGATCCCTCATCAATCTATACTTCAAATTATTTTCAATATCCCTAGCAGTCACTAAAGCTCGATATAATATCTATGGTTCTTTATCCCTTAGTAGATAATTCATTTTCTTGTCAAATGCATCAAAATACACTGCTAAACACATTTGATCATTGAGTCTATAACTCTTAGGGATATCATTTAAAATTTTTGAAAATATGATATTAAATTGAGGAACAAGTTCACCATCCTCAATGTGAATCCTTAAAAATTTATCATAAGAATCAGATATGCTTACCCTTTCTCCAAATTGCTCTATGAAGGTGGAATGTAACTGACCCCAAGATGAAACAAAACATGCTGGTAGAAAAGAAAACTAGTCTCTAGCATCACCTTCCAAGGTTTGAACAAACAATTTCATGTGAACGTCTTCACAAGCAATCTCATAGTCACCCATCAAATCACTAAACAACTCAATATGATGACTAGCTGAAACAAGATGGTTCCCACTAAACTTAGGTGAAAAATTTCTAACATCATTAGGAATGACATTTGGGAAACATGAATACAATTGAAACTTAATGGCATAGATTGCTTGGTAGAAATACATCTAGGCACTTCATTGACTGGTTGCATACTAGATGGAATGCAACTTGACATTCTTCAAAGATACAGAACTCATTCACCAAGATTACTTTTAGTATTCATTAATTGCAACTGATCTATACCCTTTTACTAATTTCAACTTCAAATACACTTCACAAACTTAAAAACAACTAGCTGAAACAAGATCCAATAAAGTGTATGAAATTTTTCAAACTATTCTCCTCCTCTTAGTACTAAAACTCACTTGATGAAGAACACATATGTAGAACTCACTTTCATGGAAAAGAAATCACATGAAAGTATAAAATATCTTTAGTGTTTCTGCTTGAAACCACTGATCTTTTGATTGGCCAAGTGTTGATCTCAATTCCTTACACCACTAATCAAATCCTAATAGAGTCGCCATCTCCTTGAGGAGAACTAAATGAAATCACTACTATGATTCATTTTTGCATTCAAATTTCTTATGACAATAGATCAACAACACTTTGAAACTCATTAGTGAAGAACTATATATATCTCTCTTCTTGTTTAAAATTGAACACAACTTTCAGATCTTCCTAGTTCAACTAAAAACTCTTGAAAACAAGTATATGTAACCGATCTACACTAGTTTAGAGATCCTTTTAGAGAATCATCACTCATAATTGTGAGAAATATTTTAAAACATAATTCATACATGATAGATCTAAACTAAATTTTCACGTTGTAGAATTTGCAAAACTTTAAAACACTTAGAAGAGAGAAACCATCATTAAACATTTTTTACTCTAAATTTATAGTAGTACTATGAAAACCTCAACCGACTAAATTGATTGAAAATAAAACTTAGTAACAATCTAGATTCAACCTTGAAATTTCTATTGTAAATGGATAAAAACTTACTGGGGTGCATGAAACGTCAGCAAGGAAATAAGAAACACCTCTTGCTATAAGTTTTCATGTATCCAACACTAGAAATTCTTGTCCTTTTAACAGTGGATTACTTCACAACTTCCCCAATAGAGTCACCATTTTGTTGGTGTTTGAAAACGTTGGGGGGGTTTCAATTATCCCAATAAGAATATGACATATCTAGCGGCAACTAACTCCCATCTTCAACATATCATTCCAGACACCAGGCCAACTATAAGATTTGACCCTTCTTCACTTCAGGCTCTACAAGACATAGGTGGGTAGACCTCATATTCAATCAATATGGTACTAGTGCAAAACATATACCTGAATCTATTTATTGCAGATGCAAACCCTTATATCTCCTAATGCTTATGCAATGACATAGATCTACAGTAGCTAAATTCAAATCTATGAATCTCATAAGTTGAGTGAGGGTTAGTTCTTTTTAGCCCACTACAAAAATATAAACAGTGAATTGATTTGAATAAAATATTTTGTGGAAACAACCTTCATATCAGCTTGCATCTGATTTAGTGATCAGTGCCTTATCCATTGGGACATAGAGTCATTACCAGTAGGATGACCTACCATGCTTGCATTATAATCAAGTTTATCAACTGAAATCCTCAGATCCCATACTTATGCAATATCACCTTCATACACCCAAAAACCCTATCCGAACATTGAAGCATTTACTTGACCGCTTGAATCAAAAGCAACAATAGATCTGATACACAACTCATCCAAGTTTTCTTAAATCAAATGAACATTATCCATTCAATCACAAAGTTAGTGACATATGAAGAATTAGAAGATAGAAAAAGAGAACTTAGATAATTCATGTAAATCCTCTTTTGTATTTATCCTTAAAAAGATTGAATACATAAACTGCTAACACTAAATGAAACTCAAGACAATTCACATAATCTAGCATCAAATTCCAGTACATCAGAATAACAACACATGAAAATGAAATGCAAATCTACACATAACAAGTGTGTGGTCTTCACTACTAGAGCTTAGCTCAATAGATAGGAGGAAAAACCAACTACAACCATGGTTTCAATAGTAAAACACTGGAACCCTAATGGTATTACCCAGAGAAAACTGCCAACCTGTACAATGAAAAAAAGATAGAAAGATATAGAAGAAGATGAATTCCTAGATCTGATCTATGCCTGACATGTGTCCACTTGGAATTCAATCCCTTGCAATTGAATAACCTCTCTCTTTCTTCTCTCATTTTGATCTAATTTGGTTTCATCATTTATTTGTAACTGATTTGAAAATATCTTCTGTTCAATGATGAAAACCCTTTTGTTTGCCAAAATATTTGATATGCCTCATGAAATGCTAGTGAAATCCCCATTTAACTGACTTAGAAATCACCCCAACTGCATTTAACCACATTTAGATCATTTCCATGTTATAAAATAGTTTTAACTTCATTACCTAAATACAGTTGCAAAATAGGAATCTAGAAGAAAAATCTCTTGTAGCTTAAATAGACTACTTCCTATGTAGAAACTAACCCCATAATTGAAAACTACAGTTTCTCCTAGTTTTGGCAATATATAATATTGCTATGTTAGCCTCTCAGGAACCTCCTAAATCTTAATTTGAAAAATGCCCCTCTGTTATAGCTCTGTGACTACATATATTTGAAATTTAAATTTTGAAAAATTTAAATAAATCTAAAGTTAAAACTTTAGATTATGTGCCCTTCTGATTTTAAAATCTCACGTGCAAACCCTTTTTGAGAAAACCATTTTAAAATGAGATTTCAAAACTTTTATTTTATTTTTTCACCCCCTTCAATTTTGGGGTCAACCTTCATTTGACCCAGCCTTTTGCCACATGACTCTGATTGGTCTGCCTCTGCTATTGAGTGTCCTGCGGTGTTCACCCACATTTTCTAACCAATGAGCATCTTTTTTATGTAGGATAGTTCCATCCATTGGATCATGACACGTGTCACAATCTAGTTGATTCTCACCAAAGACTGCTCTGGAGTGCAACCTCATCATGTGTGGCACCCATTGCCACGTGTTGATTTTCCGCATGCCTGCACTTTTTATCCTCCGAGCAACTTCATCTTGTAGGCTTGCGTGCACCACATGATTTGGACAATTGGCAACATCTTGTTCACCGGCATATGGATTTTCCATGTCATCATACCTACTTTTTTGCTCAAAAGCATGCATAGGTCACCTCTAGCTCAGCATGGGCCCACACGCACAACATGGCTTCAAAAAAAGTTCATTGTCTTTGAGACATTCTTTCTAATGGGTGGTATGGTATTTAAACAATAAAAAACACTCCCCATGAGCAATGTGGGATATTACCACTATCTTCATGTGGCATCTTCTAATGATTGGTTGCTCCCCTACAAATGGCTTTGCCTTTGCACATTCAAATTCTCCATCTTAGCTATCCATCGACTTTCCTGATGGAGTCTTCCCTTTATATTACATACACGAGATCTAAGACACTTCTCCTAACTGGCATGAGGATCTACTTTTTTAAGTCATGGCCTTCTATTTGAACTGATGTCTTGGGCCTTTCGAACGACCTCCTTATCATGGACGGCTTGCTTGACATGCGGGTTCCTCCTTTTAGTGAACGTGGATCTTATTTTTCTTGTTGTTTGGCATGGACTTCTATGTTCATGTAATGTGGATTCCTTTGCATGCGTGAATGACCTGTTAAACCATGTGGGTTCTTTCTTTTTAACTGTCAGCTTTTCCTTTTATACATGCCACTGGTTCTGCCATTGCAAAGGGCTTCTTCTTAGACTGCGACATCTTTCTCTTTTACTTGCTCACTGTTTCAAGCTTTGTTGGCATGTCATGCTTTCCTTTTTATTTGCTTATGGATTTTCTTTGACAACATTAGTTTTACCTTATTGGCATGAATTTTTTCTTCCTTAGGCCAGCTCCTCTTCTTCTAATCGTAGCCTCTTTTCACAAAGCATCTTCACTTTTGATGCAGTGGCCTATTCATATGGTGTGCACTCTGCCCTGCATGAAACTACTTTTAAAACTAACTTCCATCTTCATTACATGTGAACTGCTCCCTCCTCACATGTTAGAATTCATCCTTTCCATGCAAGAAACTCAAACATGACTAATCTTTGCAATATTGAAATCTCACATTCCTCCTTCAAAACATGGATCTCCTTTCGTTCATGCTTGGCGCAAGGTTTTTACTTGAATGCTATGAACTCTCATATCTTTTATGTGTGGGTTCTCTTTGTTATGTTGTGGGCTCATATTAACATGTTTTCATCTCTTTTTTCAAAGTCGTGGGTGTATGCTTTGATCTTTGACACCTCATACTCTGCCTGTTTGGAGTGCCCTTACTTTATTGGTGTGAATCTTTGCCTATGGCTTTCTTCTTCCTTTTAATTACTAACTCCCAAAGACTCTCTAAGTTTTGACTGGCAGATTCCCTATGAAGGTTTTGACTCAGTCCCAAGGATCACCCAACTATCTAAAGACACCTATAGAAAACAAGGCAAGATGCATCTTCCCCTTGTTATTGCACATGTTAGCAAACATTTAACTCATCAGTGTAGACTCTATAGGGACTCATATGACCAAAATTGGGGTTGGCTCTTACAATTTCATGCTTAATTTTTATAACTCTTTCGAACTCTTTTCCATTTTATGTAAATTCCAAATTAGTCACTTCAATTGGCCGGCGATTCAAAAACTACATAAATGCCCATTTACTAGATCTATTTCCTCACATTCAATCCGAGCCTTTCAAGATCTTTGTTTGATTTTACTTGGTTTTTTGTGCAAATAAAGTTGAAGAAAGAGGGTTCTTTATTTGTTCAATCTGATTTTTTGAAGATGGCCTCTATAATTGGAGAAAACTCTTCTCAAAAAGGATTGTGAGATGGTCCCTCTCTTGGATGCTTCGAAAAAGTATCTTTTTTAGATGTAAGTGACTTTCTTAGGCTGGGCTCTCTATAGCTTCTAGCATCAATATTATCAAGATCTTATATGAGATGAATCTAACTCATGCATTTCTCCCTATTAAAATACTTTCACTTCTTAGGAGTTCTGTCAATTTGATAAAATTAGTCAAAACTCAAAGTGGGTTCGGCTAAAAAAAAATTCATTTTCAAACAACTGGACTAGAAAATTGATCCATTAACCATCTAGTACTGATTCAGAACAAATTTGACCGCTGATCTGTCATTAAAAACTCATTTTATCACTCATCTGCAAATTGTCAACTTTGTGCCAGGAGGTCCATTGACTGGCCTTCAAAATTGACCCAAACATCTTATCGGGCTCTAAAAACTGGCACAATGATTCTTTGTTCTGCATACTTTTACCTTGTCAAATCTTGTCTCATGACTAATTTTAGGTCAAAAGATATTTGCTATCAAAGTTGACCTCTCAGAACCGCCTACAAGAAAACATGTGAGGAAGTAATAAATTGGGTTAAGATTTGGCTTTGAAAACTAGGCAAACTGACACTTGAAAAAATGAAAATTGAGGCATTGGTTCACTATCATGATGAGAGTATAAATTTTTTATTTGAGATCATGATAAATAACTAGTCACAAATGGTGAGCAGTCAAAGTGGGCTACTCAGAATTTGTAAACTGGAAACAATGTCAAAAAAGAATTTTTTACAAATGGAATGGACCTGGAAAAGTGTGTAGACAAATTTCTCAAGATGTGAAAATTGGCATACTTAATTTATTTTTGGAGGAAAACATGGTGGCTCAATCCATTTGATCACACTTATCATGGATTAGGAGTTATAACATCACGAACAAGGGTTTCAACAAATCTGCAAATGCTAACACCAATAAAAGATAGAAATCCAATTTGGAATCGCATTTGTAAACATATCAAATAGATTCACCATAAGCTGAAACTTGAACATAACAAGTCTCTGACATCTATAATGCAATGCAAAAGGAATTTTTGCATTTTAGTCAACTGGGTCAATGTTATAACACATCAAACAGGGCTTCCCAAAATTTAGAACTAATTGCATCAACATGAAAATAGTAAACTACCAACTTTGAGGGATTCAAAACCTTGTCAAATGGATTTGAAATGACATGAAATCTAAAACATAGGCTCTCAGGTATGGACACTAGGTACTCCCAAAGTGGCAGGTCATGACACATTTCTGTATGTGAGATATTCACTTGTAAACACAACCTCCTATCATTGTTTGACACTTGGGTGAAAATGTAGATTTGACACTAGCTCAAAACTAGACTTCATGAAATGGCTTGAATTCTCAATTTAACTTCATGGAACACTTAGACGCACTAAATGGAGGGTGCTAGAAACATTAAACACCTCAAGGGACTCAAAGGTACAACTAGGTACATATGCATTTATGGGCATCTATAGGGGTTGATTTTCTCAAAAAAATTCAAAACCAAGTCTACAATTTAGACTCAGTTTTGATTTTTTATACTGTAAAAAATCAGACCAATAGTTCATTCCCAAAAATTCAATGAGAGAGAATCTCATCAAGGAGAAGTATAGTGGAGGATTGGTTGGACATTTTGGTAGAGATAAAATCATAGCTTTGGTTGCTAAAAATTATTAATGGACATAGTTGTAGCAATATACGATGAAGTTCGTAAAAAGTTGTCGAGTGTGTCAGATGGTGAAAGGAGTGAAGTAGAATACCAGGTTGTATCAACCATTACCTATACCAGAGAAGTCATAGGAGGATGTTAGCATGGATTTTCTTCTTGGATTACCAAGGACATAGAGTAGGCATGATTCTATTTTTGTGATGGTTGATAGGTTTTTAAAGATGGTACATTTTATTCCTTGCAAGAAGACTAGTGATGCTATTCATGTACTAGAGTTGTTTTTTAAAGAAGTGGTGAGACTACATGGTCTGCCAAAGAGTATAATTTCACATTGAGATACTAAACTTTTTGGGTATTTCTGGTGTACATTGTGGAAGAAGCTAGAGACAAATTTGAAGTTCAGTTCATCACATCATCCACAGACTAATGGATGGATAGAAGTTGTGAATCACAATTTGGGAAACTTACTGAGATGCTTGGTTGGACATAAACTAAAAAGATTGGATATGATTTTACCATAGGAAGAATTTGCATATAATAATTCTATCAATAAAAGTACTAGTAAATCACCATTCCAGATTGTATATGGGAGTAGTCTTAGAAATGTTTATGAATTGAGATAGTTGGATAAAGGAGAGATAAGTAGCGTTGAAGTAGAAGATTTTGTTGAGCATTTGAAGAACATCCATGAGGAGGTGAGGAAGCACATCATATAGATGAATGCACAGCATAAGTCCAAGGCAGATGTGAAAGGGAGATATAAGGAATTTCATATTGGAGATGAAGGCATGGTTCATTTGAGAAAGGAGCATATTCCAATGGGTACATATAATAAGCTGAAGATAAAGAAGTTTGGACCATGCAAGAGAGTGAAGAGGCATGATTCTAGAAATGTGTATGAAGTGGAGTTGCCTGCTGAATTGAATATTTTACTAGTATTCAATATTTCATGTTTGACAGAGTATTATGAAGGGGGTGGTTAAAATGAAGTTGCAAAAGTGCAATGGAACATTCTACCAGCTAGTTCGGCTATAAAGGAGATTAAGGAGATACTAGATAGTTGTGTTGGAAACATTATCAAAAATAGAACCTATGAAGAATATCTGGTCAAATAGAAAGGGAGACCTATTGAGGATTAATCATGGCTAGCAAAGGAGTAGGCTAACCATCTTGGTTTTCCTCTAAACACCTAAGAAGTGACGGGGTCACTTCTCAAATTACCTAGGGTGTTTGATGCAGGAGCATCCTGGGTGTATGAGGAATCTTGCATCACCCAAAAATATTTTTTATTTTAAGTCTTTTCTATTTTAATAAGGACTAGTAGACAGGGAGGTTGCTATTTTTGGGAGCTTGCTATTTTTAGTAAGTTTGTAATACGAGCTCAAAATTTCCTCATTTTCTATAGGAAGGTTCATTTTAGAGTTGTAAGCCTACCATAAAAATCTCATTACTCAAGCATTAGTATCAGAGAAGTTATTGCCAATTTTTAGTGGAAAAATTTACAAAAAAATCTTCAGGCTCAACATTGGAGGCATTAGAGTGCTCGGATGAGGTCCAAAAACTCAACAAAAAAGTGCTAATGCATATTTGAGCCTGTAGATCAAGAGCTGGTATTTTCCAAAAGAGGTTATAATAGTCAATCTGAGTGACAATTTGTGAGTTATGGCCTTCTGAAGTTGGGCTACCAAAATTTTTAAAATAATTTTTCAAAAATGTATTTGGCCTACTCTATATGTATTGTTAGGGTATGTCAGATCTAGAACCTTCCCAAGTGGCATAAAATTGCCTATTTAAGAAAGGCCTAAACATTGTCTAGGACAAATCTAGGTGATAGTTAGCAACTTGTCTTGCAAATTAATGTAATGAAGGTGTCCACGTGGGTTAGCATATTGTACTTGTGAATTCTGTAATTCTACATTTGTAGCACAAATAAGAAGTCTATTTTTTTTTCTCACATTATTTTGTTTCTCTATTTTTTTTATGATTTTATGGTATTAAAGGGAGCACCCTATGTCAATATGCATCTTCCAAGGTGTATTGGGTGATAGGAGCACAACTCATAGTGTTCATTCAAATAGATGTACAACAATAGCTCAACCACCTAAGGTAAAGCAAAAAAAATATTCACTAGAATAAAATAATACTTTTTGGTTTGAAAATATTAACTCTTAATAAATGTGTATATTTAATTGGTGTTTTATAGGGCTTATCCGCAAGTTGGGTATCTCAAATTGATGATGTGACATTATCAACTATTAACTTTGGCTTATAGATTTTTTTTTCTATTTTCACTAATCCTAATACTAACCTCATCCTAGAGGAAAAAACCCCCTAATTTCCTATTCATTGGTGTACTCATAGGGGCATCAAATCACCTTTTTGGGATAGTTAGTATATGGTGTTTGACCAACCACCCTATAAAAATAATAAGGTGCCCTTATATTTTTTGAGAAAAATATATTATGAGTTTATTCTCGATGAGAAGTTGAATTACTTTGACTTCTACCATTTTTAGGGTAGAGGGATGGGATCTACATAGGATAGACCTGAGGCCTTTAGAGTCACCCAGCAAGAGCAAAGGAAGCATCTAGCAAAAAATCTTTGATTCATGTTGTGTTCCCCACAGTCATGAAGGAGTCTATGGATTTATGGACTCTTTATATAGTAGCATCATTGGCTAGTATCATCATTGAGCTTGGCACAAAGCTAGCTCTAGGAGGGGATACATCAACTTCATCATCATCAAATGCTCCACCAAGGCCATCATAGCCCATGTCACCTCCTACATCATCAGATATTCCATTTGGCTCAACCTCCCACCCATTCAACATATGTGTGTCAGTTGTCATGGTGTTTGTGATGGGTTGGACACTGATGTGAATGAGGATGGCTCAAGATCCTATTCATGTATACATTGTGGGAGAAGATGCCTTTCATGTACTACTAAGGATGTGGACCTTACTAATGATCTAATGATGATAATGTTTTCTAAAGGGATGAAAAAAGTTTTTTTTATTTGTGTTTTGACATATTATTAATTAATTTTAGTTAAAATTGATAAAATAAGATAGATTTGTATTTAAATATGAATAGATATTGGTACAAAATTTATGCATGTTGCAATGTGCATTGGGTGATAGGAGCACACCTCATAGTGTTCATTTGAGTGGATGTATACCGATAAGTTGAATACTTGAGGTATAGTAGAAAAATATTCTCTAGAATAAAATAATACTTGTTGGTTTGAAAAATATTAATTACTAATAAATGTGTATATTTAATTGGTGTTTTATAGGGCTTGTTTATGAGTTAGGCATCCAAAATTGATGATGTGATGTTGTCAGCCATTGACTTTGTCTTACTGAGATTTGTGGTATCATATCTTGCACTCCTCTTGTTTATAATCTTAATATAACTCATATAGTATCATATTTATTTCTTGTGTGCTACTTATATTTTTGTTAGGATACCCCACATACCTTGAAGTCATCAGAAAAAAGGAAGAAGTAATCAAGGACAACCAAACAAAAAAATAGATAAATAAGTTCAATTGTACTATATTCGCTAAAATAGATTATGATTAAATATGATAAAATTTCAAGCCTATATTGATAAATGCATCCAAATTTTTTATTGTGAATGCATGTAGAAAAAAATGGGTTTCATAGAGCTGATGAGGACACCAAATGTCCCAAATGTTCAAGAGAGGGAAGAGGTAATATTCTCATAATTTATTTTAGTCATATTCTTGTTTGTTCAAAAATATTAGAAATTAGGTTCCTTTCTGACTGGATGTCATATTTTATGACTTTTCATAAAGGATATGGTCATGGTTGTATCATTGTCAGTGGTTCCTCTTGACACTATAGGACCACCACCACTAGTATGTGTTAGAACTCTATATAAACACTTTAAACATATGCATTTAAATATTCAATTACATGCATTTGTAATTTTAGACCAATTGTCAACACATGTCCACATTATTAACTTTTGGTTATTATATTTTACATATCACAACCCCCTTTTCCACTTTCTTTTGTTAGGATTCCTACTCATCAAACAGAAGGTAAAAGACAATAGGGGAAGGAGATATGGATTTCCATTATTATTGTTTACATGAAAGTGATTTATTTTAATGTCCCCACTAATAGGGTTAGTTAGGGACAAGTAATACCTATAAAAATAAATTTTAGAATCACAATAATAAAACAAACTATATTATTCTACCCTTTAAGTTAACCCCAATCTTAAGGACATCTCTAGATTAGGATTCATAGCTCATAGCTACTTTGTCGACATCTTGGAAGCGCACCCCTTAAGATTCTTCTTGGATGGGCATCCTCTATCTAAGGCCAATGATATGTGCACATGTTTGAAAACATCAAAATATTCTAGCAACATGGAGAATTCTTGGCCATGGTCATCAATTCAAGGAGTTAATACCTTGTTACCCCCCTACTTTGAGTCCTATAATTTTCCTAATAGATTAATGTATTATTACTTGATTATTGGCCATGGTAGACAATGGAGATCTTAATATATCTATGCTCCATGCTTCAATATTGAATCTTGGCCATGGCAAATAATGTAGATATTAATATCTCACATGCTCCATGCTTCGAGTTCACATTGATATCCACGGTGTTAACCCATGAGCTAACACAATATTATCCACAAGTAGTGTTCATAAATAAATTCATAAACATACCTTTCTTACCTTCTTCTTTTCCAAGAGTCACACCCTTTCATAAAATAAATCCTTTGAAATGTTACAACACTTCATAGTTATAATCCTTTCGAAAAGTCACAACCCTTCATAACTAAAATTCTTTGAAAAAGTCTCAATACTTTATAATTAAAACATTTTTTGAAGAGTCACAACTATTCATAATTATGACCCTTTCAAAGGTTCACATCCTTTCAACACCATTGATACCTTTTTAGAAAGTCACTTCCTTACTTTCTTCATATTACTTTCCTCTTCCATTTTTCCTTTTTGAACTCCCACCTCTTCTCTTCTTTTTTTTTCCTCTCTCAAATAAACTCTCCTCCCTTTTATATCTTAATTTTTAGTAGTCATGTCTATTTGTTAAACATCTCTTAACTTTTCATTAGATTTAGTTAATTTATATTATTCTATGTTATATTATTTATTTAATTACTTATTTTTGTTTATTTTATTTATTATTAAGTTCTATTTAGAAAGTTAACATACTTTCTACAATATTGTCTCCTGTATTTAATTTTCTTCCTTTTTTTACTCATTGAAATCTTATTATCGCACTAAATATTATTTTATTAATAATATAGATTAAATAATTATTATTTCATTGTTTTATATTTTAGTATTACTTTTTATATAACTTTATTATTTATTTAGTAACATTATATTACCTAATTATTATTAAAATTATATCTTAAAATGAGGATATGATAGTTTGCCCTTCCTCAAATTGCTCGTCCTCAAGCAATTATATAATTTCTTTTGTTGAGTTGAAATATATATTTCTTTTAGTCCAAATTATTAGGTTGCTATCATGGATATATTTGGATCCTTTCTAATATTTATTAACTTTTTACATTAATCTTTCATATAAATTATTTTTCTAGATCCTCTTTAAGCCTACAAGATGGCAAGATCATTCTTTGATACCACTGTAATGTCCCCATTAATAAGGTTAGTTACGAAAAAGTAATACCTACAAAAATAAATGTTAGAATCACAATAATAATAAAACTAACTGTATTATTCTACCCTCTAATTTAATACCAATCTTAAGTACATCTCTAGATCAAGCTTCATAGCTCATAGCTACTTCGTCATCATTTTGAGAGCACACTACTTAAGATTCTTCTTAGATGGGCATCCTCTATCCAAGGCCAATTAAATATGCATATGTTTGACAACATCAGAATATTCTGGCAACATGGAGAATTCTTGGCCATGGTGGTCGGTTCAGGGTGTTAATACCTTGCTACCCCCATGCTTCGAGTTTTATAATTCTCCTAATAGATTAATGTATTATTACTCAATTATTGGCAATGGTGGACAATGGAGATTTTAATATCTCCATGCTCCATACTTCAATTTCAAATCTTGGCAATGGAAGGCAATGTAGATATTATGCTCCATGCTTTGAGTTTACATTGATATCCATGGTGTTAACCCATGAGCTAACACAATATTATCCACAAGTAGTGTTCTTAAATAAATTCATAAACATAATTAAATAAATATAATTCATAAACATACCTTTCTTACCTTCTTCTTTTCCAAGAGTTGCACCATTTCATAATACAAATCTTTTGAAAAGTCACAACACTTCCTGAAAAGTTACAACCCTTCATAACTAAAATCCTTTGGAAAAGTCTCAATACTTTATAATTAAAATAGTTTTTGAAGATTCACAATTGTTCATAATTATGACCTTTTCAAAGGTTCACATCCTTTTAACATCATTGATACCTTTTTAGAAAGTCACTTCCTTATTTTCTTCATATTACGTTCCTCTTCCATTTTTCCTATTTGAACTCTTCCCCTCTTCTCTTCCTTTTTTCTCCTCTCTAAAATAATTTCTCCTCCCTTTTATATCTTAATTTTTAGGAGTCATGTCTATTTGTTAAACATCTCTTAAATTTTCATTAGATTTAGTTAATTTATATTATTCTATGTTATATTATTTATTTACTTACTTATTTGTGTTTATTTTATTTATTATTAAGTTCTACTTAGAAAGTTAACATACTTTCTACAATATTGTCTCTTGTATTTAATTTTCTTTCTTTCTTTACTCATTGAAATTTTATTATTTTTTAATTAATTAAAATATCACACTAAATATTATTTTATTAATAATATAGATTAAATAATTATTATTTCATTGTTTTATATTTTAGTATTAGTTTTTATATAAATTTATTATTATTTTAGTAACATTATACTATCTAATTATTATTAAAATTCTATTTTAAAATTATTTTAATTTAGCATTTTGTTCAAGTATATAACATATATAGTAGTTTACAATAAAGGTAAACATCACAATAGTTTCATCAGCTAATGTGCCTCCTACTACCACAGTAGTCTCGTCTCCATCTTTGGTATGTATTTGTTCTTTATTACATGCCTCTTGTATTTTAAGTGTAATCTAATTAATACCGATTATGGATTAATTTTATTAACTTGTTATAGCCCCCATTATGAATGGTGGATTCTCTTACTATCTACTTTTATAGGAGTCAAAATCACTTAGTTTGGAACTCATTACCCTCATCTTTTAGCCCTAACATAGAAGAACGAGTTGAGGTAATCAACAATTCAATAATCAATGTAAATTACAGTCCTCTATTTAGTCAATTTGGTTTTATTTTTGGATAATATATCTAACTTAGCATTTGAACTTTTCTTGTGCGGATGCAAAGCGAGTCACGTAGTGCTATGAAGAAGCTTTAATTTGATGATCCTACTTCATCATAGTTTTTTTATAGATGCATGTTATGTAGATACATCATTGTGGTCATTGAATGACCTTCATATAGGTCATTCAATATTTTTGTAACTATTCAACATTTTTGTACATATTTGACATTTGTAGTGTGCATATCAACCTTCATATAGGAAATGCCACATTTTGTAATTGTAATTTTGATTTGGCATGTATGCTTTATGTGGATATGTACTCTCAATAGTTTATCATAGTCGATTGGACATTAAACTCCATATCTAATACTATTTTTTCATTACGAAAATATGTGTTTTATCAATGATTTTTGACAAAAAGAGTAGTGGTCAAGTTTATGATTGCCATGTATTATTTTCAGTTTTAGATTGATAATATGCTTGTATTAATAATATATATTAAATGTTTAGATGCATAAAATAGAAGGAAAACTGTTAAAATGAACAAGATGAGCTTGATAATGTTGAATAGACGAACCAATGTCAGGATACATACTAGATGGATTTTGTCTTACAACTGATATTTAATGAAATAAATCAAAAACAAAGACAGAACATCATGACAGTTTTTCCTTTTTCATTTATTTAAAGGTTATATATTGTTATGCTCAGTGATGAAGATGTATGGTTATAAATTTGGTTGTTGAAGACATAGACCTCAATATGTAGGAAGGCATTACTATCACAAATTTGCTTCATAAATTTGAATTGATGAACTACTGTTAGGATATGCCAGATGGATTTAGTCTTACAATTGATCTTGATGAAAAAAATCAAAATCAAAGACAAAATATTGTGAGAGTTATTCTCAATGTTGAAGATTGTATGATTATATAAATTTGGTTGTTGATCAAGACATAGACCTTAATATGTAGAAAGGCTTTACCAACACAAAATATCTTAATAATTATGAATTGATGAGCCAATTTCAATATATACCAGATACATTTAGCTTTATAATTAATCTTGATAATAAATCAAGATCAAAGACAAAATGTTACAAGAGCATTCAAAATGAATTTGATTTGGCACAACATTCTCACTTGATGCCAAAACTTGTAGTGTTGCTTAGTGGATTTGAGAAACACTACTTATCTTTCCAACCATTCATTGCTGCATTTATTAGAATATTCTATTAACTTCAGATGGGTGAGTGAACCCTAGTGATAGCCTTGTTTTGATCATGGAGTGTCCGGAACAATCGTGACCACCATGCACCAATGTGTACTAAGCATGTTTTAGCTGCCATACTCTAATGGACATATCTCACAATTCATGAGGGCTATAGAAAAATGGCAAAAGGTACATGACCATGTTGACAAACCCTACAATAAGCTATCTCATTTTTGAGAGATTCCAAATGGATTTGGTTTGGCACAATATTCTTACTTGATGCCAAAACTTGTAGTGTTGCTTAGTGAATTGGAGCAACACTACATTTCTTTCCAATTTTTCATCGTGGTATTGATTTGAATTTTTTTTAGCTCTGAATACAAGAGTAAACCATTCATAACCTTATTTTTTTCGTAGAGTATGTAGAACAATCCCAACCGCTATGTACTGAAGTGTCTTCAAGGTGCACTAAGTATGTTTCAACTTTCATCTTCTAATAGTGATATCTTGGAGATCATGATGAATATAGACAAAATTTCAAATGGTACACAACTATGTTGAAAAAACCTATAGTAACCTATCTCAGTTATGAGAGAATCAAAATGAATTTCATTTGGCATAGCATTCTCGCTTGATTCCAAAACTTGTAGTGTTACTTAGTGAATTGGGGCAACACTGCATATCTTTCCATCCATTCATCATGGCATCAGTTTGAGTATTTTGTTAGGTTTTGATAATCATTTGAACCCTAGTGTCAGCCTTGTTTTAATAGTAAAGAGCAAATTTCCACAATCCATAGAATGCTTAGAATTTTTTTTGGATTTGATTGTGTTGTTATTTATTGTTATTATGATGCAAAAATAACAACACAATCAAATCCAAAAAAAATCTAAGCAACCTTTTTTTAGTCATGGAGTGTCTAGAACAGTCATGACTAGCAGATATTGAAGTGTCTCCAAGGTGCACTAAGCCCATTTCAACTACTATATTCTAATGGTCATATCTCAAAGCTTGTTAGGGATATATAAAAAATTTCAAATGGTATATGGCCATGTTGATGAACCCTATAGTAACTTATGCTAGTTTTGAGAGATTCCAAATAGATTTGATTTGGCACAAAATTCTTGCTTGATGCTAAAAAATTTAGTGTTTCTTAGTGAATTGGAGCAACACTACATTTCTTTCCAATTGTTTATCTTGGTATTGATTCAAATCTTCCATTAACTCTGGTTAGGCAAGTGAACCCTAATGACAACCTTATTTCAGTCATAGGGTATCTAGAACAATCATGACCAAAATGCACCAAAGTGTCTCCAAGGTGCACCATGCACATTTTAGCTTTCATCTTTAATGGTCATAAATCAAAACTCATGCGGGCTATAAACAAACTATTATATGGTATACAACCATGTTTAAAAACCCTATAGTGGCCTATCTTAGTTCTAAGAGGTTCCAAATTGATTTAATTTGGAACAACATTCTTGCTTGATGCCAAAATTTGTAATATTCTATAGTGAATTGGAGCAACATTATATATCTTTCTAATCATTCATCATGTCATCAATTTGACTATTCTATTAGGTCTATATGGATAGGTGAACCCTAGTGTAAACCTTTTTTTGGCCATAGAGTGTCTAGAAAAATCATGCCCACCATGCACTAAAGTCTCTCAAAGCTACACTAAGCACATTTCATCTATCATCTTCTAATGGTAATATCTCGAAGCTTGTGAGGGTTATAGACAACTTGTTAGATGGTAAACTATTATGTTGACAAACCCTACTATAACCTATTTCAATTCTGAGAGATTCCAAATGGATATTATTTGGTGTAGCACTCTCACTTGATGCCAAAACTTTTAGTGTTTCTTAGTGAATTGGAGCAACACTGTATATCTTTCCAACCGTTGATTGTGGCACCAATTCAACTATTTTTTTATCTCTATGTTGCCCCACTTTTCATCCTATAATTGATTAGCAAAAGTGACTTCCCATGTTATAGTGAGAGGAGGAAGTTCTTAGTTGCAATTGAGTCTAGGTCTAATGCCTCTTAGGTTGCATGAGTCTCCATCAATTTTATCCTTTTCCTCTTCTCCTCATTTCATAGCTAGGTGGTTTTTCATTTTGTCAAAGTGATCTTATGGATAAGTTAGGGCTTGGTTCATTGGAGATTCATGTTATTCATGTAGTGATCAATTACAAGTTACATTTTTTTAGTCTATTACTTTTTCAATTGAAATAGATGCTAGCAAAAATTCAAAAATCAACTTCTCCTTGTTGACTTTCTAAGCCATGAAGTTAGTTTTTTTGCAAAAGGCACCAAATGACACACATGGATCAAAGACACAAGAATAGAAAGATATCCTATGGTGAATCGACACTCACTTTACAATTATGACTTTAGAGAATGTTAAGATTCCTCATGGCTCTCATAATCATCTCTAGTGGAAAACTTAAAATGAACTTCTCTTCGGTGAGTATTCAACCTATGAAGTTGGTTTTCCAAAAAGGTAATTTAGAGTGAAAAAAATGATAAGTGGACCCCAAAAAAAATTTGGACCTCACTTAGACATTTCCAAACCCAAAAAGGACAATAGTCTAAAGGTCAATTAAACAGGAAGCATTGGCAAAAAAACACAAATTGTCTTCTCCTTGGTGGGTTTCCAACCCATGAAGATAATTTCCTAAATTTTGAAGAAAATCAAGTTTGTAATTAAATTAGACCTACAATTTGGGCATAAAACATCTCAAAATGATAATAGAAAGAATCTGACCATTACGAGAAAGATTTAATGAGCAAAATTCAACACAGTGGATATTTTCCCACGGAGTACTCTATTAGTAACTTCCCAAAAATTAAAGGAAAATGGAAAAGTAAGTTATGAGGAGATACAAAATTAATGTTGAGACAACGGAATAGTGAAAAGATCCCTAGATATCGGTTAAACATCCACATTTACTATTGAACGGATCTCTTTTTCAATTCATTTGTGTGGCACAAATTTTGAAGATCAATATATGAACCAAGGCTCCTATATATATATATATATAAACATATATATGGAAGCATGAACAATTGGAAAAACTACTACTCTTTCTTTGAAATTCTATTTTGTTAATGTGCATGACTTTTTCAAAAATCTTGTATCTATTGCATTAGTTATTGCTTCTACTCTCTTAATTCAAATCTAATTATCAACACAATGGCAACCATATTTATGAGTTTTGTGGGTTGAACAAAATCAAATCCCAATTGAAAAATTTTATAGATACCTCTCTTCATCTCTAAAACATGGGATATTTTCAAAAGAGAGTGAAATCTAAGTAGATTCATCCCATCACTGAGAAGCTCTAAGGATGTGGGTTGGTTGAGGTAGTTGGTTTTTCGATTGTAGTTCAGGCCTCAGAGTTAATCTATGAATGTATACACCTTTACAACCCAAAGACAAGTCAAATAGTACTACCAAATAACACAATCTTGATTTCCATTGATAGGAAAACTATGGTGAACTGCTTGCAAGTGCTAGAACAAGAGGAATTCTCATATTTGACCTTCAAAGGAGCCATTTCCAAGTTCTCTACCAAAGAAGATGATCTAGAGGAAGGAAATCATGTAGACTTGGTTCCAAAAACCATGGAGCACCAAGAGTAAGGTTCCTAAGACCTTGTTTGGGACTAATCTCAAACCAGAGATCATTGATATCTTGGTCCTTCTACATATACTAAAAGGTGAGGTAGAAGCTTTGAATTTCATTGAGCAATATTTTTTCAGTGCAAGTTATCTTCTCTAACACCCAATATATTGATTGGGATCATGAGGTAAGCAAAATTTTGTCTAATGCTCTTCGTGCCACAAACTTTTACAATACATTTTATATCATTGTATATGTTCTCTTTCCTCATCTATATGTTGCCCTCATTACAACTATGGTCAGGCCTCCCAAGAGTGGAAAATTTTCCTGATCATGTGAAACCTTATGAGTTTTGCCCATGCTTACATTTGGAAAATAGCTATGTAGAGTATGTGAAAGTTAATGATGCATTTAGTATGAGAATTTGCAGGGAGCTACAGGGATGTCCAGAAAAGAGATTCAATCCTAAATCCATGGTAGCAATCAACCAATTTGGGAGTTATTTCATCCAATTCTCATACTTTTCTTATTTACATCTTGCAGCTTTCAATGGTTTTCCCTTGAAGCTATTGAGCTATCCTAGTGATATGATCATGTTGATTGAGATCATGTGGCAAGATACTCAAGTGAATGTGTTGAGTGGGAATTTGAAGAAAAAAGGGTATGATTTTCCCATGAAGGTGGGATCCTTTAGAGGTGACACACATGTGGATGCCAAGAACATGTTGAAGGTGTTTGAAATGAAGTATAAATTGGAGATGTATGAAGTCTTGAGGCCCATGTTCAACCTAAATGGGTATGCAAGGGATTTTTTGCAAATTGGAAGTCTTATCATGCACATCACCACCATTGAAGACTACTAGGCCAATTACATGAATGAATTTGAGAGTCATGATCATGCCTTTTCCAAACTAATAGTTGATTAGGTGAAAATGTACAAAGTCAATATTTATATGGAAGGAGTAGAAGATGATGGCCATAACATGTATAACAATACTTACCTGACTAAGCTAAGAGGCACTCTGATAAGTTCAAAACCTTGTGAAGATTCTAAGGAAGAACTAGATTTAATGATGGCTCAAATCTGCAAAAGGACTAGGAAGTGGGTTGAATGGACCATAGGTAGAAGGATTCGGAGAAAAGCACAACCGTTCAAGCTTCCCCAATAGTTGTAGTGGCTTCCTCCTCCTAGAATGGCATATAAGGTGCAACATTGGTTATTACCCAAGGGCCAGTGCAATCATCAAATGGAGGATATCAACCTCTCAACAAAAGTATTCCCTTAGCTAAGACTTGTCAAAATGGCTTGCTTCTAGTGATTGGAACTCCATCAAAAACCAAGAAGAAGAAGGTTCAGGAATCAAAATATGGTGCAGTCACTCTTGCCCTCTCGCCTCATATAAGTGTAGTCCTATCTATAAGCATTGCACTTCTCCTGCCAAGTAGTCCCCAAGTGCAAGTAGTGAATCTAGGAGATGGTGGAAGTAGTGAGAGTGAGTCATCTAAATCTAATGAGGCAAAAAAGAAGACTTCTAATGTAGAGAAAGGCCTAGATTCTTTAAATCTCATTTCACAGGCTCCAAAGAATTTTTTCTTTGGCCACAAAGACACTCACTCCAACCAAGAGAAAGATGTTTACTATAGATGCTCTTGGGACTACCTCCAACATGACTAGCATAGATACATGGTTGAAGGACACCTTAGATAGAAAAAGAAAGAGGAGCTCCTAAGAAAGAGACTTTATCTCTAGCTATCTATTCTAGATCATCACTAAGCAAAGTCAAAAATTATAAGACCTTGTCCATTCTTTGACAAGATCCTAAAATAGGACATCTGACAATGGAAATTGCAAATCCCACTAAAGAAGGAAGAATCGAAGATATGTTTGCAAATGATTTTTCCCTACATTCTATGGATCTCAAGGAGGTCAAACATGACACCAAGGTTGGCTTATGGAATTCAACAAATGAGGTGATAGAAAGACAACTTGAAAGCCTTATATTATCAAAAGTCAGAATGAAGGTGGAAATCTGTGAACTCAATAGTTCATCAAGCATTTGGTTAGCTTGTTGGTGAGCATCTTTGGAATGTCAATCACTAGTGACTCTACTGCTATCAATGTCCAAGAACTCATCTCTTAGCTCCAAAAAGAGAAATAGATCAAGAAAATAGGTAGAGAGTGGAGTGGGAAACTCAAGTTAGAAGGGCTTGCCATCATAGAGAAGATCAACAATGCAATATTGAGGCTCAAAATAGAGAAAGATAACATTTTAGCAAATAGATCCACCTTGGCCGCAAACAAAGCTAAGAGTGAAGATTTTATTTCTTAACTAAAGATGATTATTCATATGAATGCTAAGGAGGCTATGGAAGAAAATATCTTTCCTAAAGTAGATGATGCTTTATTTGAATGGCTCCAGAGTATGCAATTCAAGCCTGAGATGATCATGGTGGTAGAGAAAGGACTTAAGGAAATAGAAGCTAAAGTGAAAAAGGATCAAGATAGAGATTATGAACTCCTAAGAGGTCTACATACAAACTCACAATCTAGTGGGAAAGGGAAGAGAATAATTTCAGTAACTATTGTGCAAATGAACTTATCCAACTTCATAGATAGTTTGACGAGTATATCTTCCAATCACCAGAACAAAGTTTTCAAGCTCCAAAAACTTGGTGGGTGTGTACATATCGCCATGGAGGAAATACAAGATTAGTTAAATTTTGCCAAAGATCTTGCTAGAGATCATTCTAAATGGCTATTAAGATACACTAATGTACATGTACATAGGCTTGAGGAATTGATTCCAATCATTGTTTCTACCAAGGCCTATAGGGTGAAATCAAAAAAGGGAAAGAAGGTGAAGTGATTCATATTTTGCTCCTTTCATATTTTGATGTAATGAATGTAATGGAAAAAGTGGCTTCTTGCCATTTTTCATTTCTAAAGAGATGAACCTAAATTCCTTTGTAATTGTCATCTCAGAATCCTATATGTACTAGATTGAAAGATTAATAAAAGGTTAGCTGATTTTGGTGTGATATACTTGGTGTTGTGAAGACAATTGAATGGTATTTTGTGTCAATTATTGTATGTTCCATTTTTTTTGTGTTAATTTTATGTTTTCTCTTTTATCTAAATTAAATCAAGGAATGAACAGAGCTTCACTCCCTTATTTTGGGGAGCAAGCTAAAGATGGTAGTATTGTTATCATAGGTTCAAGAGAAATCCCTTTTGTGTTTTCCTTCAAGTTAGACTTTTTATTTTTGTGGTTAATTTCTTGTTGGTGCCAGTTTAGTTTAGTTAGTATTCATTATTGATCATTATGCCTTGCGGGTTCATAAGATGTGTGAATTCATAGGCTTAATCTTAAAATATCAATTCTTTCCTAAGTTCCTATTTAGGCCTATCTTGGTTTTCCTTTTCCATTCTCTAGTTAAGAACACGCCCCATTTTAGATTTAGAAACAAACATAATGCACTACAAATTACTATGCAATAGGGATCTCTACCTATGAATTCAAGGGGAAGTTAGTCTTTTCAAAATAACTTTCTAATTGTTGTAACTAGATATTGTTCAAGAATTTGGGTGTTTAAGAGTTTAATCAAAAGAAAAATTTTCTTAGCAACACTCTAGATGGGTGGGTGAACCCTAGTAACAACCTTGTTTCAGCTACAGAGTGTCTAGAACAATCACAACCACCGTTTACTAAAACACCTCCAAGGTGCATTAAGCATGTTTCAGCTACAATCTTCTAATAGTCATATCTTGGAGCTCATTAGGATTGGAAAAAAATATAGATGGTACACAACTTTACTAATGAGCCCTATAGTAAACTATCTTGGTTTTGAGATATTTCAAATAGATTTGATTTGGCACAACATTCTCACAAATCCAAAAACTTATTGTATTGATTAGTGAATTGGAGCAACACTACTTATCTTTCTAAGAATTCATTGTGGAATTGATTCGACTATTTTGTTAGCTCTAGATGGGTAGGTGAACCATATTGAAAGGCATGTTTCAATCATGGAAAGTCTAGAACAATCGTGACCACCATGCACTAAAGTGTCTCCAATGTGCATTAAGCACATTTCAACTATCATCTTCTAATGATCATATCTCAGAGATCCTAAGGGATATATACAAACTATTAGATGGTACACAACTTTATTGATGAACACTATAGTAACCTATTGTAGTTTTGAGATATTCTAAATGGATTTTATTTGGAACAACATTCTCACTTAATATAAAAACTTGCAATGTTGCTTAGTGAATTGTGGCAACACTACACATCTTTCCAAAAATTCATTGTGTCATCAATTCAACTAACCTTTAGCTCCACATGGGTGGGTGAATCCTAGTGCAACATTTTTTTTATTGTAGAGTATCTAGAACAATCGTGACCACCATGCACCAAAGTGTCTCCAAGGTGCACTAACCTTGTTTCAGCTACCATCTTCTTATATTCATTTATCAGATCTCATGAGGTCTATAGACAAAATTTTATATGGTTCATGACCATGTTGATGAACACTATAGTAACATATCTTTGTTCTAAGATATTCCAAATGGATTTGATATGGCATAGCATTATCGCTTGATGCCAAAACTTATAGTGATACTTAGTGAATTAGAGCAATAGTTCATATCTTTCCAATCATTAATTGTGACATTGATTCAACTATTTTGTTAGCTAGGGATGAGAAATTAAACCCTAGTGATAGCCTTGTTTTGGTCATGGGGTTTCTAGAACAATTGTGACCACCACACACCAAAGTGTCTCCAAGGTGCACTAAAAATGTTTCAATTGTTATCTTCTAATGGTCATATCTCAAAGTTCATGAGGGATATAGAAAAGATTTTAGATGGTACAAAACCATATTGACAAAACTTACATAACATATCTAAGTTCTAAGATATTCCAAATGGATTTGATTTGGCACAACATTCTCTCTTGATGCCAAAACTTACACTATTACTTAGTGAGTTGGAGCAACACTACATATATCTCCAATCATTTATTGTGACATCAATTTGACTATTCTATAAGTTTCATATGGTGGTTAAACCCTAGTGACATCCTTTTTTTAGTCATTGAGTGTCTAGAATAATCACGACCACCATGCACTGAAGTGTCTCCAAGGTGCACTAAGCACATTTTAGTTGCCATCTTCTAATGGCCATGTCTTAGAGCTTGTGAAGGATATAGAAAAAAATTTAGATTGTAGATGACTATAATGACAAACCCTACAAAAACCTATCTTTATTTTGAGAGGTTCCAACTAGATTTGATTTGGCATAACATTCTCACTTGATGCCAAAACCTACAATGTTTCTTAGTGAATTGGATCAACACTATATATATTTCCAAATATTCATTGTGGCATCAATTTGACTATTCTATTAGCTTTGGATGGACAGGTGGACCCTTGTGACAACCTTTTTTTGGTCATGGAGTGTCTAGAACAATCGCAACCACCATGCATTGAAGTGTCTCCAAGGTGCACTAAGCATGTTTTAGCTGTCATCTTCTAGTGTTCATATCTTGGAGCTTGTGATGGCTATAGATAAACTTTTAGATAGTACATGACCATGATAATGAGACCTACAATAACATCTCTTAGTTTTGAGATATTCCAAATGGATTTGATTTGGCTTAGCATTCTCATTTGATACCAAAAATTACAATGTTTCTTACTGAATGGTACACCATACAACATTAGATCGTACTTGGATTTGAGAGGTCAAGAAAATAATGGTAGACTATACTTGGATTATAATGGAAATGAGATTATATTCAAGTGACAAAATTTATCTACAAAACATGGCACATGTTAGATTTTTACATCTTTTCTATACATTTGGCATCTAAATATGTGCATGTTACATTTTTACAAGTTTTCTATAGAAAAATTTTGGCAGTGGGCCAATGTCCCTTGCATGATTCATGATATGTCTTAATTATCTCCTATGGTTCTATAAGACTATTATTTGTATCAAGAATTGATAGGTCTATCTTTTGGTGCAATGACAACTCTAGCCTTCTAATAATCGGTATTAGAGCTTGGTCACAAGTTCAAATTTTGTAGGCCACATCGAGTGACACTAAGAGTGGGATTGTTGGTAGTGGTCTGGCATCCCTTGCAACATTTGTGACATGGTTTAACTACCTCTTGTGATTCTATAAGGCTATTGGTTGTACCGAGCATTGACAAGTTGATCTTTTGGTGCAACGGCAACTCTGACCTTTCTAACAAAAATTTGGCTTCTAAATATGCACATTTTACATTTTGTTTTCAGATTTTATATACAAAATTTGGCATCTAAATATGCACATGATAATGAAGCTACAAAATGTTACATAAGATATATATAAAAATAAAATAAAAGTTATTATATTCGATAGTGTAGAATCATTCTTTGGATCAACGCAGCGTTCTCAATCTTCTCTAACCCTTATTGTGTCAAGTATTTCCTCATGATAAAATTTGTAAAATTTTCACAAATTCTTATTAAGAGATATACCAAGGTATTTCATCAACTATATATTTGTTGCAAGAACAAGGTTAGAAAAATGAAGAATATGTCTAGGTGTCTCAAAATCTTCAAACAAAGAGGCATTAGAATTCCTGCTAGGGTACCTACATTTTATTAAACCTTATAAGTTAATTCCATATGAATTTCATAAAATAACTTCTACCTCAGTGTTAATGAAACTAGAATCAATAATAGTACCTTCCAAGCCAAGTGTCTGTAATAACAACAAAGCCTATTGTGTACTTGATACCCTGCCAACAGTGAGTGTAGTTATCAATTTCTTTTTTGCCTCAATACAATAACACAAAAGCTATTTTCTCCCTTCTTCGTTATCCTCATTTGTAATAACTACATATACACAACTTGCATTTAATGTGAAAGGATATTTTAATACTAAAAATAATGGAGAGTGCAACTTTAAAGTATTAAATAGAGAAATTACTTGGCTCAACTAAGTTATATATGTGGTCCCATCCTATTGATACTTTAATCTGGTTCAATTGTAGTTCTCTATGGATTTCATATAAATCAAGAGTATCCAAAGGATACAAGACCAATTTTCAACCCACTACCTCGGTTCACATTTTTCCCATACAAAAAGCATACATGTGGAGAAAAAGCATGCAAGTTGTTTAGTATAAATTACTAATGATAATGCATTTCACTTTATCCTTTAAGGGTACAACAATCTTGTATGTTTTCAATGTCATCGTCACTTATCAGCCAAAATAATCTAGAAACCAAAGACTTACCTATGTGACCTAGTTCCATAGTAGAATTACACCATTGCACTACTGATTTTGCATCTTCTATCACTACATCACCTTCATACTTCAAATCCTCTCTAGTAAGTGCTCTTTTCACACATGCTCTTGCACCGTCATGCTCTTCCTTTCCATGCCTTTCCTCGATGAAGTTCCAAAAATGTTGGACACTATTTGTCACATGCATCCTAGTCAACTAATAGAACATCCTTGCATTCTTGAATTGTGTCATACATCATACAATTATCTGAACATATTATGTGTTGATTGTAGCTAATATCTCTTTCTCTCAAATTTTCATAGAATTTTCTAAAACAACCTTGCACAAACTCTGATGGATGAGTTTGATCATCACTAATATAGAAGTGATACTCTCGTATAATATTTCTATCTTCCTATGTTCTATCATATGCATTAATGAATGCTATGTGCACAAATATTGAGTCTTGTGCAGAGTGGTAGTACATTTGTTGTACTTAATTTTGAGGCTTTAGTGTAAAATTTTTAACAAAATCAACAATGGAGACAATTGCTCCCAAGGGAAAAGTGTCCTTACCTATCTTAAATTATTCATCTAACCATCTAACTCTATGTGTATGGACTATGTATTCATATACTCGTTTCTCTTGAAATAATTTCATAAAACCAGCTACACATATATCTATTTCACTAACTGACACCTCTTTAATTCTTTTACATCATTAACACCATATGTAATTGACTTGTACTTTCCAAGAGAAACTATTTTTTAGGAAATTTCATGTGTGCTATCTATACTTGTCCATGTTTGCAACTTTTGTAAACCACCACATTTATCACAAGAACTTTTCAAACACATAGACTTATAATAAATGTTGTCATCATCTTGTGTGCATAGTATACTAGAAATAAACTCTCTCCATGACTTTCAAGGTTATTTAGACCACAATCCTACAAAACATTATTAGTGTGCAAAAGACAACATATAGAATGATAAATATCATAATACATGGAAAATTCAACTTGGACCCTGCAACAACATGTGGTGCATGTATGATTAATCTTAACATAAAATGGTTTTGTCATCTCAAAAAATATTTGGTTGATTTTAATTTGAGGATACATTTGAAGAAAACATTCATAAAATTGTATTTCAGTCATATCTAAAAATTGTTTTGGATGTGGGTCACGGTTTGTACTCCTAATTCATCTTTTGACAACATCCTTTTGGTTTAGTGAAACCTTTCTATCGTCAAACCAAAAAAACATCAATTAATGTTCTTAGTGCATTAAAAAAAACCTTGCCCTTGCATGGGAGTCTACCCAATAATGACCAAAGATTACCATTACTATTAGTATTCTCATTTCTTTCTCACCTCTATAAGGTTTTGCATAATGTTGTTTCTACTCATCTTTAATGTCTTGATTTTTTTCATATTATACAAGATTTTTTAATTTCCTTTCCCACTATTGTTGATGTGAGGACATGTCGACTAACATTAAAATCTTTAGTATATGATTTTGAACCAATGCCTTGGTATGATTCAAAACATTTTCTGATATTCCCTACTATTTTTAGATGTTCTTAACCCCAAAATTCTCATCGTCTCTCTAAATTTCATATTTTTTATCATTTAAGCTACTTGACATCTTCCACTTATATTTAATTTTTCAAAATAGTTATACCATATCTTATTAAAAATTCTTGTACAATTTATTTCTAACATTTTATCATTTATTGGCCTCAAGATATTTTCATCAATGTCAATTAGAAAATTTAGGTTTCTACAAATTATTATAGAAGGTGTAGACAATGGTACATTGTACACATTAGGTGCATTAGGTGATTTAGGAGAATTGTGATCATTAGGTGAATTAGGTGCATAAGGTCGATATGGTCCATTATGTAAATTCAGTGCAAGAGGTGAAATAGGTGTATGCTCTTGAATTTCAATGGGTGTGTGATCTTGAATCTCATTTGCTACATTAAGTGCATTAATTTCAATTAGTGTGTGCTCTTGAATCTTATTTTCTACATTAAGAGCATTAACTTTAATTGGTGTGTGCTCTTGAATCTCATTTGCTACATTAAGTGCATTAATTTCAATTGGTGTCTGCTCTTGATATTCATTTCTATATTAGGTACATTCTCACTACTCACATTGTGTATATTTGATGCTCTAGCTTGACGTAATCTCCTCACACACTCCCTTTATTTTTCCTTTGTTTCATCTTGTCCCTCAGTTGATCTTCTCATGTTCTCTCCCATAGTTGATAACCTACAAAATAACAACAAAATTATTGCATTTTTTATAATATCAATTAAAATTGGTATAATAGCATGAACATAAACTCAAAAAAATTCAATGCTCTATAACCTTGTAGAAACTTGATCTTCTCATGTTCTCTCCCATAGTTGATCTTCTCATGTTCTCTCTCATTTTCTCTCCCATAGACAAAATAATAACAACATAATAGTTGATAACCTTGTAGAAACTTGCAATAGTTGTAGATCATTAAAGAATTTACTATTTGCATAATATGCAAAATGTGATCATGTTATGAATACCTAAACATAATAGTCTAATCATCCATAATGTACAATGTGGGATCGTGTTAATAATGTGAATTTATTATGAAGGGCTAAATCATTGCAACTACTTCTCCATAACCCCATAATGTTATGAAAAAGAGAGGGAGATGGGATGGGGATGGAAAGAGAGAGAAGGGATAGGATGGGGAGAGAGGGTATATAGGTTAAACAGAGAGAGAGAGAGAGAGAGGAGGGGGGGATAGGATTGAAAGACAAAGGAAGGGAGTGAGGGAGAGTAATGGAGAGAAGGGGATAGAATGGAGAGAAAGGGGGGTGAGAGGAAAATGGTATAGGATCGGGAGAGAAAGTAGATGGGATAGAATAAAGAGAGGGAGGGTGAAGGGAGAATGATATATGAGGAAGGGGGGGAGGAGAGAGAGAGAGAGAGAGAGAGAGAGAGAGAGAGAGAGAGAGAGATCAACAAAATGAGTCCACAATTTTCAATGTTTTACAGTGCTTTGAACTTATCTTTTCTTCCTGGAGTCCAAAATTACACTTTTGATTGATCTACCAAATAGTCACAAGGTTCTACACAACCTTCCACACTTCAAGACAATTTTTTCCACCAACTGCTTCTATGTATCTACCTTGTAAAATGGGCAAAAATAATGAAATGGTTACAAATCTATTTCTTGAACCTAACCAATACTTAGGAAAATTCAATGGACCTTCAAAGATTAGACTTTCATAAATATTTGGCTTCCCCAACTCTCACAATGAAAAATTGCACTTAGGAGGCCTAACTCTCATAGTAGTACTTTTACTGGTTTTAGGACAACTCAATATTTTCCCAAAGAACTTTGCTAAAAAACTAGGGTTTTAGATACCCTTTTGGAAGTTACCCCAATTTTTCATATACCAACTCTCCAACCTACTCCTACACCCCTAAACCCACACAAGCCTCAAAGGCCTAATTGACCAAACTAGGCATGGAACACTTGGAAAAGGAAAAAGATGGGTAACTAGGTCTAGAATATTTGTTTGGAATGTCTTATCTAATGTATTTCAACATGAAATTACCATCCACCAAGTACTATGGCCTTATTTTGAGCCTTGCCCTCAAATTCCTCAAATTATTGCTTGAATATATGAAGATATTTAGCTTGGGGCACATTCATAGGACCCTTAGATCTACACCATTTAATAATCTTAAATTGCATACCCTAACCTTGCAAATCCTAGGAAGCCATGAAAAAAAATTGTAGAAATGCAAGTTAGGGCCAAATCTCCATTAGAACCCTCAATTTTAGGGTTTTTTTACGAGTCACAACAAAAAGGCTAGAACTTTCCTCAAACTTAACCAATTGGAGTGAAATCAAGTGAAATAGAATTAGGACTCAAAGATCTAATAATTCATGCCAATTATTTAAGTCTCCTAAACCATATAGTTCTGTACAACTAATAAATGCTCTGAAAATTTATTTATTACTTATGCAAAATTACTTGAACATACACCACATCACACCTCTAACTTCCTCATGGGTGTTAGGACCTAAACACATCATTTCTAATATTTCCAACCAAATTTTGAATGGTTAGAACTATTACAAGCTAAGTTGCAACTTTTAAGCAAAAGTTGTCAAAAATTTGTTAGCAATAATTGTTGCAAAAAGCAATTTTTCAAATGTTGCTTCCTAGGACTTTACTAATTGAATGTTTGCAACTCTTAAGATCCTAATAGGATGTAATGACTCACAAAACACACCAAGAGTCATCTTTTTAGCCTAGAAAAATGAAATCCAAGATCCTTGGGACTAAGTGAACTTAGATTTACATGGACACCTTAAGTTCGTTGACCATACTATAGGACTATCCTTATTACAAAACACAAACCAATCATCACCCTATGTCTTCCATCTATCAATTCACCTCAAATCATCTAGTTTCCCTACACCATACTCCTTTGACCAAAAGAGACTCAAGTCCCTTAAGTGGGAATGCCTAACAGTTTGACACCAGTCTTCTTAATGTCCTTGGGAATCATCCAAGTTGCTTCCTCCAAAGCCTTGCCCTACCATTTGACTAAGAAGTCATGATATGTGTGCCTCCTAATCTTTTTGTTGGTACTCTTTTTCTAGGATGCACTCAATGCTTGGGGAAACATATTTTGGTAAATCTTGAAGTACATCTACAAATGGAGAATTAGTATACCCTGCAACACCAATGTTAGTAGAGCTAGAAGGTTTATAAGAATAAATGTCTAATACATTAAATATAGGTGAAATACTTATGTAAAGAGGTAAAGAAATCTTGTATGCATTAGGATGACATTGCTTAAGGATTTGAAATGGACCAATCTTCTTCATGTGCATTTTGGTATACTTCCCCTTGGAAAGCCTTTCTTTCTTAAGATGGACCATGACCATATCCCCAACCTTGAAATGGGCTTCTCTTCTCTTTACATTTGTTATCTGCTTGTATTTTTGAGAACTCTATTGCAACCTTTCTCTAACCTATTGGTGGATATCTCTCATCACCTCTACAAAATCATCTACAAGGTCACTTCTCTGACCAATGTTTTCTATTTCTCTAAGCTCAAACACACCTCTTGGATGAGATCCATACACAATTTGGAAAGAACTAAGTCTTATACTCCTATTCATAGAGTCATTGTAAGAGAATTCTTCCTGAGGTAAAATGGTATCCCATACAACACCATAGTCTTTGGTAAGGTATCTAAGGAGGTTACCTAAAGACCTATTTATGACTTTGGACTATCCATTTGATTGGGGATGATAGATAGAAAACATGGCAAGGTTTCTGTCAAGTCTTTTCCATAGGGTATGCCAAAAATGTCCCACAAACTTAGGGCTTTTGTCTGAAATAATGGTGAGAGATAGCCCATGGAGTCTTACAATTTCCTTGAATGAAAGGCTTGCAATACTTGAATCATCATGTGTTTTTTTGTAAGGCAAGAAGTGTGTCATTTTGGAGAACCTATCTACAACCACATACACACTATCATAACCAGATTTGATCTTTGGAAGACCCAAAATAAAGTCCATGTTGACTAAATCCTAGGGCTTGGTGGGTATTGGTAATGGTATGTATAAGCCATGATTGGAACTTGTTCCCTTGGCTCTCTAACAGATCAAGAAAGTCTCAACAAACTTTCTAACATATGTTTGCATCCTAGGCCAAAAATAAAACCTTCTTACTAACTCTAGATTTTTTTCAATGCCAAAGTGACCAACTAGGCTTCCACAATTCTTTTCTCTGATTATATTTTCACTCATAGAGCACTGAGGTATACATAATTCAATCCCTTTGAATAAGAGACTTTCTTGAATTATATCATCTACAAAATCAGTATGATACCTATCTCCTAATTTAAAACAAACTTGATAAGATTCATTAAAATCTTCATCATTAGGATATGTGTCCTTTAAGGTAGAAATACCAATACTTTCCATTTAAATTTCTTGAATGGTTGAATTCCTCCTACTCAAGGTGTTAGATACATTTTTGGTTGCCCATTTTTTTGTGTTTGATGGAGAAGGTGTATTCTTGTAGGTACTTCATCCATTTGATGTCTCAATGATTCAGTTTCTCCTACCTGTTCGAAAAACTAGGCCTAATTGTTAGTGTAAATAATAAATTCCTTACATAGTAAATGATGTCTTCATTTCCTAAGGGACTGAAGAATTGCATACATTTATAGATCATAGGTAGAGTATTTTTGTTTTTCCTCATTAATTTTATCACCAAAAAAGGCCACAAGCATGCCTTCTTGACTTAAGACACCACCAATTATTCTTTCACTAGCATCACATTCTATAGTGAAAAATTAGGTAAAACTAGTATAGGTTGTTATGCCACCCTTGTCTTCAAATGATCAGTCTATATATTTAGTTCACTTAAACTGATATTTCCTTTCCCCTTTACAGTATCAATCATAGGTGCACTTATGCCACTAATTTTTTTCACAAATTTCCTATGAAAACTAGCAAAGCCATGGAAGCTCTTTACCTCATCAGCAAACTTTTGGAATAGGCCAATTCAATATGGCTTAAACCTTAGTGGGTGTAGTGGCTACCCCTAGTTCACATTTCTGTTATCATTGTCAAATTCTTTTAGGCTGATTTTATGCTTTGATTAGTTTTAGAGATACTAGATTTGTAATATTATGATATTATTTCATAATTTTGATTACAAATGTATCAGCTATAATTGCTTAGTTGATTTCATTCATGTGTTGTTAATGATATTTTGACGATCCTAGTTAGTAAATGTGGTTTCTTTCATAAAAATGTTAACATGATGTCTTTAATGATGATTATATTGTATTGATAGAGATGCATTATTATATTTACGCATTTGATGTTAGACTTGTGATTTTTACGATACTTACCCCATACTTGCATGTGTATGGTGTGCGTGTTTATTTTATCTTTCTATCTGACGTATTTGATGTGGTTAAGGGAGGGAGTCGTAGTCACCTGCTAGTCGGGATCTACACTATGAACCACTCCCTGCCATTGTCTATTTAGTTTAGATATATTATATACATGTACATGCTCGTCTTTTATGCAAGATGCAGGTACCGGGCATCGACTTCCCTGAATTGCCAAGATGAGCGTGCCCTATTACATATACTCAAATGGTGAGAATGGGAAGATAATGATCAGGTCCAATCCTAGCCATAGCCTATAATCCTTGTCCTACAAGGAGGACTCATAACAGACTGTCTACCCTTTTTAAAACCCGTGAGTATTTTGTGTGTATGTTGTTTTGTGAGTCTTTGATGAATTTCTATTAATTAAGTCTAATTAAAATATTAAATTAATGATTTAATTTAATGAAGATTATTATGACATTTTAATATTTAATTTTATTTAATTAATTGAGAAATTAATTAAATATAAAGAATTGAATTGGAAGATAAAAGCTATAAGATTAAATTTAGAACGTGATAATATTTATTTAATTTAATAATAATATATTTAGAGTTCATTTTTAAATAAATGCTAAATATTATTGTTATTTAAGTTAATAAATATTTATCAAATTAAACATTCAAAAATAAATTAAGAAATAAAAAGATATTAAATTATGAATATGTTTTAAGTTCGCATGAATGAGTTTTAAATATAAGAAATTAATTAAAAGATAAAATATGTGCACTTGATTAAGATATTTTAATAAAGTGTGCATGAGATTAAAGTTATAAATTTATTAAAACAAAGTCAAGTGGAAAGTTAAATAAAGTAATTTAATGATTCACTTAACTAGCATGAATGGAATAATAAAAGAATATTTTAATTAAAAAAGAAAATTAATTGTGCATGAAAGAATTAATTAAATAAAATTATTCTAATTTAGAAGTGGTGGTGACAAAAACCCTAAAAGGTAATTAGATTCTATATTAGGGGTTTTCGGGTCATTATTGCACACACAGGTTTATGGAGAGCAATTCAAAGGGTTTGGAAAGAAACGAATTTTATGTGGCTTGAAAGATTTTGCTTGCGGTAGCAATTTTGCAGAGGTTAGCATCAGATCCAGGTAGGATCTCGTGGTTTAATTGTATAGTAGTTTTGCTCTTCAAACTTCTGTCTGCTTTGTGTCTTTTGCATGTATTGTTTTTCTGGTATGCAATATTGTTCTTGTTTGAGAAATATCTGTACATGGCTTAGATGGGGTAGTTCGCTGAGTATATTTTAGGGAATTGTATTTTAATATGAATAAGATTGAATAAAAAATCAAACAAATACGAGAATCTATTGGATATTGAAATTGGATTTGAGATTTAAAAGATAAATGTTCTCCCTTTTCAATAAATTTTAAAAACGAAAATTAATTTGGGAAAAAGTTTCAAATGAAAAGAAAACTTTGAATTAGAAATTAGAAAGGTTAAACTTAATTTTCTCGTCGGGATATATATATATATATATATATATATATAATTGTGAAATTGTGAAATGTAGTTCATTAATTTTTTTAAATAAAATAAAAATTATAAAATTATGAAGTAATTCTTAAAATTCACATATAATTATTCATAAATAAAATTACATAAAAATAAAATAAAATCAAGAAACATTATAAAACCACTTACCTTTTCATTGGCTGGCGGACCTGCTGATGCAGGGAGCCGCACGGCTTGATTAATGCTACGGTATTAAAGCCTACGACAGCCTTTAAGGCTAGCCGCACGGCTTCTTTTAAGGGCCGATTGTTTAGTTTGTTAAAATATATTATAAACAATAAATTTAGGTGGGCGGGGTTATACCCCACTACACCCGTCTTACCATATATTTGACGTCGCTGCAGTACGCGATAGGCCTAATACAAGTCGCACGGCAGCGACAGGTGTTATCAGTCACACGACACCATTTTGAAGACAGCGATTTTAAATCGCTTTATAACAATTGATTCGTATTGTTATGTATGTTAAAGTTTTAATATTAATATTAATTAATAATATTTATAATAAGATTTCAATATTAATTAATTAACAATGTTTATTATTAAGATTTTAATATTATTTAAGTTTAGTTATTAATAGATTTTAATAATAATTATTAATTTAAATAATAATGCTTTTAGAATATAGTTATTATTTAATGAAATTATTTGATTAATGACTTGTAATTATTAAGAAATTTACATTAAAAAAAAATGTATAACTATTAATTTAATTAATTAATTGTAATTTAAATCAAGTTAATTGATAATTGATGTTATTCAATGAAATTTCAATTATCGATAATACTGATCTTAATAAATTGTACATTATTTACTGTGAAATTAATAAGTATTATTCCAATACTTTGAATAAATAATTTCCTTTGTTTACGACTCAAATCAATTACGAGTAATTGTACCTATTGTTTAAATTAAGAATGGGATCACTTGTAGAATAAACTGAGATTTCATTCGCTTGAAACATACATTGAACACAAAACTAAAAACTTTATTTTTGACTTTATTGTGTAATATCAAATCAAACTCAAACTATGAACTGTACTATTTGCTTGTACTATCTATGCTTTTGGATTTTGGTGTTGATTAGATGTCGACCAGTCTAGGATGTACACCAGAGGTTTTGTGAGGTTTCTTTGATACCATTTATGTAGTTGGATGTCATGATGTGTTTTGTAATTCATATTGGAGATTATATTTATGAGGTTTATCTTGTGGAGCATTTATGTGTACTTGGATGGGAGAACCATCTTATTTTCGGGTTGCCTGTTAAGGAACTGAGTTTGATCTTTATGGTTGTTGTGGTATGGGACACAACTGTGTTTTTATGTGCTTAGGAGAGCTTGTCTAGGTACGTGACTTGGGAGTGGCTTGCAATAGGGGTCCGGGACCCAAAGTGGTCAGTATCAAGGTAACCTAATGCAAGTTGTGTAATAAGTGATAATCTAGTAATTAAAACTTTTGGGAGAGAAAACGCACTAAAAAGATAAGTTAGAGATATTTGACCCAACCATGCCTTGAGTGCTTGTATAGACTAAGGATGGGAATGGGATGAGTGTCTCGTTTTCTTGAGAGGGCTTTTTGGTTTCCACATGTGTGATGTTGAGGGTCCGAGGTTCAAAGTAACCAGTCCAGGGTAACTCAACGCTTGAGGGTTTGGGGTCTATTAAGAGATCGGTCTAGGGTAACTCAAGCAGCCATGTGATGACACTCCCTAGTATGTAGCCTAAGTCTCCTCTGTAGATTATGTGTACCTCTGGTGGTGTATTTATTGTTGGATGTGTTTATTGTGGTTATTACTTTCATTGAGGATGATTGGTGTTTCATGGATGATGTACTCTTGATATGTGGGTTTTGACTTGAGGAGGATATCTTTCGTTGACTTTATCTTATGATCTTGGTATTTGGTTTATACTTGGTTCGTGTATGATGTTTGGTTATGTGGTGTCGGTATTGGATTGAGTGTTCTTACTTTTGGATTATTTTATCTTCTTGAGTAGTATGTGTTACCTTTGAGGTAGTTTTGGCTATTAGGGGCACCTTGCCTAGGAATGTTTTATGTTTGATAGCCGTATGTGGATCGTTCATTATCTTCCCTGCCCGGTGGGAGTGGAAGCCTGACTAGGTAACCACGTTGTCGGGAGGTAGTGTCTTCTTATCATTTGGGTCCTCCTTCACATTGCCAGCTGTTGGATGTTCTTTGTAGAAGATGTACCTTTATCATTCTTATTTCTTATCTCAGAGACTTCTTTTCAGATGATGTATATATATGTGATCAAGTATTCTGATGTATTGTATCTATTTTCTCATACCCTGCGACATGTGCAGTGGATGTTAATAATTGGATGTACTTTCATTGTATTTTTTATACTTATGCATTTGCTTATGTGATTATGTATCTATTATTCCTTTATGATCTTGAGACATTGTACTTGGAACTTAAACTAATTAATTTAAAATTATTAAATGTGACTCAATGTAAAGGAACCCTTGAGGAATTGAAACTATCGCTATGATTGCAAATGTGTATTTGATGTGTATGTTCTTATTGCTTCCGCATTAATGTTATCTTGATGTTGTTTAAACTTTAAAAAAAAAATAGTTCAATAAACATTGTAACATGTTAGGTTTATTTCTCTTGGGTTCCTGAGCGGGGCGTTACAGTGGGATTCATCTTTAGGTTTCCCTTGGAGATGACAAACACAAGCTCTTCCTACAAAAATGCACACTTTTCCAAATTGTTCCTCATGTATCATCTTTAGGACCATATCAAGATGTGTTAGATTTTCATCCTTATCCTTGCTAAAAATCAAGATATCATCTAAATAAAAAACAACAAAAACATTTATAAAAGGCTTAAGGACTTCATTCATCAATCTCATAAAGGTGCTTGGAGCATTGGATAGGCCAAAGGGCATCACAACCCATTCAAACAATCCTTCATTATTCTTAAAAGAACTTTTCCACTCATCCCCCTCTCTAATTTTGATTTGGTGGTAGCCACTCTTCAAGTCAATCTTGGAATAATATCTTGCATTCTCCAAATAGTCCATGAGATCCTCCATTCTAGGCATTGGGAACTTTTATTTGATAGTTATCTTATTCTTTTCCCTGGAGTTAGTATATAACCTCCATTTACCCTCCTTCTTAGGAGCTAGTACTATTGAAATAGCACGAGGATTGATAATCTTTCTTATGAAGCATTTTTCTAATAGTTCTTGGATTTTCCTTACAACTTCAGCATTCTATTCAAGGGTTAGTTTGTAAGTAGCCTTGTTGAGTAATGTGGAGCTAGGAATAAGATCTATGTAGTGGCTAATATCCCTCTTAGATGGTAAGGTATTTGTACTTTCATCTACAACTATTCCTTTTTAGTATTCTAGCAAGTCTACAACCTCTTTTGGGCCAACTTTCCTTAAGGTTTATTATGTTTGTTTCTCCTTCCTAGGTATTTTCTCCTTAGGTTTCATCACAATAACAAAACATGACACTATATCCTCTTTTAGTCCTTTCAAGAACTCATTTTCACCTACTAACATGATAGTACTAGGTGTATTTCTATCCTTAGGCACTCCTGCCAATGGTGTCATAGTGAAGGTCTCCTCATCCTTGGTTAACATGTACACATTGGTCTTCCCTTCATGGTGAGAATTTGTGTCATATTGCCAAGGCCTGCATAGAAGGAGATGAAAAGAATCCATATCTACAATTTTACATAGTACCTTATCCCTATATTGTCCAATCTGAAACCCAACACAATATTTCTCATTTACTAAGGTATGTTTCTCCTTACTTAGCCAAGAAACCTTATGGGGATTTGGCTATGGGATTATCTTTAAGCCTAGTTTATTTACCATCTCAGTGGAGGAAAATTTTTTAGTAGAGCCTGAATCAAAAATCATTTTACATACATTTCCTTTCTCCTTTCATGTTGTCTTGAAGATAGAATTCCTTTAAGGAGCTTCCTTATTAAGTTGCATCAGGAGTGATCGATTGAACATCAAACTTTCTCCACCTTCCACGCTTGCATGTTTTGAACAAGATGGAAAAGTATGGAATGAGGTTGTTCTTTGGAAATCTTCATCTTAGATCAGTTGGATCCTTCTTTCTCCTTGATTAGTTGCACCTATCTTCTTTTAAAACCTAAATGATTCATGCCCAACTTGGTTGCAAGAGAAACATCTTCCAGTGAACACATGTGTTCCCCTTCCTCCAAATCTATCTATTGGACTTTGTCTTCTACCTTGAAAGGATCCTATGTTGTTGTTGTGATCATTTTTTGACCCTTGATTGATGCTAGCCTCTCCTTGATGTCTTGGTTATTTTCCTCTTTCATTAAATCTACCTCTTTCCCTAAAAGTGTTTTCTCTTCCTCAGTTGTTTTGTTCACCTTTCCTCTTTTTCTTTTCCTCAATCTTGAGGGCAAGTTGGTAGCACTTATGGACTAATTCCACTAACACCAGGCTTAGTTCATCTTGTATACTATACCTAAGCCCATCAATGTACCTTAAAAAAAAATTCTTTCATTTCCATAAAATTTAGACCTACGAATCAAGGTATGAAATTCTTGAGTATAGTTACTTACATCCATGTCCTTTTGCTTAATATTATGTAGCCTCATGTGGAGCATTACTTCATAATCCTCAGGGACAAAAAGCTTCATACTTTTTTCCATCATTATCTTCCATGTAGCAATGGGTTGTTTCTCCTCTTCTACCCTCTCATTTTGGAGGAAATTCCACTAACTTAAGGTTGGGACTTTCAACTTGGCCTTTTTCATTCTCACCCTCTGATTTGCAAGTATATCATTAGCTTCAAAATGGTTTTCAAGGGTCTCTAAACATTCTATACATGCTTTTAGTTCCAACTTCCCATCAAACTATTGGAATATTCAAATGGGAAGTCTACTTCTAAGAGGAGGGGGTGAATTAGAAGTAACTAATTTTTTTTTAAATCCTTTTAAACACATAACTAAAAGTAAACTGCATGAATGTAAACATATTAAAAAACACAAAGTAAAAGCATGCATCGACACATAACACCAGGAATTTGGTAACCCAAAAACCCTTTAGGAATAAGAAGGTAAAACTGGAATGGGGATGATACACACAAAATCAATGTAGCAATAATTGTTTGACCACTGTTAAAGGCCGACCCTATTAAAGGCTTTACATTATGTCAATAGTGACCTGGTTAAAGGATTTAAAAACACTTTACAAGAAGTTTCACCCTATTAAAGGATTTTACAAAAGGATGTTAAGCCCACCTAATTTCTTAGAACTTTTAAACACCTTCTCAAAATTTCTCCCATCTAGCTATTAGGCTAACCTATCAATATAGGATTTCCAACATCTAATACAATTCCTAGAAAGTATTAGAAGCATTGACCTGATAGTAGGAAATCTTCAATTGCTAGTTTTAGGCACTTGATTTGCTCTCTCTAATGTGATCTAGCCTCATCTAATCTCTGTTCGTATCCCTTGTCCTATTCTGATTAGCTGAATATATAATTGCTACTCAATTCTGCAAGTGCTTGACACCACTGCTGCTTGCTTTTTTCTATAATTTCCTATCTACTTAGAAACTTCCATAGAAATACCTTCAAAAAATTGAAATTATGGTGTCTAAATCTTCTTATAAATACTTTGTAGACATAGGGTTTACAATGAAATCGCAAACTCAAAATTCTCTCTCAAATCCTTAGATTTAGCCCATTGGTTGCATGTTATCTCCAATTTTCTGATTGGCTACATGATGATAACATAGGTAAATGTAAAGATTCAATTTTATCTTCTTATCCCTTCAATATGGTGATTCTGTGTTACTCAACACATACTGGATTACTGGTGCTCGACACATATACTATCCTAGTTTGCTCGGCACCTATTACATATTCTCTTGCTTGGCACATGTATGTTTCTGTTCATTCAACACATGTTACATTCTGACTTGCTTGACATGAACTATGACTCGACACCTATATATCACTCAGCATCTATTGTTTACTCAGCACCTGAAGTCTTTTGGCACCTATTGAAATTCTACCTCGAAACATACTATAGCTTGACATATATAATGTACTTAGCATGTATAGTAAAATTGGTTAAGTGTGTTGACACTTAAATGTCAAAACCATTCTGAGACCAAAAATCTCCGCCTTTGACATGAGTTTCAAAAACACTTAACTATGCATTATTGAACTGACCTTATGAGTACATTTTTCATTTTGCTCGACATATATGCAAAATTTCAAATTTTGTTCAAAATTTTATAGGTAACAAAATACCTTATAACTCCCCTAAGCTAATTGTGCCTTGTTCATTCTTGTATCCAAAATTTTGTGTTGATGTACATGATACTCTTTGTCTTTTGCCCTATTCCTATATTCTATACCTATGTTCTATGTCAGAGCTATATGGAATTCCTGTATGAGAGCTATCTTCCATATGATTTCCAAAATTTTGTATCTCCCCCACACTTTATCTTATTTCTTATCTCCTATTTTTGGCAATCTACAAACTTTCATTTTTATTCTCTAAATGAATGAATGTAAGAATGTGATCAAAATACATAGCATTCTTACCCGTAGTTATATCTTCATCAAAACATTATATCTCCCTCTATTATTAATTCTCCCCCAAAACATTTATCTCCCTCTTTTTGATGCTTATGTCAAAAGGTTCTAAGGAATAATACCATATTTAACCAAAAAGTTACTATTTACCTCCATGATCATTTTCAGAGCTGCATCCCAATTTTCCAAAGAAATGTCAAGTGACTTGTGCTAGATGGTAGTCTCTACAACAAGATGTACAAGTCCAACAGGTGTAGAAAGATTAGGATATTTCTTTAGGACTATTTTAGCATATTCTTGCTCTTTGTGGAGGACATCCAAATGTGGGGTGATTGAGGATTGAATTGCATTAATTTAGCCTTTATATTGGCCTCCTCTTCTATGAGTATAGCTAACTCTCTATGAGTGTGAAGTGATTGAGAAAAATTCTTCTCACTTTGAGCTAGATTTATAGGTAACTACATGCTAGAAATATTAAGGTTTTTCTCAAAGCTCAATATACGTTGGCTGGTCTCTTGTGTGAAGTTGAAAATATCACACAACTTTTTGTATAGTGAGAAAATATTCTCAAGTACAGCTTTAATTTTCTCAATTTTCTTAGCAAACTATACCTGTGTTAGTGCTATATCACCTAATATTTTCTCATTTACCTTTCCTTGGAACTTTATTTCTAACTACTCCATGAGTTTAACATTTGTGTCCTAGTCTTCATTGGTCACTTGGTCAACTATATCTAATAGTTGCTCCATTATGGGCTTTGTTTCATCTGGTGAATGCAAGCTAAAGGCATACATGAAGATGTCCTTAATTTCATTCAATGATTTCTTATGTTTATGCTCTTTTTTGAGTATTTCCTATCCCTTTCTCCTATCCAGTGCATTCTGTATCTCAGTGATCTTCTCAATGGTTATGGTCTTGGAGTCATAATGAGGTATAAAAATCTCTTCATCTAGCTCAGGATCTCCATGGTGAAGTATCCTAGCAACTTTTGTAGAGCTCAAGCCTAGTGTAGGGACTTGCAATAATATCATTTTAGTGCTTGGCTTCTAAAGAGTCTATATAAGAGTGCCAATTTTATGTAATTCAATCAATGTTTGGATTGTGGCCTACTCCTCATCTTTTTTTGTATCCTA
This sequence comes from Cupressus sempervirens, assembly GCA_028749045.1. Lineage (NCBI taxonomy): Eukaryota > Viridiplantae > Streptophyta > Pinopsida > Cupressales > Cupressaceae > Cupressus > Cupressus sempervirens. The sequence goes on along the minus strand of CM053789.1, from coordinate 49,903,627 downwards.
CTTTTCCTCATCTGACTTACCTTGATCAATCACAATAATTGGGGATGTACTTGTTACTTGTATTATGGGATTAGATGTATAAGTTTGTCTTATTTTTCTTGTGTCTTCCCCTTTTTCTGCACTCGACATCTGAATAGTGTCACTAGTTGCAATTGGTGGAGGTGGTGGTGGAAGTAGTAGAAGTTGTGTGCTAGTAGCTTTAGAGATAGAAGGTGGTTCTTGTGGATTAACCTTGACTCTAGTTGTGTTAGCTACTACCTTTTGTATCTCATCAACACTAACCAATACTAGGTTTGTGCATAACCTAGCTTATGGTGTAGACTGGTCAACGATCTTTGAGAGATCCTCTACAGTTAGGCGATTGATGTTCTGACATGATATGTCAGTAACATCCTTGATAGTTATGGTTTCTACATGTGTGATGGTTACATGAGGAGGGCTAGGAGGTGGCATTTTTGTGTCTTGAAAACTTTGTTCCTCTTGTTGCTTTGTTGTTACCATGTCTTCTCATTTTTGTGTTTCCTCCTCTCCTTTTTCCTTATCTTCTTCCTCTCCTTTCTTCTCTTCTTCACCTTTCTCTACCTCCTTTTTATTTTCTTCTTCCTACTTCTATGTTTCCTTTGGCTCCTCGTTCTCCTTTGTACTAGCTTTGGCCTTATTTTCCTCTTCACCTTAATCATCATTCAACTTATAGATTGACTTTCACGGTAATATGAATTTATTCACTACATCCTCAATCTTGTTCTGTAGGATGCTAAAGGCTCTATATTTAGGTGCAAATTTTCCAACATGTTTCTTATTGGCCTTTTTTATTTGACCTCTTTTTAGGTTAGGAATCACTTGAGCTAAGGTAGATTCTCTGATCTCCTTCTCCATTTTTAGAAAATAGCGCCATTTATTTTCAACTATCTCATACAATTCTCTAAGCATGGTATTATCAAGCTCTAGAGGTGTGTTCTTAAATTCTACCATCATGGGATAAACAAATTCCTCTACTTTATTTTTCTATTCTCTACTGAGCTTATTGAAATCAATAATATTTAAATCATTTAAATCTATTAGTTGTTATCCTCTTACTCAGTTCTCTCTTCATCAAAATCTGGTTGTGCTACATATTTTCTTATTTTTCTCTATACTTCATTAGTCTATTTAGTAGCCTTTTTTTTCTCTTTTGATTCCTCTTTGGCATTTTATGTTGATTCCCTTGTAGTAGCCCTTATTGTAGGTTTCTTTGGCTTTTCTTGAGTGGGCTTAGTTACTTTCTTGGCCTTGGGTTGATCTGTAGGCTAAGTTTTAGCCTTTCTCTTCTTTTTCTCGGCTTGTGTAGGTGCTTCCTTAGCTTCTTCTTCCTCAGCACCTTCCTCCTTATCTTCTTCTAGGCCTTATGTGAGTTCCAAGGGCCTTACCCTTGTTCTTCTTCTTCCTCATTTTCATCATCATCATCTTCTTCTTCTATTGGTGCACTTGTTGCCTCAATATCTACTCCAAACTTCCTGTTGATTTTTCTCACCAATTTTCTTTGCTCTTTACTAAAGAGGTTGTCTTCAAGTATGTTTCAACCCTTGACTTGAATACATCATATGTTCTAAAAGGTTTGGTAGCTTTTTCAATGTCTTCTACAAGTAATGTAGTGATTGTAGTTGATGCTTGGTCCACATCCAACTCATAACCTAGTGGCCTAGGCCATCTTACCCTTGGCATTATAGCTTGAATGTATGTGTAGTCAATGTCAACCAAAGAAAACATGTCATTGACATGTTTATCTACCAATGAAACCAGTATTGTCATCCTTTGCTTCATGGACTTCTTAAAGTCCTCAAAGTAGCTGGTCATTTGGGCCTCAAAATTATCACCCATCTGCTCTATGTATTCATTAATCTGTGTTATTGCAAACTTGTTAGAATTCCAATTTACCTTCCCAATTGAAGGAAATTCTTCCATTACATAGAAAAATATGCAAACTAGTACTGATCCAAACTTGCATTATGCTCCCTTTGATCTTCTTATAGCTCCCAAATTTTCATTGATTTGCTAAAGCATCATATCTGCTAGATCATAAGTATGATCTTTCTTCACTAGCTTGTATGCCACATCCACAGCTATGCAGGGTACATTGTTTAGTCTACTGGATTGGTAGAATTTGTGGGAAATCACTCTCACTACATAGTCAAGTAGGGGTTCTATTACAATGTCAATGGTCATACCCCTCTTGTTCTAATTGGCTCTTGTATTTCTCTAAATGGCCTCCTTATTATCACTTCTCAAGGTCTTTGGCTGATATAGGGTTGGGAATCTTGTAACCCTATGGAATTGATAGGTCCTATCTCTAACCATAGATATCCATCATGGATTCATCTCAAAAACATCCTAATCCATTTTATCTTAAATACGGTAGAGAAAACTAGGGCATTTGTCAAACCCTTCTTCTCAATGATTTGAAACTCATCCTTTAGTATCTCATTATCACAAAACTTGTCATAGGCTTGGAATATCTCAAGGTCACCCATGGCACCTATTTTGTAGTTATAGCACTTCCTAACATCTTACACCATGATTGCCTTCGATGGAATAACAGACAACACATCGGCTGGATCATTCTTATATGCAACTTCAGGATTGGGTCTGAACATGGGTTGTTTGACCTCATTGCTAACTAGTTGAACCTAATGACTTTCCTTTCCTTTGGGGTTTTTGGAGCTAGATGCCATTTTACTGAACTAGGGTTTAAATATGTAATAAACATTAAACTGCATAGCTCAGCACCTGATAAATAGCTTTAGATCAATAGATTCATGTTGAATCATTGTTGAAATTTGTGCAAATGGTTGTAAGGTTACTATTTGATCACTTCTTCACTCTTCTCATCTTTTCTTTGTGTTTGAATGGAGTAAAAATGAGTGAAATTTGACCTTATACGATTCAAAACCTAGCATTTATTGCATAATGCATATAATTTTACACTTAACACTTGAAGATTTCAACATGACTCGGCATCTGTTGAATTTCATTCACTCAACATCCACTAACATTTACAACTTGGCATCAACCATCAACTTGGTCTATACTGGCAAATTGGCATGTACTAGAGCTTTACTCGACATCTAAGGGCAACTTGCCAACTTCTACAAAAACTTCAAATTTTGACTTGGCATCTTTTCTCATGCTAATTTCTTCTTTCTTGTACTTCTTTGTTATTGGGATTGATGTATGATATAGCTTTGTATATCATTCCCATACACCTATCCTTGCTTAATTAGGTGAGGTGTGGCCACTTGGCCTTTTGGGTGAAGTGATCCCTCCATTGGATGTGCTTGCTCCATCCCTTTTTCGCCATGTCCTATTCATTTCTACCCTGATGTGTTCCACATCAACCTTCTCTTTACCCTTGCTAACTTCTAACTTGGGTGCCTTGGCCCTTGTTGGGCAATACCTACTAATGTGTTCGATCTTCAAGCAACTAAAACATGTGGTTTGGCTTAACCACCTACTATAGTTTCCTCTGAAATGTGTTCTTATGCAGTTCTCAAGAACATGACCATACTCCTGACAATAATGACAGCTCTACCTAGTATTTTAATCCTAGTTGTAATGGTGTGCATTATTTTTCTCCTTGCAGTCTGATTAGGTGTCCAAATAGGCTTTGATCCCCACTCAAAAACTGTGATGTCCCCATTTTGACATATAATTCAAATAGGTATACTAATAATGATATTATATTATAATATCATAATATAACATATTATAATAATAATTTAATATAATAAATAATAATATTATGATTAAGATATATCTTAATATAAAAATACTATATTAGTAAATTTATTACAATATAATAATATATAATTGACGTATTAAAATAATGTTCTTTATGACATTATTATAACTAACCTTATTAATTTATATAATTATATTATTATTAATATAATATAATAGTTGATATATTATTAAAATAATAATATATGGTATATTATGCTTATTAATATAATATAATATATTTTATGAAATAACTAAAACTTATTAGTATGAATGTATGATTTAATATAATTAATATGTAACATAACTAAGCTATTCATATAATTAATATTAATGAAAGGACATGACTATTTGAAGGGACATCATATGGAATACTATCAAACATATACAAATAAGAAAGCAATATCAATAAATGTCCTAAATGGGACATTACAAGTGGTATCAGAGCCTCTTTCTTGCCAGCTAGTGGAAAGAAGTTAATGAAAAAAACATAGAGAAATATGGAAATTAATGTATGTAACTAGTCTGCAATTGAAGAAATAAAATAAAATAATGAATGTCCCAACTACCTACCATCCTGTTGGCTAGATCCATCATTTTTTCTTTCATTAGCAAATTGATAGAAGTACTACAAACTCGGAGATCCAATTTTCTTACTGATATTTTATCTGGGGTTGTTATACGCAAATGCAATAAGGAATGTGTTGCAATTCCACATTATACCTATCTGTTGGGTGCCATCAGAGATTCTATTTGTATGGGGCCTAAAATTATTCAACCGCCATTATTATTGCTGATGAATGATCAGTGGAAAGAATGGGGCGAATTTTATTTTTTTTTTAAAAGAGACATATGTCTGCTATGTTTTTGAAGCTTATTGTACCTTAAATCGCTGACTATATATACATATGTATACATCTCTAAAGGAGAAATTCAAATAACACTGTCAAGGAGTTCTACAAATTATGTCCATCTGCACTGCAAACAATGTGTAAGCAACTCGATTCGGAAAAACCTATTTAGGTTACCCGTGTTGTTGTGGACAATGAAGAGGATTCAAACTATGTAGGAAGATTTGATTATCATATGGATCAATTCTATGTGAGTAGATTTATTTGTGAAGAAGAAAAACATTATATATTTGGCTCACATTTTAAAAGATGTGGAACAAGCATTGTCAAGGATGGAGTACAGCCAAATACAAAAGGCGTGATACAATACGCCACCCCCTGCTAATGTAAGTGGGATTTCACATCCATTACAACACAATGGATGTCCAGTAGAAGATTAAAGAATGCCAACATTTAAATCGCAATAAATACATTTAGACAAAGAAATAAGTACCCTCAGATCGAAATCCTCATCACTGTTGATAGAAGGATGCAAAACGCAGCTAAAGGATCACCATTTTGAAAGTGTACAAGTCGCATTTCCAAGGACAAGAGAGTAAGATTGACCAAATCATGTGGACGAGAAGGGAAGAACGAAGCAAATTAGGAAATGAGGTGCAAGCACCATCATCGAGTCCACATTGATATAAAGAAAGATGTGGGATGAAGGAAAAAAGCATATCCAGTATCATGGATAAAAACTAAGACAATATTGTGGATGAAAGCTAGCTAGGACTTTGCAAAGACCAAAAGTAGTCACGAGTCCCAATAGACTTTGCCAATACATAAACCATAATGATTTTGGGGAAGAATTTAAAAATGAGCTAAGTTCATAAAGAAGATGATAGATAAAGTGGACATTGATAATAAGATTTAAGTTTGATTCACCAATAAAAGGAGGCATAAATCTATAAATAGGAAGGGAGTATGACTGATATATTATTAGGAGAAATTCCTAATTGCAAATATATTTTATCTTATAAGAAGTTATCATCTCTTTAGTATATATTTCACTCAAGGGATTGGAAATCCTTACAAATTTCATGTTTTAATTGGTAAAGGAAAGATATTAGAAGGAAGGCACACATAAATATGTCTAATTGCATTTCAACATCCAATGCACTTCATGTGATGATGTCAGGTCAACATAGGCTATGGTATTTTAATATGGAAAGTGGATATGAAGTTACCTCGTACTCCTAAACGGCCACTTCAACACATAAGGTAATGAGGGCAAGGAAGAAGTAACAACAAGTTCATAATTACATAAATCTTGGTATATGTATAATGCAAGAATTAAGCCATTATGTTACAAGGAGGTAAAAGGAATTTGACATTGGTCCAATAAAGGTATGTTTATATTATTTTAAATGTTTATTTTCATATTAATATATAACATGTCAATAATGTTTATAAGAATGTGATGTTTAAATATTTTCTGATATATTAATATTGAAGATTATAAATTAGTGAATCAAATTACCTCCTAAGTAGACCACCTTGATGGATGTCACTGGCTGCCATCAAGGCCAAGAGGGCCAAAGTGTCACTCTTGGGCTTAGGTAGGACATTTAAAAAGAATAAGATTACCTCCTAAGTAGACCACCTTGATAGATGTCACTGGCTGCCATCAAGGCCAAGAGGCCCAAAGTTCTGCTTTTGGGCTTAGGTAGGAAGAATAAGATTACCATCTAAGTAGACCACCTTGATGGATGTCAATGGTTGCCATCAAGGCCAGGAGGGTCAAAGTTTCGCTCCTGGGCTTAGATTGATTAAGACTTGACATCATGTCAACTCTATTCAGTTAAGAATTTGCCAAGTAGACCACCTTGATGGATGTCAATGGCTGCCATCAAGGCCAAGAGGGCCAAAGTTCTGCTCTTGGGCTTGGTAGGATATTGGTTTAGAACTAATTTATCATGACTGAACTCTTCTTTGGAGCTATTATATACATGTACATGCTAATAATTGCTTGTGTTGCAGGATCTATGATCAAAAAATGTATTGGGAAACTGTATGTTATAAATCATTCCCTTTATCTACATCATTGTGTAAAATTATAAAGAATGTATGATGTGTCTACATCGTGCTTTCTTCGTGTCTTCATCTATCTGCATCGTGTCTACTTTGTGTCTTCATGCATTCAATTGTTTACTTTGTATCTACTATGTGATGTACATCTCATAAATCTTTTAGACTTTGGCATGCAAACATGTTTGGTGTCTGTGAAGGAGCTTGTGTATGAATGATTTTGCTTGAAGACAAGCAAATTCGAAAGGGGAGGTCTGTGATGTCCCCATTTTAGCATATAATTCAAATAGGTATACTAATAATGATATTATATTATAATATCATATATATAACATATTATAATAATAATCTAATATAATAAATAATAATATTATGATTAAGATATATCTTAATATAAAAATACTATATTAGTAAATGTATTACAATATAATAATATATACTTGACGTATTAAAATAATGTTCTTTATGACATTATTATAACTAACCTTATTAATTAATATAATTATATTATTATTAATATAATATAATAGTTGATATATTATTAAAATAATAATATATGGTATAATTATTAAGTAACATATTAAATTTTATTAATATAAATAATATATGTTATATTATGCTTATTAATATAATATAATATATTTTATGAAATAACTAAATCATATTAGTATGAATATATGATTTAATATAATTAATATGTAACATAACTAAGCTATTCATATCATTAATATTAATGAAAGGACATGACCATTTGAAATATACATATAAATATAGAATATCGAATGTTGGAAGGGATATCATATGGAATACTATCAAACATATACAAAATAAGAAAGCAATATCAATAAATGTCCTAAACAGGACATTACAAAAGCTCTATGTCCATATTTTTTGTAATTGAAGTAGTGACCATCAAATTTTGGGGTCCTCATGATGTTGGTCCTACATTCTTGTGTTAAGTGTCCTTGCTTGTTACACTTGTGACAATGACCCTTGTTCTTGGGTTTGTCTTGCTGATTGATCTTTCTATTCCTACATACATTAGCAATGTGCTCCTTTTTACCACAGAAATGACAAGTGGGTTTAGAATGCTTACCTTTTTAACTCTCTTTCTCAGCACTCTTTAATGTCTCTCCTTCTTCAGTACTAGTGAATCCTCGTCCTGAAGTGTCATAGCTAGATCTTGGTGATTTCAGCAATTGCTCAAAGTGTTTGATGGCTTCACTTGATTTTTTGAATCTCTCTACTATCTCCTTTTCTCTTTTCAATTCATTTTGTAATTTTTTATTTTGCATTCTCAGAGTGGAGATCTTTGTACTTCATGTTTAGCTCATGATGAGCATTCATCATCTAGATAAGGGTATCCAACTGCATGTTGGAGATCTTTGTGAGTTTTATAGATTTCTCCTCCAGTCTATTTGCAAGGTCTTTTTTGTCATCCTCAAGTATGGCGCTAGCCTCAATTGCTCTTTTCTTTTGTTCAGTTATCTCACATAGCATCATGGCTTGTGATTATTGTTCCATTTTAAGAGATATTATCTCTTCTACTTGGGCTCTATTCTTGTCCATTAGTTCTGCTATTGCTGCATCAAATTCTTTGGAATCTATATTGGAAAACACTTGTGTGGTATCAATCTCCTTGTAGTGTATGTCATTTTCAGCTATGGCTATATCCTTCCTTCTTTTCAAGGATTTTCTAAGTTCCTCTCTGGCTTCCTCCAACTTGTGTAGAGCAAGGTGCACATCAATCACTTGATTGTCTATGATCTTCTCAAATTTGAAGACTTCCATCTTTTGATCTTTTCTCATCATTAGGCTTCTCCTTGTGAGAACTAGTGCTCTGATACCAATTGTTGGAATATTCAAATGGAAAGTGTACTTCTGAGAGGGGGGTAAATCAAAAGTAACTATTTTTTTTTAAATCCTCTTAAACACATAACTAAAAGTAAATTACATGTATGTAAACATATAAACAAACACAAAGTAAAAGCATGCATCAACACATAACACCAGGAATTTGGTAACCTAGAAACCCTCTAAGAATAAGAAGGTAAAATTGGGGTGGGGATGATGCCCACAAAATCACTATAGCAATAATTGTTTGACCACTTCTGATGGCCTATCATGTTAAAGGCTTGCCCTATTAAAGGATTTACACTATATCAATAGTGACCTCATTAAAGGATTTACAAACACTTTATAAGAAGTTTCACCCTGTTAAAGGATTTTACAAAAGGTTGTTAAGCCCACCTAATTTCTTAGGACTTTCAAACATCTTCTCAAAGGTTCTCCCATTTAATTGTTAGGCTAACCTATCAATATAGGATTTCCAACATCTAATACAGTTGCTAGATAGTTTTAGAAGCATTAATCTGATAGGAGGTAATCTTCAATTGTTGGTTTCAAGCACTCGATCTACTCTCTCTAATGTGATCTTGGCTTGATCTAATCTCTATTCTTATCCCTTTTCCTATTCTGATCAATTGAATATATAATTGCTAATCAATTGTCTAAGTCCTTGATACCCCTGTTGCTTTCTTTGTTCAGCAGTTTCCTATCTACTTGAAACTTCCTTAACAATACCTTCAACAACTTGAAATTATGGTGTCTAAGTCTTCTTATCAAAACTTCATAGACTTAGGGTTTACAATAAAATCACGAACTCAAAATTTTGCCCAAATCCTTAGATTTAGCCCATTGGTTGCATGTTGTCTCCATTTTTCTGATTGATTACATGGTGATAACATAGGTAAATGTAAATATTCTATCTTATCTTTTTATCCCTTTGTGAATCATCCAAAAATTATTTTTCATCGTAGTTTGTGAAGGCACAAACCAATATTTTGATTCTGTATTACTCAACACATACTAGATTACTGGTGCTCGGCACATATAGTATCTTGGTTTTCTCAACACCTATTACATACTATCTTACTCGGCACAAGTATGTTTCTGGTTCACTTAGCACATGTTACATTCTAACTTTCTTGACATGAACTATGACTCAACACCTATATATCACTTAGCATCTATTGTTTACTTGGCACCTAAAGTCACTTAGCACCTATTGAAATTCTAACTTGGCACATATTACAGCTTGGCATATATAGTGTACTTGGCATGTATAGTAAAATTGGTTAAGTGTGTTGACACTCGAATGTCAAAACCATTATGAGACCAACACAAACATGGGTAAGCCACCTTTATCTTTCCTTCCTACTCTATGGAGGGCTACTACCATGATCCTCTTATCTTTAGGCATGTTAGGAAATTCATCTTCATCTTCAATTCTTCTTCCCTAGACTCCTCGTGGTCTCCTTTCTGTACCTTCTCCTTCAACTTCTCAATTTCTCTACTCATGGCTCTATTCTCCTCTATGACTACCCTTCTCTCAGCCATTTTCTCTTTCTCTATTTTTTCCAATTCAATATTGGTTATCCTCAAAGGGATATCTTCTCCTTATACCATCTTGTTTTCCCAAATAGATTCTTAGTGGCTATGGTACTACTTGATGTAGAGATCAACAAAAAAAGGTAAGTGAGTCCACAATTTTCAATATTTTAAGGTGCTTCTACCTTATCTATTCTTCCTACAATCCATGATGACTCTTTTGATCAATCCTCCAAGCTTGCATATTTTGAAGAAGATGCAAAATATGGAATGAAGCTGTGCTTTGGCAATCTTCATCTTGGATCATTTGGATCCTTCTTTCTCCTTTATTAGTTGCACATATCTTCTATGGACACCTAAATGATTCATGCCCAACTTGATTGCAAGAGAAACATCTTCCAGTGAGCACACATGTTCCCCTTCCTCCAAATCTACCTCTTGGACTTTTTCTTCTACCTCTAAAGGATCCTATGTTGCTATTATCATTTTCTAACCCTTGACCGATGCTAGCCTCTCCTTGATGTCTTGGTTATTTTCCTCTTTTATTAAATCTACCTCAATCCCTAAAAGTGTTTCCTCTTCCTCACTTTTTTTTTTCACCTTTCCTCTTTTGCTTTTCCTCAATCCTAAGGGCAAGTTGGTAGCACTTATGGACTAATTCCACTAACACCAATCTTAGCTCATCTTGTATACTACACCTAAGCCCATTAATGTACCTTTCAATTTTTTTCTTTCATTTCCATATAATTTAGACCTAAGAGTCAAGGTATGAGATTCTTGAGTATAGTTACTTACATCCATGTCCTTTTGCTTAAGCTTATGTAGCCTCTTGTGGAGCATCACTTCATAATCCTCAAGGACAAATAGCTTCATAATTTCTTCCATGTAGAATTAGGTCATCTCTCCTCTTCTACCCTCTCATTTTGGAGGAAATTCCACTAACTTAAGGTTGGGACTTTCAACTTGACCTTTTTCATTGTCACCCACTGATTTGTAGGTATCTCATTAGCTTCAAAATGGTTTTCAAGGGCCTCTAAACATTTTATACATGCTTTTGGTTCCAATTTCCCATCAAATATGGGTAAATCCCCTTTATCTAATTTCCTTCATACTCTATGGAGGGCTACAACCATGATCCTCTTATCTTTAGGCATGTTAGAAAGTCATCTTCATTTTTCACTTCTTCTCCCCTAGACTCCCCATGATCTCCTTTCTATACCTTTCCCTTCAACTTCTCAATTTCTCTCCTCATACCTCTATTCTCCTCTATGACTACACTTCTCTCGGCCATTTTCTCTTTCTCTATTTTTTCCAATTCAATATTGTTTATCCTCAAAGGGATATCTTCTCCTTCTACCATCTTGTTTTCCCAAATAGATTCTTAGTGGCTCAAGTACTACTTGATGTAGAGATAAATTAAAAAAGGTAAGTGAGTCCACAACTTTCAATGTTTTAAGGTGCTTCTACTTTATCTATTCTTCCTACAGACCATAATGACTCTTTTGATCAATCTACCAAATGTTCACAAGGTTCTACACAACCTTCCACACTTCAAGACAACTTTTTCCACCAAGTGATTCTATGTATCTACCTTGCAAAATGGAAAAAAAATAATGAGATGGTTACAAATATATTTATTTAACCTAACTAACACTTGGGACACTTCAATTAACCTTCAAAGATTAGACTTCCACAAAGATTTGGCTCCCCCAACTCTCACAATGCAAAATTGCACATTGGAGGCCTAATTCTCCTAGTAGTACTTTTATTGGTTCTAGGACAGCAACTCAATATTTTCCCAAAGAACTTGGCTAAAAAACTAGGGTTTCAGATACCATTTTTGAAGTTACACCAATCACCCAAATACCAACTCTCCAACCTACTCCTACACCTGTGAACCCACACAAGCCTCACATGTCTAATTAGCCAAACTAAGAATGGAACACTTGGAAAAGGAAAAACATGGGTACCTAGGTCTATAATGTTGTTTGAAATTTCTTATATAACTTATTTCAACATGAAATGACCATCCACTAAGTACTATGGCTTCATTTTGAGCCCTGCCCTCAAAATCCTCAAATTACTAACTGAATATATGAAGATATTCAGCCTAGGGTGCGTTCATAGGACCCTTAGATCTTCTGAGAAAAATATACTATTTGGTAATCTTAAAGTACATACCATAACCTTGCAAATCCCAACAGGCCATGAAAAAACAACCTTAGAAATGCAAGTTAGGGCGAAATCTCTATTAAAACCCTCAATTTCAGGGTTTGCTAACTAGTCGTAGAAAAAAGGCTAGAACTTGTTTCAAACATAACCAATCAGATTGAAATCAAGTGCAATAGAATCAAGTTTCAAAGATCTAAGAATTCATGCCAATGATTTTAGTCTCCCAATCTATACAATTTCATACAATCAATAGATGCTCAGGAAATTTGTTTATTCCTTATGCAAAATTGCTTGAATGTACACCACAACACACCTCTAACTTCCTCAATGGTCTTAGGACCTAAATACATCATTCCTAATAGTCCCAACCAAATTTTTAATGGTTAGAATGGTTATAGGGTAAGTTGCAACATTTTAGCAAAACTTGTCAAAAAGTTGTCAACAATAATTGTTGCAAAAAGCATTTTTTCAAATATTTCTTCCTTGGAATTTACTAATTGAATGTTTGCAACTCTTAAGATCCTAATAGGAAGTAATGACTCACAAAACACACCAAGAGTCATCTTATTATCCTAGACAAACAAAATTCAAGATCCTTAGGACTAAGTGAACTTAGGTTTATATGGACACCTTAAGTTCCTTGACCATACAATAGGATCATCCTTGTTACAAAACACAAACCAATCTTCACCCTATGTATTCCATCTATCAATTCACCTAGGTTTTGTACATGAGAGAGAGAGAGAGAGAGAGAGAGAGAGAGAGAGAGAGAGAGAGAGAGAGAGAGAGCGAGACTAGATTCAAATTACTACAATTTTTGTGCATTACACATTTTCTCATTTTGAGTGCATGACCCTCAAATGTGTCTTCCAAGATCACGTTTACTTGATTTTGAAAGAAGAAGAAAATTTTTAATTTAAAAATTTAAAAAAAAAAGTGTCCACTTATACTCCCCTTTTTCCACACCATCTTGGTACACCTACCCAATTATCATTGATTCATGTATTTGTTTTAGATTTAAATGTGAATTCAAATTTGCATGGTTTGTTATTTAATTCATGCTATATTGCATTGTAGATAAAAATTTCATGCTTTATATTTGCTTCAAATTCTTAAAATAGTTTCTCTTTAAGAGTTTCAGTTTAACTCTTGTTTCCAAGTGACAATTCATGTCACCAATTCTATTTTGGTATGTTGTAGTTTTCTTTTTGCATGTTCTAGCTACACTCATCCCCACTTGGTGTATTATCTTTTTCCCTTTTAGAAGTAGATAATACTTAGAGAGGGGGTGAATCAATATTCTTCAAACTTTTGCCCACAATTGGATATTTTTAATTACTTTATAAATTTCATAAGAAAGTAAACCAATAATGTTAAATAGTAAATAAAACCATACACATAGAGAACTCATAACACCATTATTTGTTAACTAGGGAAACTCTAGCCAAGGAAAAACTGTGGTGGGGATGATACCCATAAGATGATCTTCTAAACAAAAGAATCATGTTAAGGATATTGACCTTGTTAGGAGTTTACCATGTACATATAGTGTCTTGAGTCCTTGTTAGAGGACTAGGCCCTGTTAAAAGCCTCAACCCTATTAGAAGTTTCTTCAACCCTGTTAAGATTTGGTGGAATAAAGACAATGTATGCAAGAAGAGCCCCACTTCCCTAACATGAAATATACAAATAAATTTCTTCACAAGAATAGATATACATACAATATTGTCTTACTATTGTACTTTGTGAATCCTCTAATCATACACCAGATCTTGCATCATATAAAGCTCGCATATCATAGAAACTTCCTTCACAATAGTTCACATCGCTTGTTCACTTCCCATTAGTTCCACAAGATATGATATTTACTTATACCTTGCAATCTAACAAAACTCTTGATCAGTTAGCCTTATAGCTTCTGCACGCTTGGATAATTATAAACATCTAGGATGTCGACCCATCATAATAAGTAATTATTTTATACCAAAATAACTCCTTAAGTCATACAATTCAATTTATTATTGTGCTATGTTCTAGTCTATTGAGTACCTGTAGTAATAATTCCTATATAACTAATGTTTTATTATTTGTACAGACCTATGCATTAACATATGTTATCGTAACATTATGATCTTTCATTCCTCAACTAGGCATGTCCTAGCTCATACTTTGTCATCCATACACATGCAAAGTATCTCTATACTATTGCAAACTTTCAATACTTCGACAATTTTCTATCATTTATTCTATAAAAAAATACCAAAATATTTATGTTACGATAAATGAAAACCCTACCACATCTACCTAGACATATTGCCGACTATCTCCCCTTTTGACATTGATGAAAACATTTGGGAAAATTGGCAAAGTCCGAAATAGTTGTCATACAAAACAACAATACAAAAGTGAATATGCAAAATTTGGCCCTCAAAACTTCAAAGTTTTATCCATGTTTTCATAGATCATTACATTCCTTATCACTCCTTTACAAATATTTCCTACATACATAGCTAAGATTCCCCTTACATGTATGTGTATCTTTTATAAATTTTCCTTTACAATCTTCTCCCCCCTTTGGCATCAATGAAAAAGGTGACAAAACAATAAGAACAAACTGTGTTACCTTTCATTATTCAACTTGAAATTCTGGATACACAATCTGCAAAACCAAGTTTTAGCCTTCTAATCTCCTTCTTCCACGTCTCTTTAATAGTTTCTGAAATACTGATGAGTCCAAAAAGTGCATAAGATTCCACTTCAACTGCGCTCATGTTAGTATAGGAAAATTTGCCATAGGATGCATGTTTTCCTAGACACTCCTCCAATTGCCTCTACAAAATGCTAACTTTTGGTGACAAGTGTTCTCTAAGGATAGAGAATTTCTTGATTACCTTCTCCTTATCAGATTCAATGCTTATGATAGCATTGTGAAATTTCTCCATCTTTGCTCCAATATCTTCAATACTTTCCTCTAGTGGTTTTAATTTGATAGTGGGTGTTTGACGCTCACTCATTTGGCCTTTGATCTATACATCAAATTCTGACAAGTAATTGTATGAAAATGTGCATTGTCCATAAAATTTCTTCCCTTCATCTAATCTCTTCCTTAGCTCTTTTATGCAAACATTAATATTCTACAAATCATTCCTAACATTAGTGCATACTATGTCAAACAATGATGCATCATGCTTAGCTTGTGCCTATACTGAAGCAATGTGAGACAAAGTGATGAACTTTGCATCAAATGATCTGACCAATTCTTTTTCCTTTATCTATATATTTGGTTCTAAAATAGTTGTTTGCACTATCTTCTAGAAATAAATTTTCTTCTCTAGTGACTTGCTCAAGGAGGTCATTAGACCTTTCTGATCATCATCATCATCATCATATATTACTGGCAACATGTGAACTATTTTTGTTGGAGTAACTTTTGCAATAGATGTCCCTGCTGATGCAACATAAGGTATGTTAGCCTCATGTTGAAAGTCCTCCTTTCCAGATTCAATTTCTACATGCTTTAGACTAGGGAATAATGTTGAATCTTGCATCACAATCTTCCATTTTTGGTGTAGGTCAGAAAATTTCTTCACTTCTTCTTTCATTCTTTCTTCCTCAATTTTCTTTTTCTCCTCTTCAACTTTCTTCTTTTTTTGTTATTTCCTTCTTTCTTCTTCTTTTCTCTTGTCTTCCTTCTTTCTTTTCTCTTCCTCTAACTTTTTTTTTTTTTGTGCTTTAATCCTCTTCATCTAAGTTGGAATAAATAGTAATATTTCCAACAATGTTGGTCTCATATCCTACAAAAGGATTCTCTTTAGCATTGATAGTTATATGATTAATATCCACTTGCATGGATTCAATACCAATAACTATATGAGGAAGTGAGTTAATTTTTTGAGTTTCCTCAACCTCTTCTTCATCATTAGTAGTTGTACTAGCCTCAACATATACATGACTTGTTGTCTCTGATTGCACACTTTCTTTAGTGTCCTTAGGCATAGAAGTCATGTACTTAACTATGGCTTCCTTTGTTTCCTTTTTTACCTCTTCATTATTTCCTCCCATAACAATAATTTCTCTTTTTTTATTCTACAACAAAGATTCAATACCTTTCAAAATTCTTTCAGTATCCTCATTAGTGCTAACTTCACACAATTCCTTAATCATATTTTCTTTGAGTTTTTATCTTCCTCTACTACTCTTCTATTTTTGTTTATTAGCCTATTATAAAAATCTTCTGGTATCTTATTCTAAATACGATCAAACCTCTTATTTCTCAAAATTATGTTCCTCACTATAGCATTTTTTAATTATCATCTATCCATGTTTCTATACAAACTATAATACTTATTTAATTGAATAAAATTTTCCATTATTAATAATCTACATGTTCACATTCTCAACCTTGGGTTTCTAGGATTTCTTATTAGTTGAAGTTATTCCTTCTCCAACTATCTATTCTACTTCTTTATCTTTAGTCTCTTCATTAGATTCTTTAGTCACTAATTCATACTATATTTCTTCTCTTTCCTAGTCTACTGATGGTTTTCTTTATCCCCTTCTAACGAGATGGTGTAGGTTCTTGCTTAACCTTCACTTATCTTACAGACTTCCTCTGTGTAGATGTTGTAACCAAATCTTCATTAGGATTCTTCTTCTATTCACCTAGTTTCTCATTGACTGGTTAAACTTGTGTAATCAGTGTATAGGGTGCAGTAAGGATTTGTAAGGTAGATCTTTCTACTGTCACTTCCTTTGAAGCTGCTACAATGGCAATTGGAGTAGCTGTCAATACCTTTGTTTTCCCACTTTCCTTCATTTCCAAAGTTATACCTTTGATCTCATCAAACTTCTGTCTTGTCATGCTTGATTCCTTTAGAATGGATCCTATCCTTTTTTCTACATTTTTGTTGATTTCTTTCCTATGAAGTTTAGAATGAAATTCCTTCATATTTTCATCATATATTACCCACCTAGGACATTTTGAATCTTTCTTTGATAATAGTATAATATTTCCATAATGTTTAATGAGTTCTTTACTCATCTCATAACCCATTGGCTCAATAAATTTCATTATTGTTTCTACTACCTCCATACAGGTTTTATCAATTTCTACCATAAAGGACATTTCATCTTTGTACTTCTATACCATAACAGTTGGGATCCTATATCTTTTCTTCATTTCCATTTGAAAACTCATCATCATCCTATCAATGTCTTTCTCATTTACATCTTCAAGTGTGGTCCTATAGCACTAGGTGACCATCTCCATAGTACATTCATTACTATCCCAATTTGTCATTTTAGGAAATTGCTTGGTTACATAGAAAATTAGATGTGTTAACAAATATTCAAATCTAAAAACTGCATTATTAGATTTCTTCAACTTACCAATGTTATCCAACAATTGAACTCTGACAATCTTTCCCATATTTACCTTAGTGTTTTCAAAAACCATCATATATGTTGCATGTAGAGATCTTGTTGGCATGGAATTTACCCTTGAACTATGATTTAGCTTATACCCTACCATCTTTCTTAGCACTTTGACTCTAATATCCTCAATTAGATCAACTTTCATGTTCCTTCCATCCAACTTTGTCTTTAAGTTTTTTTCAATATTCTTCCTAACATTCCTCTCATTCACTTGACAACCTTCATTACTTAAGCATGTGACCTTATGAATTAGGTGATTGTCAATTATAATAGGTACATCACCTATCCAAAACATTTCTTCATGAACTCTACTTAGGATAATCGTACTCCACTCATCATTATTGAATTTTGTATAAAACATATACTTAATTAGGTTAGGTTCATTCATGTATGTGTACTCAAGTTTTAGGGTTAGGTTCCCATTGCACATAACTCCTAAATCCTTCTAAATGTTGTCATCACCAATACTCTCAAATTTATAGTGAACCTAGCTTCTCACATCTTCTATGTGAATTACATTAGGCAAGATTTGAAAAATGCTCCCAAAGTATTGTTGATAAGTGAAAGAAATGGGTGCTTCTTAAACTTATACATTGGTCTCTCACTAACATCACTTACTGATTGTCTTTCCATAATTGATTGTACTAAAATTACAACTAAACCTTCATAAAATACTGTAGTTATCACATAATAGGGCTTCTACAACTTTGCACTTCAAACGCTTTGTTGGATTTCTTTCTAGTAAAGAACATATTAGGTGGATAAGCCTGACACCAAGAAACAAAGACCAGGGACAAGCCTAAGGATGAGCTAAATCCTATGAATAGCAAGGCTAAATCTCAATTCTAGACCAATTAATAGAGTCAATTGGACTCACTTCACTTTAAGCTCTGCTAAGCCAAGGCGGCCAAACCTAAGGGATTTGTCTAATTAATCTTGATACTTCTTCTCTGCAAGACTATCCCCTACAATAGAAATGGTCAATATCTTCTATGATTTGCTGACAAACTTCTTGATTTTAGTAGCTAATTACTGTATATGAGCAATGCTAGTATGCTAATAGAAACCAAATTTAAATAAAGCTTCTACAAACTAAACAAAATTCATAAACTTTAAGATAGACTAAAATGAGCTCTCAATTGAGAATATGAGCCATTAATGGACTCTCTCAATAAGAAGCTCTCTTGTTGAGTGGCTTTGTCTAAATAGATAGGATGTATGCTCAAGCTTATGCTTCAAAAATAGCTTCAAATGGAGTTGGAATTTGGGTGTGAGTGTATGGTTTTGATGTAAAATGGCTTCTCAAAATGGCATTATGACTTTACTTCATGGATTGTGTTATTTTGCAAAGGGGAAGGATCCAATTTATAGGCAAGAGGCTTGAGGGTTTGAGGGCTAAGATGCAAGGATGGGAAAAAGCTCATGGAGGGCTCAGATTGCATGAGAAGAGAGCACATGGATTGTGCTTCCTTATAGCCAATCAAGGAGTGACACATGTCACATGGTGAGAGGATGGAGGAAAGGGGAAGGATGAGTCAACAAAGGAGGCTCAAGGGATAAAATCTTCATAAAGACCCTCATAATGACTTGTAAGAGCAATAAAAGGGCTTGTAACAGTCATTTATGACCTAGTGGACTTCATAAAGTTTTATGGTTGAGATATTTTGAGGGTGATGAGAGCAATTTCGACTTGGACTTGATTAGGAAGGTTTTAAGCTTGTTTAGGCTTGTGCAAATGATTAGAGGATGGATTAGGATGGTTTAGGATTAGCTTAGGGATAGGCAAGTGGATGGCATTTAATGAGGGTGGGTGAAGGAGGAGATATTTGTTAACTTTGGCTTGGGTTAGTAAGTTTTAACCCATGTTTAGGGAATGTGACAAGGTTAGGAGGGGATTAGGATTAGGTTTAAAGACATCTTCTAGAAGATTCTAGACTTTGGATGAGGATAAAGACTTTCTAGAATAGTCTAGAATTTCCTAGGATGAGGATGAAGACTTTCTAGAAGAGTCTAGAACTTCTTAGGATGAGGATAAATTAGATTTTTAGGACATAAATAAAGTTTTATTTATTTCAAGGGTTTGGGTTGAGGAGATATTTATTTTTAAAAAAATTAATAAACATGAGGATTAATATTTAATCTTAATTAAATATTTTGAGTTGGGATTAGGGGTAGGAAATGATGATATTAGCCTTTAATCGAAATTAAAGAAGGATTAGAAGATTTTGGAAGAGGTTATTGGTCTTAAGGAAATTGGCCAACTTTTGGAAAAAAAATAAATTATTTATTTATTTTGGGATTTTTGGTCAATTTATTAATTAAATAATTAATAAATAAAGAAATAATGTTTAAATAAGATTTAAACATTTTTGGGAGGGATTCCTTAATTAAATATTTTTAATTAAGATAAAGGGATTTAATGGCATAAAAATAAATTAATTAAATAAATAATTAATTAATTAATAAATGATGATATCATCAGGACTTTTTCAGAAAATAAAAATACTTTATTTTCTAAAGGATTTTTAGGTGTCTACAATTACAACCAAGGAAAGTGACAACAAATAAGCCATGACCTACACTTCTAGTTCTTCAAAATGTAAAATGGAAAATTGATAATTATTTAAGCTTGATTTCTCAGCATAACCAGGTATGTAACAACAGAGAACATGTATCCTTCAAGCTGACCAGTCCCTTATCCATTGGGCATCAACTAAATCTTAACATATAGATGGATACCTAAAATATACTCATACATTCAGGCATGTGATCTATCTATTTGACTTGCAAACAGACATCAATCTTCACTAAAACTCTCGTGCCTATAATGAAATCCTTCTAATGAAAACTATAACCCTATCAGCATAAACAAGCATTTACATGGATTCTTTGTTCCAACAAAAAATTCATCCTGATGTACAACCTTAAAGGATTGCAACTAAGTCCAAGATCTTCATTCTCAAACACAAAAGATTACAGATAACAACAGAAGGAGATGAGAATCATAATGAAACTAAGAAAGGTGAAGCTCTTGTATTAAATTAATTGAAAACAATACAACATCTATATATCAAAATTCAGTAAAGAACACCAACAGATGATTGTTTAATATAATAGTGCTTCAAAAGAGATACAATATAATGTTCATAATAGGAAAATTACTAAGAAAATGGTATCACAACTGTGACAAAACTCAAGAAAAATTGGAACCAAACTGGTCTCTCAATACTCCTAAAATCTTCAAAAAATTGAACCCTCACAATAAGTAGAAGAGGAAGATATATAGGAGAGAAGATCTTTTACGAAATGTAATCTAGAATTGACATCTATCCCACTGAAAGAGTCTTCAATCTAAAGTTGCTAAAACTGAACTTCCTCATCTACCTGCACTTTGAAAACTGTAAATGATGCCAAAATATTTGATATATCTTATTGAAACAATAACCAAAATATCCCTTTGAAGAAAATATCACAATCATCACAATCTGTATTGAGGCTCCAAAAATTTGATTTCAACATGTCATAATTGCTTTGCTGAGAAAATCAATTTGTGTTGTTGCCAAAAACATAACTGCTCCCAACTGCATCAAAAAACATTCAATTCATCCTTACAATTGCTAGAGAAGTCAAATCAAATGAAAATATCTCTATATTTGATTGCAATTTCATCTGCAACATTAACTTTCCACTTTTCACTAAGGAGC
The DNA here is from genome assembly GCA_028749045.1 of Cupressus sempervirens. Classification (NCBI taxonomy): domain Eukaryota; kingdom Viridiplantae; phylum Streptophyta; class Pinopsida; order Cupressales; family Cupressaceae; genus Cupressus; species Cupressus sempervirens. Next base: position 49,882,254 of record CM053789.1, on the reverse strand, counting down.
CCCTAAAATTAGAAAACTGCCTATAGTTGCTACCAGTTGAGACCTACACAAAATTTGACTGCAAAAATGGAAAATTTTATCTTTCCCAGTTCTAACGGTATATTACACTTCACATTTTGGACAAAAATAGCCCTTGTGAGAGCATTTTGAAAATCTGGCCTCCATGACTGAATAGAGCATTAAAAACTTGAAAAAATTTTAAAATAATATAGTTGAACTATATAAAACTTAAAAATAAATCAAATCCTTCAAATTTGAAACTCTATGCATTGAAGTCCTTTGAAATGTGATTTTTAAATCATTTTTCCTTTATCTCTTTCCTCTTGTAGCCACATGTCAATTTTTCATTTGTTGAGCAGGCCCCTCATATCTTGCTACTTGAAATATATGAAAAATTGAATATCATGGGTCTACGATATTACGATGAAATCATAATATTGTAGCCTGCATTATAATAGTCTCTGGTGGCATGATAATAGCTTTGTAAAGTTCACATAAACCTTTTTAATATATATTTAATATATTAAAACCATTTTGGATACTTGACCATAGCATCTTACTTCTTTTTAATTCATCCTTCGACCACACAACAAGCTCAGATTCATATCATTGGAGGGGCCTTGAAAATATTTCTCGATCATACAAATGGTTGTAATATCGCAAGACCATCCTCCCGGGCCTCTTGATCACACGATAAGATTGTAGGATCGCATGACTTTAAAAATCATGCCCTGATCATACGATGAAGTCATAGGATTAGGGGCCTTTTATCTTTTATTTACAATTTTATGAATCCATCGTAGCATCGCACAACTACAACCATTATCCCCCGATCACACGGCATAGTCAAAATTTATTAACTTTCTATCTGCTGGCCAGATGGGGGGCCCTCCAAGGAGGTGGTGACAGTCTCAAAAGAGATGTACCCTTAGACATCTCACTATGTATGTGAGTGGATATAAAAACAAATAAAAAAAATTCCATACTACTCATGTGGGATAAAAGACCACATGCTGTGTTTTCCACACTATGCCTATTATGTGATATCCTTGTCTTGCATATGGAGCCTCAACCATGATGGCATGGACTTCTTGCAAGGCCATGGGCCATTTCTCCATCGTGCAAACCACCATTAATGCCAAATGAGAGAGAGATCAAACCATTTTTTGGAGTTCTCTTGCATGGATGACTAGATTGTGAATGAAATCTGAGAACTACCCCTGTGTAAATGGTGTCCCATTAAGCTATGGCCTCATGCACAATGCATGGCCATTTTTTTTATTTTAGGGCTACCAACTCCCTAAACATGGTTACCCTACCATCTGAACTATGGGTGCCCCTTTTAGGTTGCATCTTCAATCTAAAGTGGATGAATGCTTGGAGTGGATACTCCCTGCCATATTTTTCATATGTTGTGGATGCCTTGGCTTTGTTGTGCATTCCCTCACATGAGCTTTTGTATGCCTTTTGAGGCTCCTCTACCACGGGCTACCTCTACCACAATCTCTGCCCTGCGCGGGACATTCACAGACCCCTCTTTCTCATTGGACGTTGACTGTTTTGTGCTTTAGACATGGTAGTCTCTCTATCTAATGTGTGAGATGTCTTCATTACAATTTATGGCTTTTATTTATAGTGGCTTTTGTTGATGTGGAGCTACCTCAAATTTATGCCTCATCAGACTTTATTTAGCTACATGCCAACTCCTCCCCATCCAATAGCATCCTCATAAGGGAAAATTGACTCAAACCCAATGTGGCCAAGGCTAATCAATGAATATCCCCACTTCATGATATTGTGTACAATTGAAGATAGCCTACCATGGCAAAGCATTGTACCATGTGGAGATTGTATACGAGGACTAGTAATGTAAAGAACACTAAATATCAAATCAAAAGTATTCACAAAACTAAATAAATGTAACTTCAAGATAGACTAAGATGAGCTCTCAATTGAGAATATGAGCCATTAATGGGCTCTCTCAATGAGAAGCTCTCTTGTTGAGTAGCTTTGTCTAATTAGATAGGATGTATGTTCGATTCTCCAAAGGCTTCAATGGTGTTCTTGATGGATTTTGGCTTGGGTGAATGGATTTGATGTAAAATGGCTTCTCAAAAATGGCATTATGGCTTTACTTCATGATCAAAATGGCATTACTTTGTTACTATGGGTGATTGTGTTAAAATGGCTTGGGAGAGGATTCTTTAAATAGGCAAAGGGTTTGAGGGATCAAGGGCTAGGATGCAAGGATGGGAGAAAGCTTATGGAAGGTTTAGATTGAATGAGAGGAGAGCACATGGATTGTGCTTCCTTACAGCCAATCAGGGAGTGACACATGTCACAGGGTCATTGGTTAGAGCAAGAGGGGTTGAGGGGTCAACAAAAGAGGCTCAAAGCTCATAAAGACCTTCATAATGGCTTGTAAGAGAAATGAATGGGCTTGTAAGAGTCATTTATGGCTTTGTGGGCTTCATAAAGTTTTATGGTTGGGATATTTGTGAGAAAGTTGAGATATTTGACTAGGGTTGGATTAAGAAAGTCTTAAGCTTGACTTAGGAATGTGCAAATGATTAAGGCTTGGATTAGGCTTGGGTTAAGATTAGATTAGGCTTGTTAGAGATGGGAAAGTGGATGGCATTTAATGAGGGTGGGTGAAAGAGGAGATATTTTTTGGCTTTGGCTTGGGTTAGCAAGTCTTAACCCATGTTTAGGGAATGTGACAAGGTTGGGGGGGGGGGGGGAATTAGGATTAAGGTCAAAGATAAGGATTGACATCTTTTAGAAGAGTCTAGAACTTCCTAAGATGAGGATAAATAAAGTTTTTAGGAAATAAATAAAGTTTTATTTATTTCAAGGGTTTGGGTTGAGGAGATATTTATTAAAATATTTTTAATAAACATGAGGATTAATATTTAATCTTAATTAAATATTTTGAGTTGGGATTAGGGTTAGGAAATGATGGGGTTAGTCTTTAATCGAAATTAAAGAAGGATTAGAAGATTTTGGAAGAGGTTAGTGGTCTTAAGGAAATTGGCCAAGTTTTGGGCAAAAAATAAATTAATTATTTATTTTGAGATTTTTGGTCAATTTATTAATTAAATAATTAGTAAATAAGGAAATAATGTTTAAATAAGATTTAAACATTTTTGGGAGGGATTCCTTAATTAAATATTTTTAATTAAGATAAAGGGATTTAATGGCATAAAAATTAATTAATTAATTAATTAATGATGATGTCATCAGGGACTTTTTCAAAAAATAAAAATACTTTATTTTCTAAAGGATTTAGGTGTCTACAAAGATATATGCATAATTTTTAGCATCACGTTCAATTACTTGTCAAAATTAATGACAACTTGTTCTTGGTTTTTTGTTGCCCACTGCAATCCACATTGGTTTGTCAAAAGGAAAATAAAAATTATTGCATCTTTATCAACTTCAAATGTATACCTCAGCCCCTCAATAAAAGAGAACATTATCATATAAGAAAGAACAAAAACTTGAAGATACCATAATCAAAAAGATAGATGAAGTGCCCTGATGGAATCAACTGGGCCCCAAACTAGGTCTGGCTAAAAAAAAAATCGTTGTTGAACAATTGACATGGAAAATTGATCCATTGATCACTTTGAACTGACTAGAACATGATTTGATCACAAATTGATCATTAAAAACTCATTTATTCTGCTCTTTGCAAACTGTGATTTTCTGATGACATGGCCTATCGACTAGCCTTACTAATTCAAACATCTGACCAAACCCCAAAACTCAAGATATATTATCTCTCTGACACGTTCAACAAGCCTGCCAAATCTTCTTGCATGATGACATTGGGGTCAAAAGACATTGACCTCTGAACATGCCTTCTTAAAATGACCTATAGATAAAAATGTCAGAAAGCTAAAAAGTGTGTTTGGTTTGAGCCCTAAAAATTAGGCAAACAAGCACTTGAGAATCTAGAAATTAGGCATCGGTACATTTTCATGAGAAGAATGTAATTATGTTAGAACTTATAATCCTTCCTTGGTTGTATTTATTAAATGGGATAAACCAAGGTATCCCTTAAGTTGTCTGTTCTCTAGTCCACATGTGAGGACAAGTACTTTTTTGTAATTCCTTTATTAAGGAAAATAGTTTATTCCTCCTTAAGAAGATTATGACACTCGTTATGCACACACTTATGAATGTGGCAATCATTTACTTGGGAGTTACAAATAACTCCTCTTCTCATCTATTTATAAGAGATGCTTCTCTCTCATTCTAAACACACAATCACTATGTAGTTCTTGTAATGAGCCTATGGCTCTATTTTCTCTCTTCTCTCTCTTTCTTTCATTCTTTAAGAATTTGCCTCATTCATATAATTCACAAGGGGTTTTCTTTGCTTTCCCCTTTCAAAATCTATGCCTCCATTCTTGTGGTTATCTTGGAAAGCTCTTTAAAGTATGGTAATTATGTTCATCGCAAGCTCTCTTGGATTAATTTATAATTCTTTAATTTTAGTTCATTTTGATTTTATTATTTCTAACAAATTCTATGATTCAAGCTCATGAAGAATCACGAGACACATTTGGCGAAGGTCTGAAGTTGGCTACTTGGATTTGCAAGATAGGAAACATTAGTAAAATATATTTTTATGAAAATGGAATGACCCTGGAAAAGCATGCAGACAGATTTGTCAAGACTTAAAAACTAGCATGCTTGTAGTATTTTCAAAGTAGAATGCAAGGGAGAAAACTATTTGGTCCCACCAATCATAGGCTCAAAGATATGACATCTCGAACAAGGCTTCCAATCAATCTGCACTTCTAATTACCAGTGAAACTCTAAAAATTGCAAATGGAATCGCATTTGAAAACTGATCAAACGGATTCTTCATAAGCTCAAATCTGGAGTGTAGAAAGTCTCTAACCCTTATAATATGATGCAAAAGGAATTTTCTTATATAGGTCAATTAGTAAAAATTTATAATCTATCAAACAAGGCTACCCAAAAATATGGATAATATGCAAATTTACAACAAAGATAACTGACCAACTTTGAGGGGTTTGAAACCTAGTCAAAAAGATTCAAAATGACTTGAAACTTGGAACATAGGTTCTATGTTATGAATAATAAACATCCTCAAAGTGGTGGGTCATGAATCATAACTAGGTACAAGATATTCAAATACAAACATGTCCTCTAATCATTGTTTGACACTAGGCAAAAAATGCAAAACTGACACTAGCTCAAAATGGGACTTCATCGAATGGTCTGAAATGTCAATCTATCTTTATGAAACACATGGATAGGATGAAAGAAGGGTGTTAGGAACATAAAACACCACCTAGGAATTAATTCAATAGTCGGGCACATATGCATGAAAAGCTTTCATAGGGGCTCAAGGCAACTCAAAATTTGGAATTGGCACTCAAAATGGGAATGCAATTTTGAGCACCAACACACTTCACATCACTCTTAAATTCATTGTCAAATCACTCATAAATGCTCCAAACTCTTTACACAAATAAATGTTAATCACAATCCTTAAATCATTTCAAATTTAACTTCACAATAAATGTGTATCTACTTTATCTTCAAGAATTGCCATTGATTACCAACAAACTTGATTTCTTCGGTACAGCTTACTATGATCATACAAATACTTGTACACTTTACCAAAGCTTCCTCACTATGTTTTCTATCTTCTGGTGACTTTAAAACTTCTAGTTTACTTTCTAGCATCAGTTATGATCCATTGATGCTCTGCTTCTATTGAAAATGCTTAATTCAAATAGGATGAGTCAAATATGATTTTTGACTTTAATCTTCCATTAGGTACATCAAAATTCTACTCTTCTAAAATTGTATAAGAACTTTCTAGATTATTAGCTTTCACAAATGCTTCCTTGAATTCATCAACATGCTCTTTAAGTGCTTTATTTCAACTATTATCACTGCCACTATCATTTCTTTCGTCATTTTTGTTATTTTTTTCCTTATGTAATTAGTATCCTGATGTAGGAGCATCCTATGGTTGTTAGAAATCATGTATGTTAGACAGATTTTGGCTAGGAGTTGTGGACTTGCTCACCAAAGGAGTGGTGATCAGTTGCTAGTGGGTGTACTGTTGGCTGAGGTGCTTAGTCATTGAAGTGCTCATTTTCTCAAGGAGCTTGGTATCTTTTGTTGCTTGGAACTCTCTATTTTTCTTAGTGTGTGTTGGTTTCCTAACACCTATGGAACTTGACAACACTTGTGGGAGCTTGACAGTGCTTGTGGTCATGCTGACACTTAGCAGTGTGGCTTGTGAGATGGATTTCTTGCAGATTTCCTTGAACAATTTGGTGTATTTAATGCAAGTAGTGTGTGATCTTTACATGGATAAATCTAAGAGTTTGTGTGGACCTATATGGGTCATGGTTGTCTCTCCTATGCGCATTTGATTTGTGTTGTAAGCCTTTTAAAGCATTTGGTATTTAATATTTGTTTGAAGGCCAACTTTTGGTTCAACATGTACTTAATGTAAGGGTTTATTTAATTTTTAGCTTACTCGGCCAACTTGTGGCTGATTTGGGTATAAGTAGGGCGTCTTGTGGAGTCTTTAGTTGTTGCCATCCAACTTGGAGAAGAAGATGAAGTGGAGGAGTAAACTTTGAAGGGCTAGTAGTGAATAGATGTGTAGGTCTTTCCTTGAGAATGTAGTGATAGAAGAAGCTATTGCAGTATTATTTATCTCCAATATTTTCCAAGGTTCTTCACCTTTGGTGATCTTGGATATCCATTTAATAGCCAAGGTTATTTTATGTAGTCTTAGGTTCTTGAGACTCAAGTGTTGTACATCTTTCTCCATCATGCACCAATTATAGTTTATAATGTGTTTTCTCTTACTACCTTTCCCATCTCACAAAATAAATCCCCTAATTTTGTTGTGTATGTAGTTGAATTGTACTTGATTGAAAATACAAGTAGGTGTATAGTAGGTAGTGTAGAAAGATTTTTTTTTGGCAAAATTGGAGCCTCCCAAAAAGAGACAAATTTATAGTGGTTTATTTGTTGATCATCATATCTATTTTCCCCTTGATCCATTCCCACACAAAATTTAAGTTAAAATCCACAAATAAGGGAATGTTGAGATATTTGACCTATTAAGAATGTCCTTCCCAATCCAAGGAATATTTATGACATCATATTTTAGGGATATTCTTCCTAGCCAAGCACAATTGATTTAGTTATAGAAACTTTATTCTCATAATCCTTATAGAGTAGGTGTCTCTTGGTCATCATATTGGAGACATTGGATTCATATATATTTGAATGATGGTTAGTGTATCATCAATAACTTATATATGTAGGTATTTTCCATTAGGTATACAAACCCCCCTAAGCCTTTGAGATTGAGTATGACCCTTTAGGAGGTAGAGGTAGGCATCTTACTAAGTCTCTATAGATTCTCATGTTTCCTAATTTTGATAAATAGGTATTTTCTACAATGAGGTGGACAAAAATAATTTTTAGGAGCTCTTCCATATTGGATGAGGTAGAGTACTCAAGTGGGAAACATCTAATGGTTTCAATCTTATCAAATACAACAAGGAAAATAATCATTTCAGGTTGGACAATAAGCTATTTCCTAACAAGATTTTAGAATGACCACTAGAGGAATAACAACAAGAGATTTTTGCAACTAGGATAGCTATGTCATGTCTCTCTTTGTGATTGTGTGCATTCATGCCTAGAAAGAAATTATGCAATGACTCCTCAAATGTTGTTTTTTTTGTTGTAGCCTTTGTCCAAGTGTACCGATGAGATGATTTTCGATGAGATGATTTCCAATGAGCATAGTAAATTATTTTACATGAAGAAAGCCAAGGAACTTGGATTTATCCACTTTCATGGTAACAAGGGCCTACAAATAATATTGTAAAAAATTACCCTCTGTGGAGACTAAGTAAAGTACCCTATTCTACAATCAAACACGTCATCATTATGAAGTTTCCAGATAGACTAATGAATCTCAAAAAATAATAAAGACCAAAATAAATCAAGCTTATGTTAAGTCTCAAGAAGTTACCATTAATAACATTTAAAATACTAAATTTTTCATTAAGAACAAGACCCAAACATTCCTGTCAAACTTTTTTAGCAAAAAGACAATAAACAAAATATGTGACAATCTTAAAGCATTTATAAATTTAACAAACATTGACTTCCATATAGGATATCCTTACTAGTAATCTAAAATGTCCCTTTACTGATTTTATATGATATTTCAAGCCTCTAATCAGATATTTAAGATCAAACCACCAATCTTTCAAAGATCCCCCAATTTCTCAATAAACCCCAAATCGGGTATGCTGGAAATACTGCCAAAAACTTCACAGCTTCACATATTATTAGTAAATCTGAAAGTGGAAATTTTTATAGAAATTTCAGCAGCATAACAGCCTACAAAATGACATTTTCAGATCTGTATAATATTTACACAACAGCTCCCAACAGAGGATAAAAACAATGCTCATCGGGCTCCCGAAAACAACATAGAATAGCACGAAAACACCACAAAAATAATAAAAATCTATCACAGAAGTATAATCATGACCAAATAAATATATTCAGATCTATTTTAACATCTAAAAGTCTGAAATACAGAAACAACCCAAACTGATATGAAATACTCAACCGAAAACACCAAACTCTTACAAAAAACACACCCGAAAAACCACAAATCTGCACTGTTCAGCACAAAGTCAAACTCTGCATGAGCATGCACATGGAATGGCTTCAAACTCCCATTCTTAGCCTTCCTATAAACTAGAAAAATCTCGTTCTTGGGTCTCCTTCTCCATAGGTTTGGTAGCCTCTGAAGAATAACAAAGAAATGAGCAAAAATCAAGTTCTGGAATGAGCCCAAAATGCCTCCAAACTCCTTAAAAGAGGGAATAACCCTAACTCACGTCCAAGAGGGGTTAATAAAACATATTTTAATAATAATTTTCATTTATTAGTCCATTAGCTTCCAAAGATTATCCCCTTTTTCCAAAACTTCACCTTTTTGGGCCTGCCTGCCTTAGAAAAGATTATTATTTTTAATTATTTGAAAAGGGGAAATGACAAGTCCTCCCCTTACAAATATTGCTTGTCCTCAAGAAATGGTTGAAAAATAAACCAATCAATCCACCTGGATCCCAAATGTAGTCATGAACTATACTATTGTCAATTAACACAAGCTCCTGCAATATCCTCTGCAATATAACCAAGAGGAATCCATAATCAAACTGACAATTACTGCTCAACCAAACTCCAAAGTCACAACTTCCACAATCAAAAACCCACGAGACACAAACTCTTAGAACATAAAAACCCAAGTAAAGTGGACAAATCAAACTGCCAGCATAGTAAATACCATCAATGCATTCCACTGGCCTATATGGAATGTACAATCCAACTCTGCAACAATGGTGAATGCTCCCGAATGAAACTATACCAAGTATGGAGAATCCACACACTGTACAACTCCTACAGTCAACACAACTCTGTAGATCACTGACCACTATCTCATAACCATAACTCCCATGCACCCTTGATGGTGAAAAGCCATCACAAGATAAACAGCAAGAATTGGAACCCAAACCAAATTTGTCTGCCATCAACTCCTCAACACAAGGATCAAATGCTAACTGATGTACATACCTTGAAATATAATGTTGATAAAAAAACCAACCTCAGTCAATAGCTCACCATGAACAAGTGATACAACCCACTGTGACTGATCATCAGCTAAGTTAGGAGATGTCATAGGGAAAGGAGTAGAATCAATAACAACACCCGCTGAAGCATCACTCTGAAACTCCTGCTCTAAGTCACGTATTATCAAGCTCTCAACTGTAGAACCTATTGCCATGTCATGCCCATCACAACTCTCATCCCGAGGCGTCAAACTATCCCATAACTGATGATAAGAACTAGGAACCAAAGTACATTTCTATATCATCATCTCATCAACATGGTCATCAAAGGTAAATTGATGAGCATACCTCACAATGTAATGCTGATAGAATACGCCAATCTCAATCAGTGGTTCAGACTGCAATCCAGATGTCACTAACTACAATCGATCACTAACCAAGTTGGAACTGACTACTACCTCTAAAGACATCACCAAGGGAGTAGTATTACTAGCAGGAACCATGCCAACTGTCAGCTCACCAACATCACACATGGTCTTTGATACAGCATCTCTAGTCTTCATGCCATTAGTGCTAGAGGTCACCACCATGTCAGGCATACCACAACAATCTGCTGCAACACCCAACTCAACTGAACCTGACTCTAGTGGGGATGAACCCGGTATGCCAATGTTAGTATCAAGGATGGATGCATCCCCATCTCCACTATCTTTGACAATCTCAACCATGGACATCCTCGGATCATCAAACACCACAACTTGTGACTGTACAGAATCTAGTAAAGACTATAGTTGCTCTAACTCCATGGTCACCTTAGCCAAATGAAACTATGACGCCTTGAAAGCCAACTGTGTACTCTCAAGAATCTTAGAAGTCACCTCAAGCTACTTAGTAAGCTCACTCACCTCATCTTCCTTGGCCAACAATGCATCATATGCTATACTGCCTCACTCCATAAGATAATCTCTGTCGGCTAACAACTGCATATAGTCCTGTCTCAGAATCTGGATAGCCTCCCATAAAGAGTGGAACTCTGTCAAGGAAACATCTGCCTCCCTGCTCATCACTAGTAGGAGAACCCCATCCATAAACTACTAACAATTGACGAGCAGCATCAAAATATTGGCAAGCAATAGCAATGTCTCGCTCACTAACTCTCAACTGATTAGACACATGATGGCATTGGCTTGACTATCTCCTACAAACCTCCTTTGATGCACTGTCTAAAGGAGTATCCTCAAAGTTACTAGTCTCTAGAGTATTACCATCCATATCCTGTGAATCAACTCTAAAGCTCATATCAACATATGGAGTATCAAAAACTGTAGCATTGTTATCCAAATCCTTTGTACCCAAGGAAACTAAGTCTTCAAAACTTCCCATTGCATCCTCCTAGATGTCATCAATGCCAATATGATCCTGAGATTCATCTGTACACACTACCAAATATGAAAGATCATCAACACATTCCAGCAAGTATGGTCGACTGGATATATGAACAAAGCCCAACACCGGTGTATAAAAACTAATACCAACATCGGACAAGCTGCTAGCACAAGAAAAGACAACACCGTGCAATCTGCTAATCAAATCCATGATAGCACCCAAACAAACACTACTACCAAAAAGTGTTAAAGATCTCCAGTCAACTAAATCCCAAATGCCAATATAACAATCTTGAGTCCATATCTGTAAACTAGAATCAACTGGTAACTCAAGAAAAATCCTCACTTGAGTAATATGACCAATACCAACTAACTCCACATACTTGTCATGATGAGATAATGAAGTCACAATATTTTCTTTGTTCACTTTCAGCTGGCTGGACAAATCATGTGAAGTACTACCAGCCTCAACCTCATGTGACAAAGCATCTAACTGTGCTTGGTACTCTTTCTCAGCAAATTCATGAATGCTCAATGTCTGCTCATCTCTATCAGGTATCTCACCATAATGCACAACAACATCCTCATAATCATCATTTAAACCCACTACGCTGTAGTCACTACCTGTTGTAACTATACCATCTTGAATACCTTTCATATCACCCTTTAACGACCTATATACAATTGTCTCAATTTGAGTATCAAGTTTACCATTACTATCAATCTGCATAATATCCTTTCTCACTACCTCTTGTGGTGGAGTAGAATCTGAGACCTCTACCTAGCTATAAGCTAGTTTTTCAAAATCCTCATGCAAGTTCTTGGTAATTGTGTCACCTTCCCTATGAGAAAATCTGCTAAATAGAAATCTGGTCAACTTATCCACCTTAGCTGGGTCGGACAACATGTCATTCATTATACGGTGGTGCTCAACCAACTGTTCAGACATGTCATGGCTTATTTTATTAATTTTATCTCGAATGTCTAAATAACCATCCTTTCTACTATTCTGACTCTGGATATCAATTGTTCAAGATCGTGTCCTCTGAGACTCTGTACTATACCTATCCATTCTGGATAAAGTAGAGTGTAACCCCAATAGGTTATAACTTCTTCAAACACCAAGAACTAACATGCAAATGATTAGAAGTAGCATGCAACCATAGATTTCAACATGCAGCTAATTAGAAGCAACATGCAACCACCAAATTCACCAAGAACTAACATGCAAATGATTAGAAGTAGCATGCAACCATAAATTTTGACATGCAAGATTTGGGTAGTTGTCAAAACTGACATGCAAACTTCTACAAACCCTCAGGCTGGCAAGATCATAGCTCTAATACCACTGAAATTTCCCTTTACTAATTTTATATGATATTTCAAGCCTCTAATCAGATCTTTAAGATCAAACCACCAATCTTTCAAAGATCCCCCAATTTCTCAATAAACCCCAAATCGGGTATGCCGAAAATAGTGCCAAAAACTTCACAGCTTCACATATTATTAGTAAATCTGAAAGTGGAAATTTTTATAGAGATTTCAGCAGCATAAAATCCTAAAAAATATCATTTTCAGATTTGTATAACATTTACACAACAGCTCCCAAACGGAGAATAAAAACAATGCTCATCGGGCTCCCGAAAATAACATAGAATAGCACGAAAACACCACAAAAACACTAATAATCTATCACAGAAGTATAATCATGACCAAATACAGCTCTATTTTAACATCTAAAAGTCTGAAATACAGTAGCAACCCAAACTGATATGAAATACTCAACCGAAAACACCAAACTCTTACAAAAAACACACCGAAAAAATCACAAATCTGCACTGTTCAACACAAAGGAAAACTTTGCATGAGAATGCACATGGAATGGCTTCAAACTCCCATCCTTAGCCCTCTTGGAAACCTGCAAACTCCCATTCTTGGGTCTCCTTCTCCACAGGTTTGGCAGCCTCTGAAGAATAACAAAGAAATGAGAAAAAATCAAGTTCTGGAATGAGCCCAAAATGCCTCCAAACTCCTTAAAAGAGGGCATAACCCTAACTCACGTCCAAGAGGGGTTAATAAAATATATTTTAATAATAATTTTCATTTATTAGTCCATTATCTTCCAAATATTATCCCCTTTTTCTAAAACTTCACCTTTTTTGGTTTACCTGCCTTAGAAAAGATTATTATTTTTAATTATTTGAAAAGGGGACATGACATCATCTATATACAATTGTCCACATGAAGAAATCCTTTTTGGTTTTTATAGATTTTATCCACAAATTAAATATCATTTTCCTCTAGTTTAAAGAAATGTAATCAATAAACCATGAGGTATTAAGATGCTCGATAATATAGTTGTTATTAGTGAGGAGTTGGTATATATACTTGACCTTGGTATTAAGAAGGGTTATGTCATCATGCCATTTAAGGAGGTTGGGTCTTTCATTCACAACCTTGTAGCTCCTTTGAAGTTTCAAAGTACTTCAAGAATCCATTATGATGGAGTATGTCCTCCACTTAGAGTGTGAACACTATATTTCCTCCCAACAATGTAGTGTTCCATCTTTTATAATATTTGAAAAGTATCTAATGACTTTGACTACTCATTTTCAACCTAAGTAGCCCTATAGAAGAGCTAAAGGCTTGTCTTCATGTTTAATAGTTTGTGACAATGATCGTTCTCCATAAACCAAGCCATCTTTATTGATAATCTTATTGTTAGATAGTTTTGGATCCTAACACTTTGAATTGATAATTACCTCATAAAATATCATTGATATTCAGGTTGTTCCATGAGAATGTTTTTTTATATTCAAGTATAAAAAATCCATCTAAATATAAATGATATGTCCATAGTATCAAGGTAGCAGTAAACCATAGGTTTTACAAGGACCTAAACCCTTAGTAAATTATATATTAATAAAGTAGACCCAAACCCCATAAGGGTAGATATCTATCTACTATTGGAAATAACAAGGACCATCAAACATGACCAAAATCAAGAACCAAAGACTAGACTAACCACTTCTTTAATAGATTCCTTTGCTATCAATCTAGGAGCAACCTAAATAGCCTTCTTCATACTCAACCTAGTATGCTTACTAGGACCTCTTCTTAGAGAGATAGAAGTAGGGGACACAATTTCCTCCACACTTGTCTTACCCAAACTAGCAGTTACAACACAAAGACTAGAAGTAACCATATTCATATTCTTTTCACAATCTTTGATTATCTAGAGAAGTTTTTCCTCATAATCCAAAATTTTACCTAGAATGCCACCAATCATAGCTTATGGTTCTAGCCTTTTCTTTTTTTTATTTCTCTAGGAAAGCCTACAAGTCCCTAACCTTCCCTTTTAGATAATTCATATCATTATACATCTAGGTATCAACCATAAGAAAAATATCAGCTTGAATCTTAGCTTTGTGAAGAAAATTTAGATTACCCTCTCTTTCCTCCTTGACCATTTAATCAAGATCATGAACGAAATAGTTACCCTACTCCTTACCATGCTTAGTATTAATTGTAGACACCTAAAAATCCTTTAGAAAATAAAGTATTTTTATTTTCTGAAAAATTCCCGATGACATCATCATTTATTAATTAATTAATTATTTAATTAATTAATTAATTAATTTTTATGCCATTAAATCCTTTTATCTTAATTAAAAATATTTAATTAAGGAATCCCTCCCAAAAATGTTTAAATCTTATTTAAACATTATTTCCTTATTTATTAATTATTTAATTAATAAATTGACCAAAAATCCTAAAATAAATAAAAAATTTATTTTTTTCCCAAAAGTTGGCCAATTTCCTTATGACCAATAACCTCTTCCAAAATCTTCTAATCCTTCTTTAATTTTGATTAAAGGCTAATCCCATCATTTCCTACCCCTAATCCCAACTTAAAATATTTAATTAAAATTAAATATTAATCCTCATGTTTATTAAAAAAGTTTTAATAAATATCTCCTCAACCCAAACCCTTGAAATAAATAAAACTTTATTTATTTCCTAAAAATCTAATTTATCCTCATCCTAAGAAGTTCTAGACTCTTCTAGAAAGTCTTCATCCTCATCCTAGGAAATTCTAGACTATTCTAGAAAGTCTTTATCCTCCTCCAAAATCTAGACTCTTCTAGAAGATGTCTTTAAACCTAATCCTAATCCCCTCCTAACCTTGTCACATTCCCTAAACATGGGTTAAGACTTACTAACCCAAGCCAAAGTTAACAAATATCTCCTCCTTCACCCACCCTCATTAAATGCCATCCACTTGCCTATCCCTAAGCTAATCCTAAACCATCCTAATCCATCCTCTAATCATTTGCACAAGCCTAAGCAAGCTTAAAACCTTCCTAATCAAGTCCAAGTCGAATTTGCTCTCATCACCCTCAAAATATCTCAACCATAAAACTTTATGAAGTCCACTAGGTCATAAATGACTCTTACAAGCCCTTTTATTGCTCTTACAAGTCATTATGAGGGTCTTTATGAAGATTTTATCTCTTGAGCCTCCTTTGTTGACTCATCCTTGCCCTTTCCTCCATCCTCTCACCATGTGACATGTGTCACTCCTTGATTGGCTATAAGGAAGCACAATCCATGTGCTCTCCTCTCATGCAATCTGAGCCTTCCATAAGCTTTTTCCCATCCTTGCATCTTAGCCCTCAATCCCTCAAGCCTCTTGCCTATAAATTGGATCCTTCCCCTTTGCAAAATAACACAATCCATGAAGTAAAGTTATAATGCTATTTTGAGAGCCAAATCCATTCTAAAGCCATCTATCCACACCAAAAATCCACAATCATCCATTGAAGCCTTTGGAAGCATATTGAGCATACATCCTATCCATTTAGATAAAGCTACTCAACAAGAGATCTTCTTATTGAGAGAGTCCATTAATGGCTCATATTCTCAATTAAGAGCTCATCTTAGTCTATCTTGAAGTTTATGAATTTTGTTTAGTTTGTAGAAGCTTTATTTAAATTTGGTTTCTATTAGCATACTAACATTTTCTCATATACATTAATTACTTCAATCCTTGTATCTTATGAACCCCTTGAAAAATTCTTTTCCTCCACAAAATCAAAGCTGCCCTCCTACTCATCTACATTTTGGTCCACATTATGCAAGTTCACCATGTCTATCTAGATCACATTCATGGGAATCCTTTAACCCCTCCTCCTCCTTATTATCTTTCCCATTTCTAGATAGAGACTCATTCTTCCTTGAGGCACTCTCCATGACATTATTCTTCATAGTGTCATCTTTTTTACTTGTAGTCACTTTCTCCTCACCTTTGTTGATACATTTACTTCTAGGCTCATCTTTCTTGCCCTATCTTTTAGTCTCTTATGTGCTTTTCTCCCCATTCACTTCTTTTTCTTTTTCTTCTAAACTTGGAGTGTCTTAGTAGTATCTTCCATTTTATCAAAAGTTGTCTTTGATCCCTCCCATGTTTTGTTCATGTTATTTATACAGGTATCATCTTGACTACCAGAGTATCTTTGGAACTATAAACTCCATTGTCACTGAGATTCTCTTGGCCCTAGTCACTCATAGATTCTTTTGTTTCCTCATCCCCTACCTCTAAATCATCCTCAAATTCAGTCTGCATTTCCCTGGCTTTGGCTTCTTCTTTATAGTACCAGGGGTTGACTTCCCCTTCTTCTCAAAAGCCTTCATAGTATTAACCTTCATCTTCTCACCCTTAGGTTCTGAGTCATTTTCACACTTTTTCTCCATACCCCAAGCCTCAACACTCTTTTTATCATCTCCAAAAGTCATCCTTTCCCCATGGACTTCTTTGCAGAGGTTTCCTTAATAGGTTTTTCTTTGTTCTTCATAGAGGAAACTGAGATCCCCCAAGACTTGTCCCTACAATATCCAACAATCAAGAGAATTAAGCCTTCATGAAGAATGGGCCAACTTTCTCTTCTACTATGAGAACAAAGGCCTTGAAAGATGGATTTCATCAGATATTAGGGAAATAAAATCCTATCCTTATACCAAAACTTGTTAAGCAAAACAAAATGATAGTTGTGCACCCTTTTAGAATGACCATCCAAAATCAAATATTCCCTCACACAAGATAAAGCTTCTTGCCAAGTATCTTTAATATGTTCCATGAGAATGTTGTAATAGAAGAAGCTCTTGTAATATTGTTTCTCTCCAATATTTTCTAAGATTCTTCACCTTTGGTAGTCTTTGTTATCCATTTAATAGCCAAGGTTATTATGTGTCATCTTAGGTTCTTAAGCTATGTATGTATCTTTCCTCGTTGTGGTCCAATTCTATCTTACAACATGTTTTCTCTAGCTGCCTTTCCCATCTATCAAAAGAAATCCCCTAAAAAAAATTGTATGTACTTAGATTGTGCTTGATTGAACATCTAGGCAAGGGCATGGTAGGTAGTGTAGGAAGATAATATTTTTTGGCAAACTTGGAACCTCCCATCATGAGGCAAATTTATAGTGTTCCATTTGTTGATGTTTGTGTCCATTTTCCACTTGATCCATTCCCACAAAACCTTTAAGTTAGACTCTATAAAGAAGGGAATATTGAGATATCTAACCTAGTAAGAAGGCCCTCCCCAAGAAAATGAATATTTATGACACCATATTTTGGTGATGTTCCTCCCATCCAAGAAAAATTGATTTAGTTAAGGAAACTTGTTCCCAGAATCCTCGTAGAATAGGTTTATCTTAGTCATCAGATTGGAGACATTGGACTCATATATATTAGAATGATGATTGTTATATCATTAGTAAATTTTATATTATGTAGGTCTTATCCATTAGCTAGAGCAGCCCCCCTAAGCCTTTGAGACTGAAGAGACACCTAAGGAGGTAGACGTATGCATCTAGGGAACTATAGTTCACCCCCTACCTATCTACTAGCCACATAGGGGTGCATAAATGACATTTCATTGATCCCCCCCTCTCCTGGCCCACTTGCTAACTAGATAGACTTGTTGAAGAGGCCCTGACAACCACCCAGTTTGTTTTGGATCATATTTCTTAATGTTGATACATAACTATTATTTATAATGAGGATGAACAAAAAGAAGTTTTAGGAGCTCTTACATATTGGATGAGACTGAGTACTTAAGTGGGAAACATCTGATGGTTTCAATCTTAAAAGATGCAACAAGGAAAAATTACTTATTTAGGTTGGACAATAAGAATTTGTGGATAAAATCAAAGAAAGGAAACATCCCACCCCCTCATGATTGTAGTTTCCCCCTTAGTGATTTTATAGTTGCACCATATGATAATCCTGTATAATAACCTCAATACATTTTATGTAAATTATTGTGTTGACCTAATTCCTTATAATGGCCAATTACTTGATATACAAGAAAAATGCTCAAAAAAACTTTCTTGTGATGTAATGTGAGTAGCGAAAGTCGCTTTGACATAAGGGCCTCTATGATTGATGAACACACTATACACTATCAAAGATTCAAAAACTCTCCTCCTTGTGCTAGTAGGTTCTATTTCAGAAAAATCATTGAATCTCTAATTTTTTTGGTGAGATGAAGAAGAAAAAGATGCCATTGCTTCAAACTCAACCACTATCAACTAGTTCAAAAATATAAAGAAAGATCAAAACAAATAGGTTTTAATTGCAATGCATTGAATGTCAGGACTAGCATGAATTAAATAGATCATACCACATGTAGCTTCACTACTTTCCTCTCATTTGACTGAGGGAAAAATGAGTAAAGAAGATGCTTGGAAATGGAAAAAGAGAAGGCCCAGTAAAGAGCAACGGTAAATGCTTAGAAATTAAACATCCCCCAACCTAGAAAAAGGGAAAAATGGGTTTGGACCTTCATAAAAAGTAGAAAAAAAGAATATTAGATTCAATTTGGTTTACAGAGTGACTCTGATGGCCAAGAATAAAGAAAATAGTAGGAAATTACTTACAGTGCTGACTTGTCAAAAGAAAACTCCATATTTTCATTAATTTCTCCATTGTAAAGGCCAATAGAAAGCAAAGGAAAATGTTTAGAGAGTAAAGTAGGTTTGAAATTAGAATGTGTGTGTGTGTGTGTGTGTGTGTGTGTGTGTGTGTGTGTGTGTGTGTGTGTGTGTGTGTGTGTGTGTGTGTGTGTGTGTGTGTATTAGAATGATTTAATCTATTTTATTAAAAGTTTTTATTTATTATGATGTAAAATAAAATGAGAGCCAAAGAGAACAAAATAGTGGGCAAGAGAGAAGTCAAATGGACTGACAAGACCATGATTATAGAATAAAAATAAGACAATAAAAACAAATCAATAAGATTAATATATATGTAATTATAAATTATACAAATTATGTACAACAATAAAATATATAATATAAAGTATTTAAACAAGTAAAAAAGCCAAAAAAAATCATAATAACAATAAACCAAAAGAAATAAAGATTAAACGTCTAGAGTGAAAATGCAATGAAAATAATGCAAAGGTAAATAAAGGTACCAAACATTATATAAGAAATATGTGTGTGTGTGTGTGTGTGTGTGTGTGTGTGTACACACACATATGCATGTATGCATGTATTTGTGTGTAAGCATGAGGAAACACAAACAAAATAAATTTAAGAAGTAAAGCATAAAAATAACACCACCTAATGAAAAGAAAGATGACACCTAAGAAACTAGGAGCAAGAACAACCAAAAACCCCCCACACATAAGAAACCAAGGAGGGGGAAGAAGGGAAAAAGGACAAAAAAAAGTGAAGAGGGAGGGGGAGGGAGAGAGAGGAGCCACACCAAAGTGCCAACACCCACAAAATCTCATACGAGGAAACAAGCAGAGGCAAAAGAGGGGGGAGAGGGTGGGGGTGGGGGAAGAACCTATGAGGTGTCAAGTTGAAGGAAAAATACTCGAGAGAAAACAAAAAAAGATTTCCAGCCATTACTTAAACTCCAATTGTCACCCCTATTGAGGTCGGAGGGGTTATTGATCGTTTTAATAGCCTCACTGGGATTCCTTTTAAAGAAGTTGTCCTCCCTATACACAATATGAGTGTTCTCAAAGAAAATGGGGTGTGGAAGAGGAATGCTCCACTAAGGCTGACTTTAAGACACACTTATGCTTGATATTCATTGTGTGCTCTTTAATCATGGTGCTAAAAGAATGCCCAGTTTCACCTATATAGGCGGTAGCTACAACAACACACAACTTTATAGACCCCTAACTCTAAATGGACATCCCTACAATATTTGCATGGGAAATGCAACTCTTTAAGGTGATCAAAGGCTTGAAGGAAATTCGTACACCTATTTTCATCAAGATCTTGGAGATCTTGTGGTAGACCCCTACTACATAGGGAAGAGCAATGATAAAAGTAGTCTCAGGAAGACTCTATAGAAATCCTTTTGGATTAAAGGGTCTATAAATTTGTGTGTTCTTGAGGCACCCCCTACATAGGTGAAACTAGGCATTCCTTTAGCACCAAGATTAAAAATCATGTGGTGGATATTGAGTGTGTCTTCAAGTCAGCCCTAGTGAAGCATTCCTCTTCCACTAAGAATTTTCTTAGATAAGGCTCATACTGTGTGTAGGGAGGACAACTTCCTTAAAAGGAAGCTCATGGAGGCTATTGAAATTATCAATAACCCCTCCAACCTTAATAGGGATGATGGTTGGAGTTCAAGTAATGACTCTCTCTCTCTCTCTCTCTCTCTCTCTCTCTCTCTCTCTCTCTCTCTCTCTCTCTCTCTCTCTCTCTCTTCCCTCTCTTCCATTCCCCATTGGTTTCTTATTTGTGGGGTTTCAAATTAGTTTTGGTTGTTCTTGCTCCTACTTTCTTAGATATTGTCTAGTTTTTCGTTAGATGGTGTTGCAAGAAGTTGATTTTTATTATTTGTTTTTGTTTTTATTCTTCAATTCCTTTTTAATTTAAATTTATTTTGTTTATTTTATTTGTGTTTCATCCACATATATATAAATTTTGTGTTTTTATTTAGTTTTACATTATTTTCATTGCATATTTTCTCTAGAGGTTTAGTCCTTTTTTGGTTGATTGTTTCTATATATTATTATATATAGCTAAAGTTACTTTATTTTATGTATTATTATGTATTATTATATATTATATAATTTTTTGCCATGTCCTTTTGGTCTTGCATGTCTTAGTTGGTGTGTGGATTATCTGCCTCTCTCTTTGCCCTCTTTTTTATGGCTCTCTTTCATCATGATGATGGATCATGTAGTGTGATCCAAAATTTTGATGGTAAGAAACTATTACACAGTCATACCAAGAAGAAAGAATTCATGGATAAGGATTAAAATTCCTGAATAAGAATTGTAAAAATTTGACCTTTCTAGAAAAATTCAATTGATTAATAAATATACTTATATGCGTATTTAGAACGTTAGATAGACAATATACTCTAACAATGTATAGAATCAAATGCATAATTGCACCCATGGCTATCAAACTAATTTAAACTTAAAATATAAAGGAAGAGTTTTGTGAAAAAAATGTTTTTCTTCTATATGTGGACACCTAAATCTGATTACACAACTAGGTAATCATATTTAAATATTTATTATTTAATAAATTAATTGTCATCCCCTAGTTTATTTATTTATTTAATTAACTATAGTCCAATTGATAAAATCAAATGATAACCCAAAATTAATTTATCAATTAAATCCCTATTCCTCTATTAAATTAAATAAATCCTCAAAATCTATTTAAATTAATCTCACATCCCTTATTTATTAAATAAATCATTTAATAAATTTTCCTAATCCTCAAAACATCCTTCAAACCCTACTTTTACCCCTAATCCAACACATTCACCCATACTAAGCTCACTTAGCCTCCTAACTAACCCATCCCATCAAAGCTAAGTCAGTTGCCCCCTAACCCCCTTTCTAAACTAAGTCTAATCCCACTCCTAAACATGTACACAACTTTAAGCAAGGGCTAAGACTCGCTAACCCAAGCCAAAGTCAACAAGTCTCCCTTATCCTCTTCCATCCCTATCCAAGAGCATTAATGGCTCTTACATGCCATTAATGTCTCTTACATCCCTCTTTATGTGTCTTACATCCCCCTTACACACTCATCCTCCCTCATTACTCCCTTTGACTAACCATTATCCCATCCCCTTACACATATCCTCCTTGTGACAAGTGTCACTCCCCTATTCACTATAAACAAGTACAATCCATGTACTTCCCTTTGAAATCATCTTAGCCCTCCCTCGCCACTCTTCCATCATTACATCCTAACCCTCCATTTCACTACCTCTTAGCATAATTAAAGCCCTTCCCTCTCACAATCTACTATCCCTTTTATGCAAACTTATAATGTTATTTTGAGAGCCTAAAACCTACAAAAATACCATCATAATGTTGATATCCATCCATACCTCCCTTGTTGAAACCCTCACCCATATACACACTTGGTAAAAACCCCCCACCTATTGGAAGCTTGAGCACAATGTGAGCATACATCCCCATTCACTAGGGATATATCTACGTCATCATAGGTTATACCATAAGGAACCTACCATTCTTGGTGATAACCTTGGTCCTATCATAAGTGTTAGCTTATTTAGTTTTGTGAATGTTTTTATTAGTTAGTATTCCTTTATTACACTACTAGACTATGTGATACATTTTGGCACACTCGGTAGAACCCTAAATTTGGGTCACTATAATCATACTTTTACTTGTTAAGGCTTGAACTAACCAAACTAATATTTTGTGTTTGCTTGTGTATAAAGCTAGTTTTCAAACATTTTTGCAGGCATTAAAGTCCCTTACCAAGAATTGTGCTCCTAAACATAAAATCAAATTCCTATTTAACCAACATTTTGACACACCAGGTTTGTGATCCCATAACCATGAAATTGTGAACCCGCAAGTGCGAGATCATGACACTCAACCCACAGGAATGCAAACTCGTGAAGGTGGGATCACTTTCTATTCCAAGATAAACTGCCATGTGCCATTAAAAATACCCCTCTCATTCTCGTTGACCCTATTCCTGTGGGAACACCAATTTTTACTAGTGGGATCACTATTAAAAACTTGCAAGAATGCTTGAGCTATTTAGTCAACCATTATACCTAACATTTTTCATCCTATGTCGAACCCACAGATAAATTTTTTGGTGGGAACATGTCCACATTTACCCGTGGGATTGTCATTTTGTGGGATCACCCTGTTACTTTTTTCTTGCGGCCCATTTTTTTGTGGTGTCAACAGTTCTCTATACTACAATCCCACCATGTTTTTGCACTACAACATCACTATTTAAACCTATAGGTTCGCTGGATTGACCAACTAGTAGAAAAAATTTAATTTATCCTTTTGCAATTATTTGTTGGCACAGAATGCTAACAGGTTTTTGCAGGTTTTCTTAAATACTTGCTAGAAAATCCATCTTTAAATGCTTTAAAATGAACAATTTTCACTTTTTCATGGAATGTATGTTTAAATCTTCAAATTTTTTTCATTGGAATGTTTAAATAGTTTAATTTAAAAAATCCACTCTTGAATGTCAAGTATTAAAAATTGAACCAATGTGATGAACACTTAATTTAATGGTGCAAATGAACATTATGTGCAAACACCTCAATCTTATTGCTTAAAATGAATTCATAAAATCTTGAATGCTTTAAGGATAAACTCATTCTTTCTCCCTCCTTTTCAAAGCTTTCACATGCAATTTACTTTTGTTGACTTGATTTCCTTTTGTTGACCATCGTTGTGAAGTTGGAAATGAATAATTAAATGTTAAAATCAAATGTATCTTCAAAAACTAGGTTGTTAGGATACACTAAAGTGTCCAAATAGAAATGAATCAAGTGTCTTGCATGTTTTGAGATTGTGCTCTCTATCACATCTTAGTCTTATCTCTTTTTTGTAACTTAAGACCTTAAAGTACATGACATATTTACCAAAAGTTATTAGCAACATCATCCAAAACAACCTAGGAGTGCTTCTAGTGAGTTCATCCACCGCGAGGAAGAGCATCCCCTTTGGTGAGAAGTTCAAACTAGTAAAAATCTAGCTAGTATATAAATGAGGGGAAAGGTAAGCTTTCTCACTCTATCACCCACATTCGAGCGGTGTGTTTCTAGGGGTAGCCTGAGGTGGGAAAACTTTCCCATGATTTCAGCATGTTCAGAATAGATTCTTAAGTGGATCACATATGTGACAATCATTTGGTAGGACACCACAAACCTATTTCCAACCCTTTTTTAGTCATTCTTGATTTTATCCATGGTATGTTCATTCACAATGCAAGGGAAACAACATCCCTCAAGATTACTCACCATTGTGCTCCCTTGGTAGAGGCATAAGGCCACTTGGGTTTCATCTCCAAGGGTCGTTGTTCCCATAGAAAGGGAATTTCTATCATTCCTTGAAAATTCTTTGATGTGTATCATTTGTCGATCGACTCTTGTATCAACTCACCTCTTCAATTAGAGGGACATATTGCACTAGAATTAGGAGACATCAAATTATAGGTCATTGAAATAGCTTATAGCAAAAAAAAATTAACCTTAGAGATAAAGAGTGTGTTTGAATTGTCTTATTTGTGCTCAAGACCCATGAAAAATATTTATAAAACCATAAACAGTTTCTATGGTTACTATCAAATCCTTTTTTAAAAGAGATCACTTGTTTGTCTTTCTCAAAGTTTCTTTGTTCTTTGAGAAACTATTTGCTCATAATCCATCACAATAGAAAGATCTCATCCTTGTTATTTCAAAAATATTTGTTAGCAAGTCCATTCACAACAACTTTTTGTCTCACTGGTTCAAATTTATCTTTTCTAAAACTATACGTGTTCTCTCAAAAAACAACTATTAGCAAAATCCATTTACAAACCAATCTTTTTCTCCTTGGTCCAAATTTGTCTCTTTTAAAATATCCTTGTTACTTATCCTACTTGACCAAAATTAACACTTTTGTCTTCAAAAGATCTCATCCTTGTTATTTTAAAAACAATTGTTAGCAAGTCCATTCCCAACAACTTTTTTCTCATTGGTTCAACTTTACCTTTTTCAAAAATATCCTTGTTATCTCAAAACAACTATTAGCAAAATGCAGTTACAAACCAATCTTTCTCTCCTTGGTCCAAATTTTTTTCTTTTAAAATATCCTTGTTACCTATCATACTTGACCAAAAACAACACATTTGTCTTCAAAACAAGTCCTCCTTACCTTTGTTCAAAAGGATTGTTAGCAAGTTTATTCACAACAAATCCTAAGCCTAGTTTGTCTCACTTTACTACTTTACCATTTCTGGAAACTTAGCTATTCCTCAACTGATTTATGCTTCCAATCCCAAGCTAAAAGGTATACTTAGTGTAGTCACTACCTATAAAAACCCAAAGTTGTAATCAAATCTCTCAGAGTTATCTTGTGTCAAGCCAAACTAAGACCAAGTTCAAAAAGGCTAAACTTCCACAAATACTAGTTTACAAGGAAATAGAAGCAGAACACAAAAAATATACTCACAACCTAAGGATTGCCAAACTAGAAGAAATTGAGAAAGATGGTGTAGGAATTGCATTACAAACTAAGTGGGATTACAAAATTTAGAACCTAACTCTCTAATGAGGTGTCAACCATAGCCTTATCAACAACTCTAGTGTTACTTACTCTAATTATGTCCTTCTTTTTCCACACACACTTATGAACTTATCTCCTCATAGACTTAGTCTTTCACATAAATCCACCACCCCATTCAAGTATTTAAATAGAATCATCTCCTCTCATTTTGTCATCAATCTTAGGTTTTCAGGAATCTTCCACATATATCATTAAACTCTAGCACCCTCCACTATTTACTCATTGCTTAGAAACATTTAGAATCACTTCATTAGGTATTTTTTCCCTTAAGAAGTTTTCATCTATCCCACCATCATAGTTATCCTTAAAAATAAGCATTGTTTAGGATAGGGTGTCACTTGTGTCCCACATCACCTTGAGAAAAAGGTTGGGTTACACACTTGATCCCTCTTTGTCTTCCAAAAAGGGACGTAAGGCTACCTTAGGGTTTGATATCACCATCACATTTTAAAGATCACACTTAAGGGAAATACAATCTCCTTCACTTAGTACCATATCATTTAGGTTCCTAAGTTATCATTAAACACACTTTCACACACTCTTCTTTACATTTCAGGAAATTCTTTCACCCCAGTCACACTTAGACAAATCACTTTTTCACATACACTTATCATCATCCTTCTTGCATTTCATCCTTAGGGAAGTTATTATTTCATGCCAACCACCACACATTTTGGTAAGATCAAATGGAAAAAGAAGGATATGGATTCTATTCATAGTAGTAGCATAGCTCAGGCTCATCCATACCCTGGAGTTTCCATGACACCACTAGATCCACCACCAAAAACCCTTGAAGAGACAAGTTCTTCCATGGATATTGATTCTTTCATGAACCAACCTAGCCATGCAACCATTGTTAATTCCATCATAGATCAAAATAAGGAAACCATCATGGAAAACTTCTTAAGGGACAATGTTGGTGTCTTTGAGTTTGGATTCTCACCACTTACCAACATTATAGATCCTACACATCCTTTTTTTTGGATGTCATTTTTCGCTCATGATCCTTTCTTTTCATCCAACAGTGGGTACCAACCAACATAGATAGAACCAACAGACTCAAATATCCCCTCAACCCAGGTGATTGCTCCCATTCCACAAAACACCCATTCCATCATTACTTAACCTTTAGTACATACCACATCTTAAACAACCACAAGTGTATCATTTGCATCTACTTCCACTATCCATATCCTCACTTCACAAAAGACCCCTTTTACACTTAGCAACACTACATTTTCCCTTTGATCTCAAACCATATCTAATCCATTCACTATCAGAATGCCTCCACTAGGGTCAAATAATTCA
>CM053789.1:48405282-48650282 GCA_028749045.1 Cupressus sempervirens | reverse complement strand
CCTAGGTAGGAACCTAGCAATCTCTAGTTTTACAAAAGCTCAGCAGAAACACAATAACAAACTATCGGCTTCCTTTATTATAGAAAATACTAAATAACAAAGATTAGTGCCTCCATTGCACTACAGAGTTCTAAATAGCATAGAGAGATGCTATACATTTGGGTGGTGGGGAAATAGGGCAACCAACACAAAAGAAAACTAAACACACCAAAAACAAGAAAGAAAGGATAGAAAACTACACTAAACACACACTTAACCTAACATATTTATAAAGGTGAGATGAATCTTACCTTTGAGAACTAGCAACAAAAGACACTCAAGTGAATCCACTTATTGATTGATTGAAGTAGGATCCCCTACTCCACAATTGATTTTGATCTCTAAGTAGGATCCATACTTGTAGCAGTAGCAAGCAACAACATGGCAACTCCACATGTTTCTTTTCTTGTATGCACTAGCTGGCTATACAACCATTTAGATATGAACAACCACGCCTTGTCATGTACTTCATTATCTCCCTTTTCATGTTTCATGTCATTCTCATGATGGTCTTCTATTGTGCCAGAGACATACAACTCTTTTAAGAAAATGAACTCATTTTTACAATGGTCTGCACTTTCTTCATGAGCCTGAGAATAGGAAGATGTCACCTTCACCACATAATCCCCTAGTTGATGATCAGTCACCTCAGTTCTTTGAGGAAACAAGTGAATTTCATTCCTTCCCTCTTTCAATGTATGGTTGGTGCCTTCACAATTTGAACGCACAAAAAGAGAATCACAAGCCAATAATTCTTCTTTAGGTTTTAATTCCATAGCTGAGTCATCTAGAGAGGATTCATGCATTTGGAGAGGTGATAAGACCTCATAGACCATCTCCTCATCCTCACTATAAGAAATCATTGTGTCTATCAATGGAACTAATTCTTATACAAATCGATAGTTGGTCTCAAGACTTTTTTCTTCAATCACTTCTTTATCAAGGATAAGAGTCTTACCAGTGGGTTCATGAAGTTCTTCCTCATACTGACACAAACATTCTTTAGGATGATCTTCATTGCTTCTTTCTTCAACCAGAGTCAGATTTATAGCTATTGGTAGATCACAAGTGTAATGTTCTAGTGTAGGTAGATGATCATTAAAAGGGTGAATGCACAAAGTTGGGTCGAAATTCTGCGGATGTCAAATCCGCAGAATGAGACCTCTTAGAAATAGGTACACGATTTTAAAAAATGGGCACCCATTTTTGGCTCAAGTACTCGACCCTAAATTTAAAAAATGGGCAACCATTTAAAAGAAAATCAAGTACCCATTTTTATTTTCAAAAAATGGGTACCTTTTTCTCAAAAAATTAAAAAATTGAATTATTTAGAAATGGGTACCTGTTTCTATAAAAATTATTATTTTTAGTTTTGAGGTGATTTCGCATGCCTCTTTTAGTTTTTCAAAATGGGTACCCATTTTTTGAATTTCAAATAACAGATGCCCGTTTCTTACAACATGAGGTGGGATTTTTTTTCCTACCTTGAATTTTGGTTTGGGACAGGCTTGGTGAGACCAAGCCTATGCCTTGGACTCTCAAGATTTGGCTAAGGCATTCAACTAATAAATTTATGCCTTGCAATAAATTTTAGAGGGTCTTCCGGGTCAAATTTTTTTGCGAAACAAAAACCCATTAGAGCTCTCACTATCTTGATTTCAAAAATATAAATTTTAGTGTTATGATTTTATTTACTATTTTTGTATTTTTTTTTAATCAAAGGTGGCACAAAAATTTAAAATAGCGACGTTCACTAAAACTTTAATATCTTTTTAATTTTATGATGATTCTTGATTATGGTGTCTGTACATGAGAGGTTTTAACATTTACCTTTATAGCCAATTAAAAATTAATAAATAAATAAAATATTCATTCAAAAATTCAAGAAAAATATTCTCATCAATCTTTGGTGTGTTTGGTAACTCCGTTTAAAAGGATTCACAAAAACTCATTTAGTTGTGTCAAATTACAATGTCTATACATGAGCATGGTATGGTCCTGAAACATGCATTTTTAAAAAGTGGGTTTTAAAGACCCATACAAAAATAATAATCTAGCATATGGGTATACAAATAAATTACATATTCAAAAAGAAGATCCCAGGCACTACAATTTTTATTTTAAAGTTTTTTTAATATTTAATCTCTAAATGGCTCAAATTTTGGCATCAATTGATAAAATATTTCAAAAATAGGAAAAACAGTTCCACTTTCTGGCCAAAAGTGAGACCCAACTTCTTGCACTAACCCAAAAGATTCTTCTTCATAGGATTGTGAAAAAGTAATGTTACCTTGATCTGTAACATTAGGAATAGCTTCTTGTATGCCAAAGATTGTAATATTATGAGAACTAGAATCATGAGACATTACCATGGGAGCTTCATAATCAGATGTAGATGCTATCTTCAGCTTTAACTCCTTTCTATTGTCCCTTTTTTAATCTTTCAACTAGTGGAATTGGTTGCAAAGGGGATCCCATATCTTCCTTGCTTTGGGGCCATCTCCTTTGTTGAGACTCTCTGCAAGATTTAACAAGATCTTCTAAAAGACCTTATCTTTAATCATATGAATCTCTTCAAGAGTAGGTTCAGGTCTTGAATTTTCCTTGGTACTCACAATGGGGATATTCACCTTCTCCTTAAACATCTAAAAACCATAAGGAATGAATTCAGGTGACCTTACCAAAGGTTTTTCATGCTCAATTATTTGTACTTGTTTCAACTTCCTTCTTTCACTTTCTTGTAGGTTTTTGAGTCTTTGGAAATAGACACATACATGATTCTAAAACATCTTTGATATATGATAATCTTCTATGCTAATGTTTTCTCAGGCTGCGTAGGATATACTTTCTCTATACTTGTCAAAGAGATCATGAAGCACTTTTTCATTTGTGACATGAAGTTCTTCAAGAACAGGGATGATTTTTAGCTTTTCTTGCTTCAATTTCATCTTTTATCTTTGCATGTCTTCCAGCTTGTAGAATTTGGCGCACATACATTTCTAGAGGGATGTAGAGACATGAGCATATTTAATGCTAATATTCTTTTGGATAGCATGGGAGATGCTTTCTTTATATAGAAGTAAAAGCTCTTGCAGTAGCTTGTTATTAATCTCATTAAGTTCTTGAAGAGTGGGCTTAGGCATTGGCCTTCTCCCAGTCTTTCAATTTGGCATGGCCATTGAGTTACACTGGACCTTCTTAGACCAAAGAAAGTTGGTCTTTCATACAGAGTTGCCAATCTTAACCATAGAGAAGATACCTTTAGATTTTTGAGAAGTAGAAACCAAACACTAGGCTTAGATTTCAATCCCTAGTAGAGTTGCCAAAAATTGTTCGTTAATAGTTTCTCCCTCTTGCTAATTTGGCTTTACCTTAACTCTAGATGCCCAAAATGTGAGGAAACAAAAGGATGTTACCAACAAATGGGTCAGTGTATGTGTCATATTGTAATGCCCCGCCAAGGGATCCAAAGAATATCACTAAGTTTGCCAAACAATTTTTTTTTTTTTTAAACATGAAAGTAAAACCATACACAATACTTGCGGAAGCAATAGTAACATCCAACTGAAAATAACATAACATAACATATTACATTCTTTAAAGACCCCTTAACATTGAATTACTTCTAATCTTAACTATCCATCTAACATCACATTCTTAACAATGAAATAACAAGGACACATCCAATGTTCTTAAACCATATACAAGTGTACATTTTAAATTACTCAATCATCCACTATACATGCTACAAGGTATGAAAAGCTTAAAAGAATAAACATCCATGTAAATAAAGTACATCATCATCCAATATTAATCCATGACATAATAAAACCATAACAATACATGATACATCATCATCATAAAGATATAGACATCCATCATAAAAGATAACCATACATCTCAAACATAAATAACTAAGTGCACGGTTCCTCCCAACCGTAAATAGCATCATTAGACCATCGTGGATCCTAGCCATCCCTCCATGCGTAACATTCCAAAGCACCGAAGAGATCATCGGCTATAAACATAGTAGGAATGTCACTCCTAAAACATCCTACTAACATGCAAAGTAAAGCATAAGATAACATCAACTAACATATGCTAAACAACAATGAAAGGATACCAGACAAATACATCCATCATAAGGTATATAATCTACCATAATGATCCAAGAACAAAATGAAGATAAATACCAACCAATAATACTCCATCCACGGTGTCTCAGACGGATCTCAAATGATAAGAGTGATAAAACACTACCACCCAACCGCGTGGTACCTAAGTGGTCCACTCCCACCGTGCTGAGGAGATAATCTCAAGTCCCAAACAAGATATCAAAACTACAAAGCATAAATCTCTATGGGTCCAGGAATCCTAAAAGTATACTAACTCAAAGGTTCCATCACACAAAAAATTGACATCTAATTCCCAGAGGCACACAATGACATGTAGGAAACCTACTCTACAAGTGGGAAAGTGTCATCGCATTTATCTCGTACAAGTTACCCTGACAGTTAGCTAAACTCCACGGGTCCATACAGATCTCATGCGGCCACTAGTATCATCTCATACTGACGAGGCATACTATGGAATGCAAGGTCGCAACCATGCGTCTCACTACTCCCATCCTAGCCTATACAAGTGCTCAAGGCATGGGCGAGAACCAAAACAATTATCTTTTTAGGTTCATTTAATCCCCATGTAGTGTGTAAATGTTATCACTTATTAACCAAACTTACAATGAGTTATCCTGGCAGCCACTTAGGGCCCCGGCCCCCATTGCAAGCCACTTCTCGACACTACAAGTAGATTACCTACCCTAATGCTCATGGAATCATAAATCACCACAGTCCTATACAAGCGACTGTAAAGAAAATCCATAAAAAGAATCATCAAATATTTGCAAAATAAGCATCAAATATCCATAATAAGAATCATCAAATCTCCAAGATAAGAATCATCAAAATCTTCATGATAAAATCATCAAATATGCATAAAAGCATCAAATCTCCATGAGCAACATCCATAGAAAATCATGACCACAACAGTTCTCTATTGGAAACTGAAGGCATCACTGATAATCATAAGTATCCATTGGTTCTCAACAAGCAACCAAGAATATCTCAAAATCATACTGACCAAAGACTCCAAAATGGTTGAGTCAAGACATGTCACAACATGACATCATTAAGAGTAAATCCACATATTTCAGTCCCATCATGGTGACTAGAAAACAAACCAAGGATAACTGATCGATGAATAAAAAATGATTAGCTCAAGTATCTCAGATACATATACATCTTAGCTTCACACATGAAGACTGATGAACAATAACAAACATTTCATAGAGCATACGATCACATACCATGGTTGGGCTTATAAAGATCGAGACCAAATAAGATCAACATGCCATCACATCTCATAACCCCCGAGCCTCTAGTAACAACCTAGGTCTGGTCAACACTAGTCAATCCAAAAAAAACCCCAAAACAAGAAGCATATAGAATACACGATGCAAACACACGTTTTGGTTTTGCTACTGTCTCATGGTTGAATAATGTGTGGAATTTCATTTTTTCATTTTCAAGTGTAGGTGTTTCAATTTCCATTTTCAAGTATACTTCAAATGTCTAAGTTTCATCATTTGACCTACAAGTCAACCCATTTGTTCCCCGATAGCATAATCCTAAGAATAACTTAAGGATAATTATTCACCAATCTGATCATCATAGACCTTTAATTAAATTGTTCTCTATTTAACCATGATCCATATTTTAATTAATTAACTCTTCTTTAATGTTACTTCAACTTTTAACATAAATCAAAGATCATTATTCATTTATAAAAGAACCAATTATCAATCTTCAATTAAGAAGATTATAACTTAATTAAAATGGTCAATTTATCAATATAGATATACCATCCATGACTTATCAACATTCTAATAGTATTCAATTAGAAACTTAATTAAGTGTTACTAAAGTTTGAGTCTTTTTAATTTAATCGTTATCACTGTTGACAACCATATAATATCTAAGGTCTTAATTCAAGTCATAAGACTTATCAACTTCAATATGGATAATTTATAATCTCGCTACAAGATTTATATCAATTAAATCTCCATTACATAACTTAAGTATTAAATCGAATTAACTCTAATTAATTAATTTAATAAATAATTTCAAACCATCAACCCAAAGAATATTAATTAATTAATAAGTTCAATAATAATAACTTGTTAATATTTAATGACAAGCTATAATGGAAATCTTATTAAAGATCACATTCATCATTCCTTATGAATACTAATGTTTCCTTAATTAATCCACATTATCCATAATCATTTAGATCATTAAACTATTATTTATTAATAATTTGCTAAACCCCAACAAACATTAATAAATAATAACTCATCCAAACTATTATTACTCGATTCTAGAGGACCTTCCATAAACTTCATTAAGATTTAACTAACCCTTAACATGATTTAAGGTATATCAATATTGTATTTAATAATACATAACGTATTAATAATACCATAACAATTCAAATCATAGCAAGGTTATTAAATGATTATGTCCCCTGCCAACTAAATCTAATATCATTTAAGTCTTCATGGATATCCCGTCTAAATAATTGGATCAAATAAGTTTAACCCCCTATTAAAAAGTGATCTCAAATAAATATCTTACCCACTAACAATACTTAATTTTTCCACTCTTGAGAATTCTATAATTATTTGAATCACTTCAATATTTCAACATTTCTATTAACCTTAATTTCACTAATTAAATAAATTTATTAACCTAAAACTATATCATTTATTTAAAAACTCGAATATTAATATTTCATTAATATTTATATACATATATACATATATACATATATACATATATATATATATATATATATATATATATATATATATATATATATATATATATATATATATATATATATTAAAATAACAATATATCTTAACATGCATATATTAATAAAGCTGAATGTTTCAATACAACACCCGACGGTGATTGCATTATCGTGCGACTCTCACCTAAGTGACTTACTGTCGCGGTATTGTACTTGAGGTACCCTATGACCCTTGACTGTGAACTGACATTAATGTCAGTGGGAGTGGCATTACAATTTGCTCCCATGTTTTTTTTAAACAATGGTCGCAGGCTTTAAAAAAACTCCGTAGATCTTATTTCAAACAAGCCTTGCGGCCCGCGGAATCACCGTCGACAGTGTCGTGCACTGACGGCTGCTAGCCCTACGACCGCAGTCGTAGGTACGGCTACGTCAGCAGACCGTTGGCCAATGGTGATAAAAGAAAAGTGGGGTGGGGTGAAACCCCCACCCATAAATATTTTGTTTTTAATAATTTAATAAACGTTGCTTACCAAAAGCGTTTCGCATTACCAAATGCAATTCGGATTTGTAAATAAAGTTTCTCATTTCGACTTACATGAATATATATACATATATGTATATATGTATATATATATATATGTATATACGTATATGTATGTATATATATGTGTGTGTGTGTGTGTGAGTGTGTGTGTGTGTGTGTATACAAAATTTATTATTAATTATCACTATATTTAGAAATATATATATATTTATATATATATGTAGATTTTACAAAAGAGAACATATATTTAGATCAAAATGAAAAGGGCTTTTCTAACAAGAATTTTTCCCTTTTAAATAATTATTTTCTAAACATATCCACTAATTCATTCAATGGATTTAACTATAATTTGAAATCATCGTTCTCAATTAAATTCTAATTCGAACCCAAACCCGTTTAGATCTAATGTCTCTTTAATTGGATCTAGGGTTTTCTAATGTTTTCTTCTCAAACAAATAAATACATATCTAGATTCTGATTCAAATTGCACATGCATTCATGGAATATAATCAGACACATATAACAACATGATGAAGACAGGAAGAGAAATAGTGCAAATAGAGTGAGATTAGTACGAGTGCACCTAGACACTGATGCTAATTTTGCCATGCCTCAGAAGTCCATAGAAAATCCCTTCCTTCTCTATCATTCGCAATCCTTCCAAGATCTAGCCAATCGAATCCTCCAAGTGACTAGAAATGCTAGAAGAAGCATAGAAGCATATAGAAAATATATGAGCATATGAAGAAGAATATTAGCTTGTAACTTGCAACTTCCATTCAGCTTCTACTTCAGCTTCCCAAACACACTAGGAGAGCCTCAATTTAAAGGCCTCTAAGATGCATCTAGAGTGTCTCTAGAAACAACTGGAAGATAAGCATGACAACCAAGCATGGGCCTTCTCCAACCTTCTAGATAAGTCTAAGGTTGTAGACACCATGTGCTCAAATAAAAATGCTAACTTCTAAGTGTAGACAACTAGTGCATTCTTAGAGTGCAAACTCCAGTGTTGTCTACATGACAACTCTCGAGAATTTGCCAACTCCTATGTGATCAAATATTAAAAATAATGCACATTAATTAATATAATATTTAATTTACTCTTTCCAATTTTATTTATTTATTTATTAAATCTCATGCACAAACTTTAATAATTCCACTTTTCAATCTTAATATATTTATATTTTAATCACATGAAATCTAGAATCTTTTAATAATTTAAAATATATTTTCCACCTTTAAATTTAATTTTCTGAAACTTAATTGCTAAAATATTTATTAGCTTTAATAATAATATTATTTAGTCATTTATTTAAAAATGAACTCCAAATATATTATTATTAAAATAAGTATTGTCACATTCCAAATTTAAACTTATAACTTTTATCTTCAAATTTAATTATTTTATTTAATTAATTTCCCAATTAATTAAATAAAATAAATATTAAAATATCATATTAATTTTCCATTTAAATTAAACCATTAATTAAATCTTTTAGTTAGGCTTAATTAATAGAAAATACTACAAAGACTCACAAAGATATAAATATGAAAACCCATCACAACCAAAATACATACAAAATCAAACCAAGGGTTAATATCACGAATTATGTCATCTGACATATTCAGAGGGTACTCAACTCAGATACTTGTCCTAATTTTTCAATTAGAACAAATGGCTTAAAAGGTTGGGATTTGAACTTGAGAATTTATCTCCCCTCTCTTATCATTGAGATAGTGTGATAGGGTATGCTCATCCTGACAATTCAGGGAAGTCGATACCTGGTACCTGCAACCTGCATAAAAACCATGCATGTACAAGCACAATATATATACTAAACTAAACAGGAAATGGTAGGAAGTGGTGCATCATGTAGATCCCGACTAGCAGGTGACTACGACTCCCTTCCTTAACCACATCAGACACGCCATACAAAAACAAACACGTAAAACAAACACGCACACCATACACATGCAAGTATGGGGTAAGTATCCATAAGAAAACACATATGATAATAAATCATCCTACTAATCATCATTAATAACTAAAAGCAATGTAATGATGATCATCAATAATTGTGAACACTAAAAATAACCATCATACATACATGAAATGTAGAGTCTAAGTAATCTCATCACATAATAAAATGGATCCATAGCACAATATCTGATAATCTCAAAAGAATGTTGCTAACCAACAACATAAAATTAGCTCTAAAAGAGTTCAACAATATTAGCAAAATGCGAACTAGGGGTAGGCACTACACATATCACTAACTAATGAATTGTAAGGTATGACTGCCTTCTATGCAATATATGCAATGAATTGTGATTTTAATAGACCATTTGAATATTGGGTATGCTCCTAACTTGAGAGTAGAAGAGGATAAATCAAGATATTCATAACCACAAAAACCCTAGATAGAAAATATTTGGGCAACTTATAACACCTAATGGAATAGATATCATAAACTAACTTAAAGTTCTTCAACATCTACTCCTAGTTCTAAGTGCATATTGGTTCTACTCAAATGCAATCTAGAGATAAAGTAGAGATGCATATGAAAGATGAAATGGAATCCACCTTAACTAATAACTCTCCATTAAAATTTAATCTAGTAAGAAATCACTAACTTCAATTACATTTGTTGTACTATCTCATAGAAACTATTCTAAAAATGCAAGGTTAGCTTGATTGAAAGAGACAATGGAAGAAACCAAAGCATGCTAGTCATAAATGGGATCAGAACATCACATTACCCACTCACAGAAATCATACATTGATCATTCATTCCATTTAACTCTTCGATTCTCACTCAACATCTGGAAATGCAAGGGGAAAAGTTAGATAGAATTGTCAAGCCTTTAATTATCAAATGAGGATACATTTATAGTTTTTTTTTTATCCTTTCTTTTTTCTAGTAGAGCAACAGTCACATAATAGAAAAGAAAATGAGAATAAAATATAAAATTATCCAATCTGTATCATGATATGAGCATGTGGTATATCTTCTACTGATGATTCTAAATCCATGGTAGCCCTAAAAATGCCCAATGCCTTTTCAACTTCTCGCAATCTCAGAAAATCCTATGAAAATTGTTTATTCTTCATCTTCTGTTATTTTGCATGAAATATATATATTTCATATTACAACGGTCACTACATTTTCAAATTTTGGTCGTCGATCTCAAATTAATGATCATAATTTAAACATTATGAATTCCTTTATAACTTCCTCTGCAGGTCCCTCCATGTACATGTGTTGAACTATCACTCTGTCACATAGAATAATGGTCGATAAAATTTACATAGCAAGAAAGTGAAAGATATAGATCTTTTCTGATCTGATGGTGATAATAGAATGAGATTAAGTCTCTTTCTTTTGCAGCATGGAACCCTTTTAACAACTAGGCACATCATGGAAAATAGTTGGCACTATTCCATTGCTTGGATAATTTGACATTGAATTTCTTTCTTTCATGGCGCATTGTGACTAGATTTTGAGTTCACTTCATTAAAATGTGATGGCCCACTGGACATGCATCTTCACATCACTCTATCACATAAATTAACAAAGAAGCATCTTTATATAGTGATATTATGAATTCCATAGATCTTCTTTGATTTGATGGCTGTAGTCATCTAACTTGACAATTGAAGGCATCTAAATTGTGTTTAATATTTTTAATGGGGCCCAATATGACATGTAAGCATCTAACTTCCAACTAGCCAGTAGCATATGTTCTTTCATTCAATTGACTTTCAAACTTTGTCATGTATATGTGCAGATCAAATATTAACTATCAATTTTATTTTCAAAAGGAGTCGTATCACCTTTGACTTGTTTCCTTTTCCATTTTTGCATATTGAACATCCATTCTATATTGAATCTAACTGATCTTTCCTTTGACTTATTTTGACAATCTATATATCAATCTTTAGTCTCAGTATTTAATGTTTCTCTACTGTATTTGCTCTATATAAGCCTACAATTTCTATATCCTACCTACATCAATGTCTTTAATGGAACACTTGATCATAAAATTAAGGTTTCTTAGATATTTGTAAGAATTCTTTCATGAAGAATTTCTTCTCAACATGGATCTTTGCCTTTGACATTATTAGAAACAAGAAAATATGAATTATTAGAATATCTAGACCTTCTTCTCACTAGGATAACACATAATAAACCCTCCAAACCCTAATCACCTAGCTTTGGACTAATGCATTGCTCAC
Organism: Cupressus sempervirens; assembly: GCA_028749045.1. Classification (NCBI taxonomy): domain Eukaryota; kingdom Viridiplantae; phylum Streptophyta; class Pinopsida; order Cupressales; family Cupressaceae; genus Cupressus; species Cupressus sempervirens. The sequence goes on along the minus strand of CM053789.1, from coordinate 48,638,589 downwards.
ATGATTTCCTGCATTAGGTTAGCTCAAAGGAATGATGAGAAGAAAGGTCATCCTATAGGCAATCTAGAATCAGACTTGACATCACATTGAATCAAGCCTATTCCTAAAAGTTTCAAAAAATATAGGAGACAAAAATCATGGCAACACACTTGTATCCACATATATTTTTGTATTAAAATTAAAGCTATATTGTGTTGGAATTACAAGTGCAAAGAGTAAAATTTGGGGGGGGGGGGGGGGGGCTAGGTGGGGTGGGGTGGGTGCGTGAGTGTCAATCAGGAGTTTAAACTTGGACCCATAAAATTTTCACCATTCATTTATCATATCCATTCAATATGTAAACTGAAATAACATGTAAAGCATATGCATCTAAATCATGCAAACATGCAAGCAATCACGCACATAACACCAAATATGATTACCCAAAAATGCTCCAATTAAGAAGGTAAAATTGGGGTGGGGATGACACCCACAAATCTTCGCTACAATAGCAATCAAGTGTATCCAATTAAGGTTACAATGTTTTGACCATGAATCATGGTATACCCTATGAAAGGTCTGCCCTATTAAAGGCTTTCAAAGACTGTTAGGTCTCACCTTGTTAGAGGATTTCAAAACCCTATTAGAAGTGTGCCTTGTTAGAGGACTTCAACTTACAATTAAGTAAGCACCTCGCTAAAGGATTTCAAACAACCTCTCAGGACTACTCTATTAAGAGATTTAACTAAAAACACCTATTAAAATATCTTGGCATAGACCCTGTAATTGGCACTTGCTTGCCTGATAACAGATCACCTCTACACAATATCTAATTGATCCTTCACAATAGATGTCTCAATGATGTGTCCTTTCTTCTATCCTTTGTTCTTCACTAACTGATTCTGCAATTCACTTTCAATTCTAAGTCACCTTGAATGCTCTGCAGACTATCTTGTTCACTCCGTCAATTTCTCCCATAATTTCTCTCTTATGTCATAAAGAGTTTAGGGCTTCTTCCTCCTTAAGAAGACCTAGGTGGCTTAGGGTTAGGTATGAATCTATGACTAAGATTCATCCTTTTTGTGACTTAAACCTTCCCATTTTCTGATTGGTTGCATGCAATTGTATAGGAAATCCAAATATAGATTCATCCTTATCTCCAAAAGATCATAATCTATCCTTAAGTTAGCTTAAAAATGGTTTACATAGTTGTTTGTGCCATTACAAACAAATATGTCAAAACTGTGTCACTTGGCATATGAAGTCTCTGATGCTCGACATGTACTGTTCTATATATTGTGACTCATCATCTGCATTACTCAGCATCCACTATTTACTCGGCTCCTGAATCACTTGGCATAGTCTATCTGCTTGACACCTGAGTGACTCGACACTCATTGCACTTGGCATGGTCTAATGTTTACATGTTGTGCTTGGCATGGATTATTAGTTCGACATGAACTAAGTAAATGGCTTAAGTGTGTTGACACTCACTTGTCAAAACCAATTTGAGATCAACAATATTGATGGTAAATTTTGGTTTATCATATTGTATAAAACTAAACTCTTGTGTTGCACAATCAATCAATCCACTACTTTAACTTATGACCTACTTTCATCTCTATCACTTTCATTTATCAATTGATGGACCATCATGACCATTTCCTCTTCTCTTTACTCTTCATTTGTGTATGTTGTTCTTAGTTCTTTTGTATTCTAGCTACAATTACTCTTTTTGATATATCTACATGGCATTTCTCTCCTCTTAATATCACTTTAAAATTAAAATCAACATGAATATTCTCACTATATTTACCTTATCCCTTTTTTCAAGTAATTAATAAATATGTACGATAAATGATATTTTCAATTATTCAAGCTCCTTATAGAAACAACAATTGGAAGACCAAGAGCCACAACTTAGAATCCATTTTTTACAATGAGACAAATACAACCAATAGAAGACCAAAAGTCACAACTTAGAATTCCACAAAGATGTTCCTATTAGGATTTAAACCAGCATGTTCACAATGAGAACTCATTGCTTCAACCAACTAAGCTTAACCCCTTAGATATTTTCAATTATTTTTAAGAATCATAAAAGAAAAAATACAAAATAGCTCATAAAAATGTACTTTGATGACTCATAGCATGTTGATTTTGTCAAATGAAATGTATCCATGACAACGAGGCACAAATGCCTTGATATAATATCATATAAGAAATAAAAAGAGGAGAGAAAAAACTATTTTTTTTGAAGACGAAACTTTTTCCCTTAATAAAAAGAAATTTATATAGTAATGTTCCATTACTGCCCGAGGAAGCTAAAATAAGACAAGTTTCCCTAAATATACTTTTCGGTCGACACAAATCTCATTATTACATCAATAAAACCAGGAGAGAAAAGAATGGAAACCATGCATTTCTCCAAACTAAGAAAGTACCCACTTAATCTGTAAGCATATGGTTATATAGGTATATATTTTTATTTGAATAGAGAGCTGATATAGATGCTCTCAGCCATGCTCTATTTCTACTTACCTACGGCACACAATACCAAACCCATCACCCAGCTTGCTTGCACAATCCAAAATGCCACTTGACTTTACAAGCAAGCTTTCCAATTGGGAAACCGAGTTTTTCTTGAAAATGCAGAGCCTACAATCTGCTGAAGTAAGAGATGAAGTTTTATACTTGTCTTCACCACCCATGATAGGCATTGGCACCCCCACCTTCACAGGGCTCTTGAAATCAGGCCTATATGTCTGTCCTAGAACACCCTCCACACTGGAAGAAAGATTGAGAAACTTGAACTGAATTTCAAGATGAGCAAAGCAATCATCTGAAGGGATTTGGTACCCGTGCATCCGGTCATCCTCCTTTGTAATGGGCACCACACTGATAGATAAATCAAGCATTTGAGGGATGATTACATTAATGCTGTTATAATCTGTTGTACGTTCCACAGTTAGTCCAACAGTTGAAGGAGCATTCCATACGGACAGGTGTCCTTCTGGAATGGTGAATGCCTGGTTGTCGAATTTGAAGAACAGCTGGTCCACATTGTTGTTCCACTTGGTTACTTTGTTTGCACCAAGTGTGAAAGTGTGAGTGCCATACATTATGGCTAGGGATTGTACCCATGTGTAATCCCTGCTTCTTCCTTGTGGCCTTCTGCCAATAAAGTGGGCATTGATTTGGAGATCGTTGTCAGAAACCAGGGAGAAATCTTCGTTGCTCTTGCCATGGAAGTAGAACATCACACCATCGCCTCCTACAAAGCGGGGATCATAGCAGAGTGCTCCAAATCCATTACAGTTAGCCTTCCTCGCTGCAACAACACCAATATTCACACAGAAAAAATAAATCAGTGAATGTAAAGGGGATAAAAGAGATTGTTTTGTTAGTATGCTTATTTGACAGCAATTGTGTATAATTGTAAATGTGGTGTATGAAAATCTAAAACCTATGAGTGCTAAGGGATTTTACTTATTCTTCAATAAATTTGATTCAAATTAGTACGCACTTAAATTCCAGTAACAATATCATAAAATCAGATCTCTTTAATCAATAGAATATTAGTCCACTTATTAAGAAAAAGCACCATGTCATAGTAGAGAAACGACAGATCCGTTGGATAGAAGTATTCTGCTAGTTTTGAATGATAGGTTCCATCTAAAGAGATGCTATGCTTTAGGTGAGGTACATGTCTATATTTAGAAATGGTACTTAAAACTGCTGGATATGGGTTAGTGGCTTAAGGGTGTCCTCCATGCAAAATTATATATAGATCTGCTGTTACACTAAAATGTATGTGTGTTGGCGAACTTATAACTCAGCATTTTCAGTTATATCGAGAGTGGCAGCTAGCCTATCATGATAATCTTAGAGGTACGACGGTCAGCTTAACAGTCCATCTCTATAGCTTAGGACAATTAAATTTGGGTTGAGACTCTTATACTCCGGTATAAATACATTTGTAAGCTTCAATGAACTTTCAAATCGACATTTTCATCTATATCTAAATCACACTTACTCCATAAAGACTAATTTTTCAAAACAATACGAAGATCAATCCAACCCTATCTAGTAGATTATCATGAGATTTAGAAACAGATTTTTAATGGCCGTGAAAAGCACATGGAAAAATACTTTAAACTATTGGAGTATAGATTACAAGTCAAAGATGACAATTAGAATATTGCTAAAGAGCACAAGGCGGCGAAGAATATGGTTGAGGGTGACAGCTTCAATGCAAATTATTTAAATCAGGTATTGTAAAGCAGAAGACAAGGGGAGTCAGCACAGAGATAATAAGATTACCAATAAACTATTCCGGCGTCACATAGAAAAACATAATTGCTAGCAGCATTGGGGAAAGAGAATAAAAAGACAATTTAAAGCGTGCAACACTGATTACGGAAATTTAGAAAGACCCACATTAGATAAGGTTATATTTACAAGAGTTTAAAGAAGATCCACAATGCATATACAACCTTTATCTAGTCAACTACTTAACAATGCATATTTCGGGTCAAGATAAATCCAAGTCCCTAGGAAGGAATAGATAGTAGTGTACGTTCACCCACTAATAACTATGTTACAAGGATTAACTCTGTCACACCAGGTGCTCGGTAGGCACTACAAGTGAAATATCTAAGGAGAGACTAGGAAAAAGGAGCTTTGACATCAACAAGACATACGATCCAGATCTGATGCTAACACAACTTTCAAAGAGTTGGAGACCATAGTTTAGTTCTAAGTCGAAATAACTACACATTTGCTGCAAATTCAAAGCCCAATAAAAGACGGAAATGTCAACATATTACTCTGAGTATTTGGATCCCATTATCTACTTGGGATTGAGATCTGATACTTCAAGAGACCAAATAGCCAAGAAAGGATCTATATCTATTAACAAAGTAGTGAACGCATGAAAGAAAATATTTCTAATTCCAAATCCTCTAAACCTTCTTAAATCTAAGCAAAATCAAGTTAATACACTTTCTGTCAATATCTGAATGTTCACCAAAAATAACTACCCTGTAAAGAAAGAAGGAACAAAGATAGATTTCTTTGAGCTATATCAAATATCCTACACCATTCTGCTTGCTCAAATCTAACTCATAATGCATTCCTTCTAATCCAACAAAACAACAAAATACTTTTTGGCGAAATATTCTTACTTTTGCAGGTGGCTTCGCATTTGGGTCCACAATCAGCATAACAGGCCTTAGCCGTTTTATCTGCTGGCTTACGCTCGGGACACTCACTGGGGCACACAAGAGTTACGTTATAACACTTTGACGATGTAGTAAGGCATTGGGTTTTTTGGCCAGATCTGGTCGTTCCCTTCACTGCAAAAGGTGGTGGAGGGGGAGTTGGATTACCATAAGAATCGGCTGCATTAGAATGCACGAACAAAGCAACAACTATCACAAGCAAGCAAAATACCTTGGCCATCTCCACACTCACACTCTCTACTCACACCTATACCTAAAGAACCTATAACTTTGTGCAGTGATAAGCTTTCTACAGTCTTTGTTATTTATAGAGGGAAAAGTGATGTGTCACTAATTGTATTCAATTAAAAAAAACCCATTGTTAATTTGCAAGCTGTTTTCAACTGGGTATACAGCAGATAGGTTTTGTTTTCAATACACGTAGCTTAAATCTCGCTTGGGATATTGTGTGGAAAAGAAAAAGGAAACTTCTGTTCCTGATAAGATGGAAGCATGAATTATTTGCGGCACGTGAGATGGTGAAGGTCTTGTGTCTTCCAATGCCAAGGTTGATTGACCAGGAGTAGAAAGGAAGAAGAAGCTCACATGGAATCTCATGTTCATGTTGGAGTTTTTGATGTTGATGAATAGTTTTTTAATGTTGTAAGAAAACCCTGCTCTGCTAGGGATAAAGAGAAAATGTGGACTAGTTGTGCCTGTCTCCTACTTGACGAAAGGTAAATTAAATAATTGGGCGGAATGAATGAAAGTCAAATTTTTTTTACAGTTCATCATATAGTTGTGAGTGCAGAGGCAATACCCAGCATTTAAGGCTTATTAATTTCCATGCTCTTACGTGGAATAGTTAAAGTTTGTGGCTGGATCTAACGCACTATGTAGAATCTCAATGAATAAAAGTAGTGGTTGATCGCTAAAAGTGCAAAGGAATGATAAAATAAGTAGCTCGCCAAAGTAATAACAGTTGGAGTGACTGCAACCAACATGGTATTAAGACGGTGGTCTAACTTCTAGGAAATTATAAGCATGGGATGACGAGCTGAGAAGAAAAAACTACCAATAGTTAAAGAAGAGCTACTCGGAGAGGGAACTTTGGTAAACTCTTAATGGTAAAGTCAATCAGCAAAAAAAATTGAAGTTGAATACTTTTTTAATGCACTCTTTAAGAGGAATCAAGGGGAGATACACATGGTAAAGTGATTCGTACAGGTGGTGTTAATCAATTTTATAGGTGTAACTACATGATTAGGTTTAAGCTAGATTTTAGGGCATACGATGTCACTAAAGTTTGTTATATAGTCTAGGCAGCAATCTAGAGTGGAAGCTATGTTTTGATTCGTGAATTTGGTAATATTCTATCTGCTCAAGGGAAGCTACTGAAAGATTTGGATATGTGAGGAACTTGGAGAAAATATGATGTAACATATTAAAGAGATTTAACATTTTCAGTTCTTAGATTAGATTTTGGTCTGCATCAACTTTGTTCATTTTATATGTAAATAAACTAGTATAGATATCTTAAATAAATCTATTTGCTATAAAATAATTATAATTTAATTTACTACATCTAAAATTATTAATTAAGTGGAGAGGCTTTCTAGAGTGGCAGCAATCTTCAATATAAAGATTTTCAATTTTGAAAATTTTTTGATGTTCATGTACATGTCAAAACAAAATAGAAATATACATTTTTTATTGGTATAATTTTTATGAAATATGATTTTTTCAAAATTTTTGTCAAATAAATCATTGTCTAAATTTGATTTTCTGAAGCATAGTACATATAAAAACAAATACAATAGTTTGAATACAATATTTATTAAGTTTATATTAATTCTTTTGAAATTAGATATCTTATATTTCCTTTATATCTATTTATTTAGAGTTTAACTAACATAAGTTTTTTATTTTAATTTTAAAAAAATGAATAGTCTATATCTCCAAACATTATTATTTAAACAAATATTTTATGTGGCATTTATTAAATTATTTTTAATAGTATATTATATTTATAATAAGATTTAAACATTTGACATGTAGATGGTTGTCAAATTTAACCTAGAAGAATAAAAGTTAACATTAACACGCTCACACCATCCCACTCCACCCTGCCATTGTAGAATGCCTATTGACATTAATTATAATTTAATTTACTACATCAAAAATTATTTATATTTCTTTTATCTCACTTTATTTAGTTTTTTTACTACTTTAAGTTTTTTGTTTTAATTTCTTAAAAAATACAAATATTATTTTTAAGAGATATTTTACGTTCTATTTGTTAAATTATTTTTAAAAATATATTTAACTTATAATAATAAGATTTAAACTTTTTTGACATTAGATGGTTGTCAAATTTAACCTAGAAGAATAAAAGTTAACATTAACATGTTCATACCATCCCACTCCATTCTGCCATTATAGAATGCCTATCAACATTAACCTATCTGCATTAAATATTATGTTTATGGTAGAAAGAAGAATTATAATTATAATTATACTGAATTATAGCTTATTATGTTATATATATATATATATATATATATATATATATATATATATATATATATATATATATATATATATATATATATATATATATATATATATATATATATATAATTTTTAATAATAATATTAGATTAATAAAATAAAATAAAATTATAACACAAGGATAATTTCCAAGTTCTCATGTGGGAAGTCTTGAATTTGAATCTACTCAAATTTAACAAATAATGACAATTAATTTCAACATATAATAATAATTAGTCCAGACCATTATCTATACAAAAATAATACATTGATAGAAAGTTATTATTATGTTTTGTTTGTTTTTCATTGTTTATATTATTATTATTATTATTTTTTGTACTCACTAATTAATTATAGTTTTAATTTTAAGTTTAATTTAATAATTTTTCTATTATTATTATTATAAGTATTAAATACATTGATTTTTAAAAATAATTTCTTTTTAAATAATTATTGTAGAAGTAAATATATTTTTACACAGTTTAAAATATAAGAATATCATTATTACATAAAATATATTTTATATTAAATATAAAATATATATCATTAACAAACTCTAGTAGGTTCAACAAGATGGAAAGTAGTAGTGCCAATCCTAAAATAGATAGACTTGGCTATACAAATACTATTGAGTTAGGCTTTGCTCCTAAAAGAATACTAATCCAAACAACCAAAGGCACAATAAAAATACTCAACCATACAAGGTGAAGGACAACATCTTATTTTGAAAAAAACAACCTTGAGATCCTTTCAAAACTCCATGAAGATAGAGGTAAGAGCATAACGTGGTCCTAGATTAACCAAGGTAATAAAAAAAAGCTCCATGCAAATAATTAGAACAAGAAAGAGATTCACAAATGGAGTGAGCATAAGTGAACCCCCAAGAGTCACCTAACATGAAACATCAAAATATGTCCAAGAAGAGGGATCAAAGCTAGTCCATCTAGTGGATGCTTACATCACATGATAGATGACAAGGACAAATTTGTTGAGTTTAATAGTTGTGATGGCTGTATAGTTAGAGTTGGTAACAATGCACCTTTTTATATTAAGGGAAAGAGATCCACTACTCTTGATGGTAAAACCAACACTGATGATGTGTACATTGTTGATGGTTTGAAGCATAACTTCTTAAGTGTTGGAAAACTAGTTGATAAGTGATATCATATTAAATTTACCAAGAAGACATGTAAAATAAGGGATAAGCATGGAAAACTAATTTTCATAGGTACAAGAATTAGAGGTAATGTATTTCAGTTGAATCCTATTGAGATCAATTGTTTGGCTACAAAATTTGATGACAATTGGATATGGCACAAGAAGTTTCGTTATGTATACACTTTGATAACACAATGAAGGTGAGTAATTCTAAAGCTTTAAGAGATCTATTGAAGATTGTGAAACTTGCTATCATGACGTGCAAGGAATGAGTGATAACTAAATAGAAGAAGACTACTTTCCTAGAAAGAAATTCACTAATTCAAATAAGTTATAAATTGTTCATACATATCTATGTGGTCCTATTAAGACTTAAAGAATTGCAATTAAGTGTCATTTTCTAAGAGAAAATATTGTAAAGAGAGAGATTAGATTGGAATATGTAAGTACAAAGTAACATATGGAATATATATATATAAGAGCATTGGCTAAGGATTTTTTTAAAGTATCTCAGAGGTATATTTTGGGTAATGTCCCCACGTAGTGAAGAATAATTAATGCAATATTATATCAACCCAATATAATCATTGCACTATTTATTCATCTAGACATAATCTTTAGTACTAATCCTTAGCCTGGGGAGTAGTTAGAATGAGAAAAGAAACTCACATAGCTCTTATGTAATGATTTTAGGCATAATATTGTTTGTCAAGACATTTGATGTATTTATGGTTGCAAGTTATCTTGATATAAAATAGGTACTATGATGAAGGCATTCATGAAAGTGGGGGCACTTCAGATTGGTTGTTTGGTGTAGGAGCACCCTGACCATCTCCCATGGAAGTTTGAATCACCATTAGTATATTTTTGAATCATGTTAGAATAAGATAATAGTTGTTTCATTTCATGTTATTAAGTGTTCAATTAAGGTCATATTGACCAAGTTCATGTTTTAAGCAATGTGGGTCCAAGAGACTCAAAATGTGGAAAATTCCATGTAAGGCAATAGATAAAGTGTTAATAAGGTCATAATTTGATGTTGCACCTATTTAGGATACCAAGAAAGCATGTAGAAGCATAAAATGAAAAATGTGCAAAAAAATGTAAAACTGTCAAAAAGTTGTTGTCAACATTTTTTTGCAAAAATTACAAGCTTTGGAAGATGGACAATCATCCATCTTGGACAAGCCCTTAGAGGAGGTGAAATATCATGTTTTTGTATAAAATAATATAATCTGGAAAAGAATATATAGGAGGATATGTGAAGAAGAGAAATGAAGGGTTTTATATATGGTTTGTGAAATAGAAATCAATATTTTTGTGAAATACTACTGATATATTGGTATTTAAATTGCAATCCCTTTACCTTCCCTCTTATCTTGTGATTATAGTGGTTCTTAAGTTTCTTACATGGTGGAATGAATCTTAGAACTTGTGCATATGTGCAAGAATAGGTGAGTGTGGCATGAAGAATAGGCCAACCACCTAGTCTCTTTCCTTTGTCATTTTTAGATCACCATTGTATTGATCACACCCTAACCCTATTCAATATCTTAGTTTTGGATGAGAATCAACAAGCTAATCTACTATTGCAAGCAAAAAAATAATGATTCAATATTCTGGAAAAATGTGATAGAGGTTGTGTTATGGTGTGCATATATGTTTGAAGATTGGCATGCATTCACGAGATGGTGAAGATTCTCTCGGAAGGATGGAACAAATGAGAGACTAAAGTTTATGAGACAATTATCATATTCATCAATGAAACCCTCATTATAACAAGGGTTTGAAGGTTTGGGTATCTCCTCAATGACTAGAGGCCCAAAAATTAGAAGCCTAAAAGCTCTTAGTAAGGTAATTATGAATTCAAGCTCATTTGGTAGTGTTATTTGAAAGTTCAACGAGTTTAGAGTTTGAGGGATTTTTTTAGGCCAAATAGCCTAGATTAGGGCTTGTGAGTTGAATGCCCTAATGATCAGTTGAAACCATAAGACTTTGGAATCTAATAGAATTTAGTAAAGGGTGTTTGAATTTTCCTTTAGTTTTGTTAGATGTTGCTTTATTTCTTACCTAAATCCCAAGTTATGACTACAAGGAAGAGCCCTCATTAGGTCTGTTTGTGAGAATTAATGTTTTGAAGCCCACTAAGGTGTATAGAACCTTATTCATGTTTGAAATATCTTTATTGGCAATGAGTTAAGTATTTTGGAATCAATTTTGAGGTATGGTGTTGAGAAATATCCTAGAAGGCATAAGGTAGTGGAGGTGTTGTGAGGTGTAAAGTATAGTTGTTTGGGTATTGTGAAGATTAAGGTAGAGATACTTGGAATAGGTGAGTGTGACATGAAGAATAGACCAACCACTTGGTTTCTAGCCTTGGGAGAGTCCTAAGGGATTGAAATCAATTTTTTTGGAAGGCTTGGAAGAATCCTAGTTATAGAATTTTATTATTAAGAACAAGTATCGCCACCTTCCTCCTACTTGCATCATATTTGGTACCAGAGTAGGATTACACCATTTTGGAGAGCACAGTTCTTTTGGTTGAAGAAATTTGATAGAAGTGTGCAAGATTTTGATTAGGGTAGAAGAAAATACATTTTTTCTCTTGATTGGGGTTGTTAATTTGTTTTGTAGTTTCTTTTGATAAGGATGCTACCAGAACAAGAAGAAATATGAAAGGCTTTGGTATGTTACAAAGATGCCTTGAAAAGCAAAAAGGAAGAAAAGAGAAAGAGAAAAAAAGAGAAGAGGAGAAGAGCATGTTAGAGGAAATAAGAAATTTGAAGGAGTCACTAGCAAAGAATGAAGAAAGAGGAAACAGACTAGAGATATTGCTAAAATAGCAAGTAGAGGAAGAAGATGGGTAGAAACTTGACAGAACAAAGGTTAAACATATTGTGGAGGAACCTATTAAGATAGAGGATCAGGTAGATGGAATAGAAATAGTCACTAGATTAGAACAAATCATAGAGTCAAGGGGAGAAATAATGTTTAAAATAGAGGACAACAAGAGTTAAGAGAATATACAAGAAGAGGTAGAACATCATGTGGTAGTAAACACTCTATTGTATGAAGGAAAAATGGGGCAGATAGTCAACACTATGACTAAAAATGCTAATGATAGTAGTAAAGAGAAAGGCCATTTGAAGATTCAAATAGTGAAAGAGGCATAGAAGACCTCAATTTATAATGAAAGCAAGGACATAACCCTTGGAGAGGCTAATATTTTTTTGGTTATTGGAAAGCAAGTTTAGAATCATACATGAAGCAATCGAAGGAGTTAATTTGTGAAAATAGTAAGGATAAAATTGTTGATGAAGCCATCATTCTTGGAAAATAGCATGATGAGTAATCAATATATTGTATTTGTGTCACCAAGGTAAGGCAAACCATGGGTGAAGATGAAATTTATTGGTTCATGTGGAACCAAGGTATCTCAAGTAAAGGAGCCACCAAACATTAGCACAACATTGATCACTTTTTTAGTCTAAGATAGAGTTAAACAATTTAAGATCAAAATTAGGCCTCCAAGAAAGATAATAGAGATCATAATCATTTGGAACAATATGAAGGAGAGAAAGGACAATGATTGGACAAGGTTGCAAGCAATTGAACAAGTAGGGACCATCAATGCTAGACAAAGTCCCAACAACAAACTCAAGGGTCTTGAGTTTTTTCAACAAGGAGAGTATGGTGTAGGAGCACCTTGACCACCTCCCATGGAAGTTTGAATCATATTTATCATGTTTCTAAGTCATATTAGATAATGGTAATTTTTTTTCATTTAATGTTATTAAGTGTTCAATTATGGTCATGTTGACCACGTTCATGTTTTAAGCAATGGGGATCAAAGAGAGTCAAATTATGGAAAATGCCATGTAAGGAAGTAGATAGAGTGTTAAAAAGGTCCTAATATGATGTTGGACCTATTTAGGGTACCAAGTAAGCATGTGAAAGCATAAAATGCAAAATGTGCAAAGAAATGTAAAATTGTCAAAAAATGACAAGTTTTAGAAGATGGACAATCATCCATGTTGGATGAACTTGAGGAGGTGAAAGGTCATGTTTTTTTATAAAACAATGTAATATTATGAATAAGATAGAGAATGATATGTGGATAAGATAAATGAAGGGTTCTGTATATGGTTTGTGAAATGAAATTAAGTGTTTTTGTGAAATATTAGTATTTGATTTGCAATCCCTTTACCTTCCCTCTTATCTCATAATTATAGTGGTTCTTAAGTTTTTTACATGATGGAATGAATCTTAGAACTAGTGCAGATGTCCATGATATCATTAAGTTGTTACCAAGTGTTGATAACTCTATATATTGACAGTAAATACTAGGTAGTCCAAATTACAATGTTACATTGATAACAAGTTTTCATTATGGGAAGCCAAAGAAGGTGTATAGGGTTCCCTTTTTGTTTTTTATATCACCATTGTGTTGAAAAAACCTAACCCTATTCAATATCTTAGTTTTGGACGAGAATCAACAAGCTAATATGCTATTGCAAGCAAAAAAATAGCAATTCAACATTATGGAAAAACATGACAAAGACCTGGTTATAGTATGCATCTATGTTTTATGGTTGGTATGAATTCATGAGATTTTTAATATTCTCTTGGAAGGATTGAATAGATGAGAGACTAAATTTTTTGAGATAGTTATCATATTCAGCAATGAAACCCTCATTATAACAAGGGTTTGAAGGTTTGGGTATCTCATCAATGGCTAAGGGCTCGAGAATTAGAAGCTTGAAATCTCTTAGTAAGGTAATTAAAAATTCAAGTTAATTTGGTGGTGTTATTTGAAATTTTAATGAGTTTGGAGTTTGAGGAAGTGTTTGGGACTACTAGCCTAGATTAGGGCCTACAAGTTGAATACCCTAATGATCAGTTGAAACCTTAAGATTTTGAAATCTAATAGAATCTAGTAAAGGGTATTTGAATATACCTTTATTTTTGGTAGATGTTTAGAGGAGATTTATTTATTACCTAAATTCCAAAGAAGGGCTACAAGGAATAGCCCTTATTAGGTCTATTTTGAGAATTGATATTTTGAAGCCCACTAAGTTGTATAGAACCTTATGCATGTTGGAAACCTCTTCATTGTTAATGAGATAAGTATTTTGAAAGTAGTTCGAGGATATGGTGTTGTGAAAGATCCTAGAGGGTGTAAGGTAGTGGAGGTGTTGTAAGGTGTGAAGGACAGTTGTTTGGTTATTGTGGAGATTAAAGTAGAGATACTTGTAATAGGTGCGTGTGGCATGAAGAATAGGCCAACCACCTGGTCTCTAACCTTGAAAAAGCCCTAAGGGAGTGACAAAAATTTGTTTGGAAGGCTTGCAAGAAGTCTAGTTATAGAGTTTTGGTATTAAGAACAAATATCACCACCTCCTCCTACTTGCATCACATTTGGTATTAGAGTAAGATAACATGATTTTGGAGAGAATAGTTGTGTTGGTTGCAGAAATTTGATAAAAGTGGGCTAGATTTTGATTAGAGAAGAAGAAAAGACAGTTTGTGTTATTGATTGGGGTTGGTAATTTATTTTGTATTTTCTTTTGATAAGGATGATACCATAGAAGGAAGAAATATAGATGGATTGGGTATGTTACAAAGATACATTGAGAAGACGAAAGGAATAAGAAAGGAGAAAGATAAAACAAAGAGAAGAGGAGGAAAGCATGTTAGAGGAAATCATAAATTTGAAGGAGGCACTAACAAAGAATGAAGAAAGAGGAAGGAGACTATATATATTTCTAAAATAGTATAAAGAGAATGAATATGAGCATAAAATTGATAGTATAGATGTTAAACATATTGTGGAGGAACCTAATAAGACATAGGATCAAGAATATGGAAAAGAAATGGTCACTGGATTAGACCAAATCACATTGCCAAGTGGAGAACTAATGACTAAAATAGAGGATAGAAAGAGTGAAGAGGACATTAAAGAAGAGGTAGAACATGATGTCACAATAAACTCCCTATTGTATGAAGAAAAGATGGGACAAACAGTCAACACTGACTAAAAATGTTGATGATAGTAGTAAAGAGAAAATCCATTTGAAGATTCAATTATGGAAAGAGGTAGAGAAGACCTCAATTTGAGGATAATTTTTTTTGGTTATTGGAAAGAAAATTTAGAATTAGACAAGAAACAATTAGAGGATTGATGTTGTGAAGAAAATAAGGATAAAATTGCTAAAGAAGCCATCATTCTTAGCAAATAGCATGATGAGTAAAAGATATATTTCATTTGTATCACCAAGGCAAGGCAAACCTCGGGTGAAGATGAAATTTATTAGTTCATATGGAACCAAGGTATCTCAGATAGAGAAGCCACCAGACATTGGCACAATGTTGATCATTTTTTTACTCCAAGAAAAAGTTGAAGAATTGAAGATCAAAATTAGGCCTCCAGGAAATATAGTAGAGATAAGAATCATTTGGAACAATATGAAGGAGATAAAGGACAATGATTGGACAAGGTGGCAAGCAGTTGAACAAGGAGGCAACATCAATGTCAGACAAAGTCCTAGCAGAAAAATCAAGGGACTTGGCATTTTTCAACAAGAGGAGTATGGTGTAGGATCACCCTAACCATATCCCATGGAAGTTTGAATCATCATGTTTTTGAGTCATCTTAGATTAGGGTAATAGTTGTTTCATTTCATGTTACTAATTATTCAATTAAGGTCATGTTGACCAAGTTCATGTTTTAAGTAATATGGAAAATGCCATGTAATGAAATAGATAGAGTGTTAAAAGGTCATAATATGATTTTGGACCTATTTAGGGTACCAAGAAATCATGTGAAAGGATAAAATGAAAAATGTACAAAAAAAATGTAAAATTGTAGACATTGCTTTCTAAACTAGGCAACCATAGGAACACTCTTTAGATACAAAAAACTGTCTTCACTACCTGAGTGATCTTGGCATGCATTGACTGACAATGATATGAAATTTTTGTAACATCAAAGGCAACACAAAATTAATTAATTGTATCCAAAAATCTCTCTCTTTGGCATTGATGGCAACACAACATGTCATAACACAATGAATTTTTGAGAACAAGACTCCCTCTATCAGTAAAATTTTTTCTGCAACAATCTTCTACCAAGTTCATTCTCCCACTTTAACATCTCTTCACCCTCTTTATAATAAAAAATTTCTAAGAGATATGTTGCTTATTTTTGCGGCTCGCTAAAATTTGAATTTTAAATGCAAAACCTGCCAATGGTCACTTCCCCATTTAATATTATTTTAAATGCCCCGAAAATATCAAAAAATTGTTGAAAGATCAAACCTTATGATTTGTTTTTGCGGGCCCACAAGTTCAGGATCGTTAGATCTTCCCCAGATCAACGGTTGATGCTTTGTCACTATGGAAAGATGGACGTTGTTTTGCATTAGCAACATAGTGCCCTTTTGTTGCGTGTCCAGTGGGCCCTACCTTTCCTCATTGTTCTTCGGCATCGAGTTTTGTTCCATCCACGGTGGGTGCCGTGGCACTATCAGAAAATCTCTACTCTCGCCAATAACGACATAACACCTAGATGGAAAGTGTTACTATTGTGACGTCAGTTGTCGGGTGGGTCCCTAGTATGCTGCGTTAGATATCAACAAGGATTTACAAGACACATTTGTGGTTGATCAATCTTTTCATTGACTAAAGTATGATCGCATGGTAGGTGGGTCTGTGTTCCTTCTGTGGGCCACAGGTTGAACAAGGTGGCTGGTTGAGCTAGCAATTCTATTGGTGCTCACTTCCCTGCATTCTGAGCTTTATTAGATCATTTAACAATGCGAGAAAGTAGGTTGTTGACAGGTGTCCAGATGATGTTAGGGTGGATGGTTGCAGAGGTCCAGAAAGTACAAGTTACAGTCACCATTAGATCTTCAAGGATTGAGGGTTGGCATTTCCCCGCATTATCAAGATGTGAGGAGATTAAATAATGCAAGGAAGCAGTTTGGTGACACCTATCTCAGTTGATGTCATGGGCCCACTTTCTCAGACGGTATCCAAAACTTGTCTTCCATGGTAGTTGTCAGATGAGATAGAGTACGATGAAGGCATCTCATTGGCCCATCTATTTTACCAAATATGTAGTTCTATAGATCTCTATGCACTGTGAGATCTTCACAGATCAAGGGTTGGTGCATTCTTGCATTATCAAAGTGCAAGGAAGTTAAAAAATGTGAGAAAGTGGGTGGAGGGCACGTGTCCCAAATGACATCATTTTCTCACCCTCCTCACAGCTAGGTACTTGATGAGTCCTCATCGTCTGATGTGATCTGATCTATGGTTGGCATTATGTCACTATGGAAAGTTGCAAGAATTTTAACCATAGTGACATAGCACCTTAGCAACACGTAGTAGGGTGGGTTTGAGGGTTATGAACCACAGGGATGATGCCAAGTTGTGCCAGGTTGTGCTAGGTGTGCTGAGGTGTTTTGTGGGCCCTAAAGGTTAAGGATTGAGCATAGCAATATGACGAGTCTTCACGATTGTCAGATCAGTTCAAATCGATGGTGGCTTCTATCTCACTATGGGAAAGTGCCCAGAGAATATGCATAGTGACATAGTGCCTCACTGACACATGTCCCAGTGGGTCTGGTTAAGGCAATAATAGTTAGTGGCTGGCAGTTAACGTGACTATAGTGGTTGGAGTTTGAGGGTTGGCAAAGTTAGTAATGAAAAGAGATGGTCAACTCGAGAAGACTTTGCAGGGTGGAAAAAAGATAAAAGGCTGTTGGTCCATGTGGCTCATCCTAGTGCCAAGATAGGTTGGTTTGCTGACCTTACTGATTCATGAGACAGAAATAGGGGAAATCAAGTTTTTTCGCATGATTTGATCTCCGTAATCAATTCCAACCAACCCAGAATGAATGCAAGACAAAGAAGAGCACTCCATCACCCCATTTGATCCATCTACTTGGTTAGAGCATAGTTATGGCACCATTTCCATCCTTTCAAGGATTATTTGACATAGAAGATCAAATTTCTTCAGATCCCCATGATTGTTCTCTACAACACTTCAATGCAGTGGTTGTAGAATAACTATAGTTAAAGGACATCTCAGTTATGCCTAAACTATAAAGGCAAATTTTGTAAATTTTGTAAGGGTCAATCATTCTCTATTGTTCTCTGTTGTTGCTCTGCAATTCCAGTGTAAAATTCCCTTTGCCTCTGAACTACATAATTTTCTACTTTATCTCCTTCAACCATTGGTATGAAAGTGCAAGAACTCTTTGCCTCTTACTGGTATTTTGTAAAGATCTATGACCTGCATGACTATATCATCTTGGCCTATGAATGATAATATAAGTGAATCTCTCTTCCTTGTGTCATTCATCTTGGTTTTCTGATCTGCATGTGATTATTTGATTAAAACAAGTTTGAGTGTGTATATCCTTAGTTTCATTCTGGTTCAATAGTGCATATATGGGCAGAGATTGGTCTAAACACTCTATTTTCGTGCATCACCTCTTTAGATTAGATTAGGTTGATTTGTTTTCATGCTTTCCTTCTCCATTTTCCTCTCCAAGAGTAGTTAGGTGCATCCTGATAGTAAGAGGAAGCCGGCCTTCTCTAGAAACTCAACCTCACAGTTCTAGTCCCACAGCTTGAAGGTTGTTTCCATGTTTCACTAGGTTGTCCTCATGCATAGGTTTTGGACAAGGGTGCAAACCTAAGTGACAAAAAGATATGATAGTAAACTTCTCTCTCTTTGATAACACTTGCCAAAGAAAACAATTCTGTTAATATCAATGTACCTTAAGTACTGATTCATTTTCAATATGCCCTTGTCAATACTACATAAATCGATTGATCTTCAACTTAGCTCTTGTTGATGCATCACTAAAATTTATTTAGTGAGCTTAAAATAAGGGAATGGCCCCTACCTTACCTCTTAGATACAAGAATGAATCCATAGGTAATGGCTTGGTTAATATGTGTAAGAATTTCGCTTAGGTTAGAATTCACCCAAGAACTAAAGAACTCAACACAAGCACATAGTAGACCAAAACATAGACAGATTATGATTAGAATGACGATATTCATTCAATATTCCTACTTAGCCAACTTAAGAGTACACTAGGAGTGCTTGTATATAAAGGCCTTAGGAGAGCTTCTAGAATGCATAGAAGTTAGCAACATGACAAGTCATACAACTAGACACATGTCCACTAGATATGGATTATCCTCCATTAAGCACGAGATTAAGTGTGATGATGTGAGGATAAGCCTATAATGGTGTAGGATGCAAAATAGTGGTGTAGACAACATGTGCTAAATGAGGACTGTGGATAACTATGTTGTCAACATGACAAGGTGACTGCAAGAAGTTGGGTCACAATTTTGCAGAAGTTAGATCCGCGAAATTGTACTTCTTAGAAATGGGTACCCAATTTTGTAAAAATTGGGTATCCATTTCTAAAATTAAGCTTCAGGCACTTGAGCCAAATTTCAAAAATTGGGTACTCAATATTCAAAAGTGGATCGAGTGCCTGAGGCGCTCAAATATCAGGCACTCGATTACTTTTAATTATTAGGTACCCGATTTCTTACAAATTGGGTACCCGATTTGGAAGACTTTATTTAACCCCCTTTTTTGGTGTTTTTGAAGTCATTTTCATGACCTCAAAAATGGGAGCCCGATTAGAGACGCATACGGGAGCCCAATTTTCAGCCCTATCAAACACCCCCTTGCTACTAGTTTTTGATATACTAGGTATTTTAATATGTTTTGTACTATTTTACTTTTTTTATTTTTCAATTTTCAATTTAATATGTATGTTAATTTATTGTTTTTTTCAGTTTTAATATATGTAAAATTGTAAATTTACATTGTTAATGAGTAGATGTAATATAGTTTTGTATTTGTTAATTAAAATATAGTTTCATAAATGTTTATTTAAAAAAATATTATTTTAGATTTTTTGAAATGTATTTAATTTATGTATTTATTACAATGTTGAATGATTAGATGTAAATTCATTGTTTAAACATGTAATTTTACAAATAAATATAACCTCGACCTAGAACCATATAACTTCGACCTTGTTTAAACTATAACCTCGACCTAAATTTATTGTTTAAACTATAATCTCGACCTAACCATATAGTTATGTACAATAAAACCCTAAACATATATAACTAATTACTTAATCACATAATAGCCCACCAAGGATCCAAACAAAAAACTTAGTATTTAAAATGATTTTACTTAAATTGTATTGTACTTTGTTTCATGGATAGAAAATGGATGATGTAAACTATTTTATAAATGTATATTCTTTTAGCTTTTCATACCTTGTGACATGTACAATGGATGATTGTGCATTCCAAATTAATTTTCCAAGTGGCATTTAGAACAAATGTATATATTATTTAAATGGATTGAACTGAAGTAATTAATATTCTGTCATGTGGGTGTGTTATTTATTTAAAAATGAAATTTAAATGTGCTCATTAAGGAATTCAATCTCTTATGTTTTTTATAAATGTAAATTATTGTACGTATGTTATTGCTTTCTTAGTAAAACTTTTGATTAGTTCTTTGGATCCCTTGGCTGGGCATCATTTAGGATTAACTATAATGTCAATTTGTATTGAATTTAACTCTAATCATAACCCTTACTATCATCTTAACCTTAATCTTAATTTGCTAAAACCTACACCAGATAATATATAAATAGTTAAATAACTTTCCTATCTTGCCTTGAGTACTAATTTTATAAATGTCAAACTATAAAATTGTAACCTTATTTATGATTTAAACTAAATTATCCTAGAGGAGCATCATATCTACATCTACATGTCATGTACATGTGAATCTAAAAACATTTGTACATATCTAATTACATCATTTATTGCATAGGAAGGATTTAAATTTTTTATTATATATATTATTCATGCATATCATATCAAAAGAATCATATAGAGATATGTCATTTATGACATGTCCATCATAGATAATCAAGAAGGGTACTTAGGTAAATTTATATATATAACACTATATATATTATAAGAAAAGAAAAACACCATATATAGGAGCATCTCATGTACATAAACTAAAAAAAATTACAATGACACATGTAATGAGATCAAATAATATTTGTAAGATTCATCGGATATAAGTTATCAATGTATAGGGGTGATATAATCAAAATATCAAAAAATGAGTGATATCAAAGCATTATATCTTAATATTTAACACTAAAATAAACTAACCCCTGGGTAACCCTAAAGCAAACTGAATATATCAAACTAGATTGAAAGGTAACCCTGGCCCTTAACTAATTAATATTATACTTAAAAACCAAATTGAATTAAACCATGATCATAAAACTAATTATATATCCCAACTTAATAGTAGAAACCTTGAATTTGACCTTGAATCCTTTCCCCAACCATTAACCAAATTGAACTATTACCCTAAGATTGAACCAAGTTAAACGTTGACCTTAAGACTAGACCAAATCACCCTAAACTAGAACTCAATAATATATTCAACACTTTAAAACAAAATTCAAACCTAACTTTTTTGAATTAATGTTGGTTTTTAATCTTAAAGCTCTAACTATAATTCTATATCTAAAACCAAATTTAGCACTTTAAAACTTAATTCAATTTATTAACTCTTGTCCTAATTGAAACCTAAGCATGTAAACCTAATCAAATAGTACAAACCAAATTGAACCCTAATCCTAAAGCTAATTAAACATTTATATCAAGGTCTCAAAATGATACATCATAAAAAAATTAGAAGAGACTTGAATGAATCAAGCATCTAATTAAGTAACCCTCCCTCACCATCAAGAGGTGGAGGTGTCCACATAAGTGCGAGTAGGAGCCCAGACTACACCCTTGGATGCCTAAGAATATATCTAAAGAAGTGAATAACTTGTCTTTCCACTAGATGCCTAAGCCTTTATATCCTAAGTGAGTATTCATCATGTAATATCTAATTAGGAGGGTATTGAAGCAATCTAACACCCCAATCCCTAACTAGATAATTATGTTAGGGTGGACTAATTTCTATTTATGTTGGGTTGGAAGTGCCTAAGAGTTTTTTTTTGGAGACTGGAGATTCCCCTATTTGTTTCCTATTTTCCTATATGGGTAGCCTAAATCTTTATCGCCTTTGCAAAATGGAAGGCCACATAACAAAATATTGCCTTATTCTATAAAAATAAATACCCACCCCCTAGTGATATATCTAGTAAGATCTTTTTCCTAATTTTACTATCAATTTTTTTGGTTAGAAGATGATTATAGTTCAAAATGATTTAGAAGATAGGGATAAAATGAGAACCATCATTCCTAGAATGCAGATGCATTATTCCATGATAAACCCATTTCTATCATAAATAAGCTCCTCCATCCAAAAAATTAGTAATGGGAAATCCCTATGTCAAGTAATCAATGGAGGGCTCATAAAATTGATCAAGTGATCAATGGAGGGATCATAAAATCCCTAGGTCAAGTAATCAATGGAGGGCTTATAAATTTGATCCCCAAGGGGAGATAAGAATCTCATTAAAAATTAGAGACAAGACACTCCTAAATACATATCATACAAAATTCTTGCCAAGGTCTTAGCCTTTAGAGTAGAAGATATCCTACCCAAGATCATTAACCCTACACAAAAGTGTTTTGTTAAGGATATTTATACATATTGGAGAACTTGATAACCTATTGGTAGACTTTGGATTGAGAAACATTTCTAAGATAGAGTGTAGGCATGCACAAGTAATTGATTATGAAAATGTCTATGAAAGGGTGGAATGGAGTTTCACTATGATGATGTTCCAAGCCCAGGATTCCATCCAATATTATGTCAAATGGTTTCCTCTCTTATGATTGGTGTCAAGGTTTTAGTAAAGAAATTAATGGGGTTAGATCATAATTTTTAGGACTCTCTAGATCAATTATGAAAGGGTGTCCTCTTGCATCCTCTTTATTTTTTATTGTTGTTGACTCATTACATTATCTCCTTAGAGATAACCAGTTGTCTCTAAAAGTTAGAGGATCTACTCTCCAAATAATTAATAAGTACCTAACATATAGTTTTTTGATAATATTTGTATTCTTTTTAAGCTA
Source organism: Cupressus sempervirens (assembly GCA_028749045.1). Taxonomy (NCBI): domain Eukaryota; kingdom Viridiplantae; phylum Streptophyta; class Pinopsida; order Cupressales; family Cupressaceae; genus Cupressus; species Cupressus sempervirens. The sequence goes on along the minus strand of CM053789.1, from coordinate 48,615,559 downwards.
GAAGAGTGAAACATGAGTCATTTAATGATCAAATTGGACCTCTTTTCATTGTATCGGGTAGTAAGATTTATGTCTCTACATATATCTTATTGGGGCTAAATATTGAGTCCCCTACCTTGTGTAGTAAATATGGTATTGGATGGAGATGTCATAATTAAGTGGTTAGGTACCTAGGGATTCCATTTTTAGTAAACCCTAACATATAAATGAAATGTGTCTTTATATCAACAAGAAAATCTTTAGAAAACTCAACAACTAGAACTCTAATTATCTCACTTTGGTTGGTAGAATTCAAGTATGTTAAAAGATTCTCTCCTCATATTGGGTGTACTTCTCTTCTTCCTGCTTATTTTATTTAAATCAGTTTGGTCTTCTATATAAATCTATTAGGAACATTTTGTGGTCACATGGAAAAGGAAATATGAAGAATTGTGCTACCAGAAGTAGTTCACATAAAGAAAGGAGATTAGTAAGTTGGAATGAAAAATTTAAGAAATTTCAAGGGATTACTCTAGCAATAAAATGGATAGCCAAAGCTTCATAAGGTAATGAATTATGGGTTATGATTAGAATTAGGATTATTATATGGTTAGGGATAGGGTTCACATGTAGTAGTTCATTACCTGACATGATCTAGACTTATAGTTTGCATTAAAAAGCGGATAATATTTAGGATTCAAACTACAATCATAAATAATTTTTAATCAAATCATAATTCTATCTCTAAGCTTTCATTCTAATTGTAACCTTAACTCTCATCCTGACGCCATCTATTATATATCCTATAAACAATAGGACCATAATAAATATCGGAAACCTAAATATAATTCTAACTAAAACCATAATCCTAGGTAAGTTCCCTAACATTAAAGGACCATAATCATTATAATAATCTTAAGCTTAGCCATCATGAAAACCATTAACATAAAAAAATTGTAAACCATAACATTGTCATAATATTAACTTTGTTTAATCCTAAGATGAACAAATAATCCATAATGAGTTCATACAATCCCCCAGTTTCACAAAATAAGTGTACATGAAAGAAAAATTAGCTTGGTGGCTCTTGTTTTAAGAAAATAAACCTTGAACTAACCTAGATATAATTTTTTGGAGTATTATTTTATGATTAGACTTAAAAATTTGGTATTTAATGTTTAATTTGACTTAAGTGTTTAACTTTATTTATTTAATTGATATGATTTTAATAAAGATATGCACATTTATATAGATCTAGTTGATAAATTTTAGATTTAAATTTTATTAAACAGTAATTTTGTCATGTTTTATGTTGTGTTGTATTTTTGTCATGTTTTATGTTTTATGTTGTTTAAACATATATGCAGATTATATTTGATGGACACACTACCACCCCCTCCCCCTCCTATACCCCCGCCTCCACCCCCTCCATCTCCACCTCCACCTCCACCTCTACCTCCACCCACACCTCCACCACCCACCGCAGATGAGCTCTACGAGACCATGAGGCATAAGCTCAATGACCTCATGCGTGATATAGAGGCTATCCGACATGAGAGGCATCCTCCTCCCCCTCACCTACTATGTCTTGCAAATAGCATGAAAGGCATGATTGACTCCATCCATCATTTTGATTCAGATATTGATTCATTTAGATCATGGAGAGAAAGCATGCATGCCTTCTACTCTGACGGCTTATCATATAGATAGGTTTATAACCTGCATATAGGTAAAGGGAAATTTATACATTATTTTTTAAACCCTAAGATAGGTGCAAAAATTAATGATAATAAGCCTCACATTTCCATTAGGTGGTGTACACATCCATGTATAACAACACATTTTTGGGAGTAGTGGTGGATGGTATTTGACCATCCACCACACGCTAACCATGAGGTGCCCATGTACTTCCTTAGGAATTTATGGGCTAAGTTTGAGTTGGGTTTGAAACCCAACTCTTTTGATATGAAAGCATTTTAGGGGGTTGGTAGAGGGATGCGTCAGGATAGGTCTGAGGAAAAGCTAAGTGATAGAACAAGAAACCGTAGGTGATCTAAGCCCCTTGTACCTCTTCTTGCACCTATTGTGCCTACTCCTCACCATCATCGAGCAGTTTCATCTACTTTTACCCATTTTAGTGCCCTTTTGGGCAATTTAGTATAGCAGTGGACATAGGTACTACATGCTCCTCCACTTGGACATGTTTGTACTAGCTATGGAGGCATATGCACAGGCCCCTAGAGCGATCTTAATGTAGCACACAATGACCATTATGCTGAGGGTGTAGATTTTGATGATGATGTATACGCTGCCTATGGTGATGGTAGTGATGAGATAGACGTGTCATCATTTGTTGACCTCATGCAGTAGGGAGAGCCTGGAGAGAGTGAAGAGCAGTAGGTAAAATTTTAATTTTAATATAAATATAAGGTACACATAATTATTTACTTTCTACATACATGTGTAATTGTATTAACTATATTAATTTGTACTTTTGAAATAATAGAGGATGGATGATATTGTTCCTCCTAGGAGGCAGTATAGTCTTTTTTCGAGACCTACAAACGTTGGCGTCCCTTATACAGTATGCAATTTGAATTACACTATAAAAATGTACATTCAAACTCGAATTTAGTAACATGTGCTCATATGTTCTTTTTATCTGATTTTGTAGGGATTGTCCACATCTACACAGATTGATGTTAGTACAAGTCCTACTCTAGTTACCACTGAGGCACAACCTCAAATACATGCGGTATGAACTTTTGACAAAGACAAATAATTTGTATTATTTTTATGTATGTAAATTATTATTAACTTATAATCTGAACAATTTTGACTCACATGTATATATATTTTATGTGTTTTGATTTCACGAACAATAGCCATATCATACTCATCCATACAGGCCTTGGTATAGTCTATTTTCGACTCCATCTTATGATTATCATTCTAGTATACCTGTAGACACATCTGTGACATTGGCTACCACTCATGTATGATATACATACATACATACATACATACATACATACATACATACATACATACATATATATATATATATATATACATACATACATATATATACATATATGTGTGTGTGTGTGTGTGTGTGTATATATATGTATATATATATATATATATGTTAAATTTATAGTGTATAATGTAGTGTACAAATTATGTACTTTGTAATTATTCATGTATATTTAATTTTGACTAAAAGTTTATGTATCCATAATTTTAGGACTACGTCACCACGAGTGTTGCTGAGAGCACAAGACTTAGCCAGATGGAGGTACCTACATCATCATTTGAGGTTAGTATTTTGATTTATGTACATAATGTATAGTTCATTATGCTCTAAAATCAAATTAAAAAAATGTATGTATTGTAAATTACAGGACCTCACCACTACTGCATTTGGTAGTTTTGACTGTGTGCCTCCTCCCATTACTGAGGGACACCCATCTCATGTGGTATTTATTTTATTATGTAGTAAATATTTAATTTATTTGCAAGCTATATTTTGAGACCCATTTCAATTAAGCATTTACATGATGAGACGTGCCTCATGTTACACAGGATGATCCATTACCTCACAGGGTGTCTGACATGACGAGATGGCTCATATTACACATGATGATCCATTTTAATCCTCTTCACATGGAGTAAAGAGGAAATTCAATCAAATAGATTAGGTCTTATTGGCACCTGTAGATTGTATTTTTATGATGTATACACTTTGTGTTAGGATAGTTAAAACTATATGTTAGACCATGTATTTTTTCACTTCATAGATCATGTTATGATGTATGTTAGACCATGTACTATTTTTTTATGACTTCTTATAATGCTTGTGTATGTAGTATATATTATTATGTTTCACCATGTTTGAAGTATATTCAAACCATTTTCTTTATTCTGACATATTTTATTCATGAACATATGACACATTTTGTAAGTGTATATGCAAGATGAACAATAATTTTAAGTATCTATAGAGCATTATTGGATAAATATCACATCAAATTTATGTATGGAGATTCATACAAATAAAATTGACCTACTAGATTAAAAAATGTATTGATAACGTACCTAACAATGTATCATAAGTGATCTTAATGTGTTGTTTGGTAATGTAAGACTCATTATCACCTAATAAGACCTATTATATGGTAGTAAACATATGAATACCTATCATAACCTATAGCAAACATAATGACCTATTAGGACTCCTATGTCACCTTAAGACACACATGTATGGATAATGTACCTAACAATGTATCGTAAGTGATCTTAATGTGTTGTTTGGTAATGTAAGACTCATTATCACCTAATAATACCTATTATGTGCTAGTAAAAATATTAAGACTTATTAAAATGTATAAAAATTATTATGACCTATTAGGACTCCCATGTCCCCTTAAGACACACATGTATGGATAACGTACCTAACAATATATCATAAGTGATATTAATGTGTTGTTTGGTAATGTAAGAGTCATTATTACCTAATAAGACCTATTATGTGGTAGTAAACATATGAATACCTATCATAACCTATAACAGACATAATGACCTATTAGGACTCCTATGTCCCCTTAAGACACACATGTATGGATAACGTACCTAACAATGTATCATAAGTGATCTTAATGTGTTGTTTGATAATGTAAGATATAATCAATACAATGAATACAATGAGTAATGATCTTTAAATTATCATGTACAAGTGACTTGTTTTTAATATTACAATCAATAGTAATTTGAAACTTCAAACAAACATTAATTTAAACATTCTTGAATGTAAAAGTAATGGAACAAAATAGGAGGTCATTACTTAAATTGACAATTAATTTATAATTTATCAAGTGCATACCTTTAACTTTCAAATAGAAATAAACTCTCATTTTTGAATTAGTTTGGACAATATATTTCACAATATATGTACGACAATGTCAATGATATATTTATAGTTTAGTGAACTCAAAACATAAAATTGGTTCAACACATCTCTTCAAATGAGGTCCTACAAAATAAAATTGTAAAACAAAAACACATGATAATAAACACATAAATTAATATTCAAGGTATTTGAACTATGTAAATATATGTGTAATTTGTATGTACTTACTATTTGAAATTGCACAAGATGTTGATGTTTGATCCACTTTAATATTTAAATTTGCATCAATTGTAATTGAGACCTGAATAAGAGGTATATAAGTTCTCTAAATTGTTATTGAAAACACAAACATACATGTAATTAAATTATATAAGTACACACACACACACACACACACAAACATTACAGTAATGAAAAAATTTACATGTGTTTGATTTAAATGTAGTCATCCCATTGTATCATCTGCATCCTCTCTCTTTTGTAATGCATCTATGATTGTCTCGTGCTTGTCCATCGGAATTGTCCTTAATACCTTATTGGCGGGTCTCCCTTTGTATCTTTCTAATTTGATATTTGTTGCCACAACCAAATGAGAATAGTGTAAAATCTTCTTTTCGATTTGGTAGTCTTGAAATGTTGGCAAACCATTTCTTCTTATTAGGGATCTATGTAGCTAGGTGCTAGCTACAACAATAGACCCAATTGGATACTCAAAACCATCATCATCTACTTGATGACATGTTAATTTTTTCTTAGGTTCCACACATCTAGCTAGCCAATACTTAGTCTTTTCATCATTATCACTAGGTGCAATAACAAAATTTCCTACAAGATAAGATAAAGTATAGAAACACTTTAATCACATGAGTGTACATATGCAAATTATATAAATTGAAGCATGAGATCGCAAAAAATTCTAATTAAATTATGCATACCAAGTTCTATGAGGTCTCAAATACGATCATAGTCTTCTGATGTAAAAGTAACATTTTGGCTGTCATTTACTATATCATCTTCAAAATGCGTGTCAGTAGGTGCTAATGATCCTTGTTTCCAATCTTCAACCCATTCTATGTTCTCACATTCTTCCCATTCACCTGCAAAACAAAATTGACAAAAACAAGCAAGCTCCCTAGTCCATATAGTCCAAGTATTAGAATCTAAACTCCTAAATGAATGTCATTTAGCTGACCCACTAATTGTATCACAGTCATATCTTGAAGGGATACTATTTTCTTCAACTAAGTAGAAGAAATGTTTGATTGTAGAGTTCTAACTTGATCCCATGTATAAATATTTCTTACACCATTCGACAATCTCAGGTGCATTTTTGAATTTAGCTTTTTCCTCAAATTTTAATTTCTCTCTACTAAGGGCTCTCTTCATGCATGCACCAGTACCATCATGTTCTCCTTTACCATGTCTAGCCTCAAAAAAACTCCACACATGTTGGATGTTAGTTTGCCTATGTGTCGTACTCAACCAATAGAACATTCTAGCATTCTTGAATTGTCCTATACAATTATCTAACCATATCCAATGTTGTGTCATTTGAATTTGTCTCTCTTTTAAATTATCATAAAAGACCTTGAAACAATATTGGACAAACTCAGATGAATGGAGTTTATTATATCTTATATAAAAATGGTACTCTCTCAATATTTTTTGATCCTCCTTTGTACTATCAGGTGCATGCCTATAAACTATATGAACATAAATTGTTACTTGCACTAAATTGTAATATGTGGTTGTACCTCTTCTTGCATTTCAAGCATGTAGTTCTCTGCAAAGTCAACAATTGAAAGTATAGTACCAATTGGAAATCCTATTCTTACATATGTGAAATTGTCCATCAAGCCATCTAGAATATTGAGAGTGTTTAACATATTTTGGTATGATCACACTCTTAAACTCATCCATAAATGCATGACAACTAACTTTATTTGTAACTAGATCACACCTTCTTCCAATCTTCCCATCCTTCAATGGATATTCAATAGTTTTGAATCTTTTTACCTCAACTAATTGTTGTCCAAAAGTAGTCAAAGAATTTTCATGTAAACATTCATCCACCAAAGAAAGATTGCCACACATATCACATGTACTAGAAAGACATGCATTGAAAAGAAAGTATTGATCATTAGGTGGCTTACCAAATAAACTTGATATGAAATCTTTTATAGTTTGAGGTGGTATTTTTATACCACATTCTTGCAACATTTTTTTACTATGCATGGTACCATGTATAGATCAAAATACATCATAATGGTAATGAAATTGAATATGATTTTTACAACAACATGTGATTCTTTCCTTGTTAATCCTTATATACCATGGTTTACACTTTTCAATTTAGATCTTTGACTAATGGTAATTTTTAATACCTTATCATCTACAAATTTTTTAAACAATTTAGTTTGAGTCATGTCCAAAAGGTGTTTAGGATGTGGATCACATATTTTTGACCCAATTCTCAATTTAAGAACATCTCTTGAATTAGGTGATACTCTTGTATTATCATGCCAAAAAATTTCAATCAAACTTTTGACTTCACTAGTAAGTTTCATATCACATCTCAGGAGTCTACCACTAGAAGTCCATAAAATATTTGTTGGATCACATTCAAAGTTAACCCTTCTCTTTACAACTCTTTATAAAGTCTTACGATTCACATTAAGATATCCACTTATGTTGTTAATCAATCTTTTGTTAGATGTTGATTTGTTAACTAAAACTGTTGTTATTGCTCATCGTGCTGCATTCTTATCTTTAGACCTACTTCTCTTTCTGATAACATCAAAGGCACTAGCAACAGTGGATACAACTTTTTTTAAAGACTCATTTTTATTCTTGGGTTTTGCATACATTCCCAACCTTCTCATTACTTTTCACATTTTAGACATTTTAATTAGTTGCAACATTAGCTAACATTGAAACCCAAATTTCTTATTATAAAAAAAATGCCTATACAATCTATTAGCATGTGTCCTAATTTGTCTCCATGAAACCAATCCCTCAAGATTATCTAACACATCATTAGGAATATGAAAATTATGTTCAGACACTTTACTATCATCCTGACATGTTTGTTCAGTAGTTGGTGTTTCTATGTCTACATTCATGCTATTTTTATTTTTAGACACTTTACTATTTTCACTATTATTTGGGAATTGAATATCATTTTCAAATTTTCTTGGTATTTCTTTCAGGGCATGTATTTCAATTGGAGTGTTTTGTTCATGATCATTTGACAATTGCTTCTCATGAAGAAAATCTAAATCGTTTAAATTGTAACCTACTTCTAAAAAATCACCAATTTATTCACAAGAGAAAATTTGAGGGTTTCGAGACATGCCTGTATTGAATGCATGATTAGAATGTGCAATTAAATTTTTTTATATTAGGTTCCCTTCTTTGACCTCTTCATCCATTATGGTATCCTCAATGTCTTTCTCCTTTGAAACATTGTTTAAGTCTCTAATTCTCTGTCTTCTCTCTTGTTGACATCGTGCTTCATTCTCTTTATTTGCTACAATCTCATCATCTATTAGAACTTTTTCTTTCTTCTTTCTTTGTTGTTTTGATCCCATGTTTGCACCAATTTTGAATTTGAATTAGTAGCTTGCAAATTGTATAAGAGGACAAGAAAATAGAATAAGCATGACATAATTTGTTATTGCAGATCGAAACTGTTATTCAATCATTTCAATCATTGAAACTCGGTCTATGGGGCAGCTTTTGGGGCCCAATAGGTACATTAGAAATGGGTACTTGATTGCTTAAAAATTGGTTACTCAATTCTTTAAAAATTGGGTACTCGTTTATATATCGAGTACTCGATTTCAAAAAGAATCAGGTACCCGATTTTTAAACAATTGGGTACAACGGTTGAAAGCAATTGGGCACCCGATTTTTGAATTACAAATTGGGTGCCCAATTCCTGTGACATGAGAAGGAATTTGGTATGGCTCCCAACTTTTGCATGGGGTTTTGCCTTGGGGAAAGGAATGGCATAGGCTTGGTCCCACCAAGCCATGCCTTTATGATCCTATTTTTTTCTAGGGCATTTAATCGATAATTTTTGGTATTGTCATAATTTTTTTATAGTCATTCCCATTGAATTTTTTGATGAGACAAAAACCAATTATAGGTCTTACTGTGCTGATTCCAAAAATGTAAATTTTATAGTGTTATTAGTTTATTTGCTATTTTTTCATTATTTATTAATCAAAACTATCTCCTAAACATTAAAAAGTGACATTCACTAAAACTTTAATAATTTTTTTATTTTATAATTTTTCTTAAATTAATTTATATGTCATCAATCTACATACATTTCTTTTGATGTTAATTTTTTTTTTTTTGAAAAAAGTGAGCTTTTGATCAAATTATGTGGTCCTTAAATGAGAGGTTTTAAATTTACCTTTATAGCCAATTAATAATTAATAATAAAAAAATTATTCAATAAAAAATATTGTCATCAATCTTAGGTGTATTAGGTAACTCCCTTTAAAAGGATTTGCAAAAAATCATTTATTTGTGTCAAATTATGGCATTCGTACACGAGCGTGGTATGGTCCTGAAACAAGCATTTTGAAAAAGTGGTTTTTAAAGATCCATACCAAAAAAAAATCTATCATATGGGTACACAGATAAATTACATATTCAAAAACTAGATTTTGAACACTAAAATTTTTATTTCTAGTGTTTTTTTATATTCAATCTCTAACTACCTCAAATTTTGACATCAATTGACAAAAAATTTCAAAAATAGGAAAAACACTTCCACTTTTTGGCCAAAAGTGAGACTCAACTTCTTGCACTGACCCGAAAACTCAGTGAATGATGTGAACTCTTGTGTTGTTGACACCATGTGCATCATCAGAGTTTCCTACATCAATGAGAGTACACAAACTCCTAAGTGTCTCACCTAAAATAATAATAAAATAATGCAAAATAATTAAATAATGCATTAACCTAAGTAAACTTAAGTAAGTGTAATAAGTAAATACTTATTTACACCAACACCCCCCCTTAAGTGCAACTTAGGGGAATGCCCTTAAGCTTACAACATCTAAGATGAAATGTAGAATGGGTCCCGGCTACCAGGCCATGTTAGGTACCCATGTACATAATGATATGCAATCTATCATAAAGCGGGGAAAGAGGGAAAACCTCGTGTGAAAAACCCTCCCCCAAAAAGTGAGATAAAACGATGTATGGATGGATGGATTAAACAAGACCCCTCCATTATGACATACATCCAGTACATACATAAGAGAATGATGAGAAGAGGAAGAGAGATAGGATAGGCTCCCCCCACCAAAGAAGAATGTTGAATAGTGATTGCTCTAATGAAGAAGCTGATCCAAGACTGTAGCATGGTGTTCCTCCTCTTAGGAAGAAACAATGCCAAGGCTACAATGAGATGCTTCCGTTGTGTGCAGAAAGAATCCCATGGGTAAGTGATGTCTCTACTACAACTACTTATCATAAGTATCCACAATCACTTCAACCTATGAGGATCAATCATGTAGAGAATGAACAAGAGGATCTAATAGATCCCTCGTGACAACAGAAGAAGGTACTTCTGCATCAAGAAGAAGAGGAAAACCATTAATATTGTCTCCCAAATCTATCACTAAACTTGTACGTGGAAGACTGGATGTACCCTGCTGTGTTAGACCTATCATTGTGGTGATGTATGCATGTGGTATGAACTAATGAAGTGACCTCTCACTACAACTATCGATAGAAACCCACGTGTCTGAATCTATTGAGGCACTATTACTTAAATCAGTATTAGTATCCACATTGTATGATGTGTGGAGAGAAGTAGAGGACAAGCTTGGTGAATATTCTTCAAAGTATACATCCTTCTCCACAAATATCTGATGTGTCTCAGTATCTAGAAGTCTATATGCCTTCACACTATCTTCATAACCAATGAAGGTACAAGGCCAAGGTGACTGTAACTTTTATCCCTTGGAAGATATCTTTGCCCATGTAGGACAATTGAAGGCCCTAAAGTGTGTCACAATAGGTTTTCTGCCACACCATGCCTCAAAAGGAGTTTTTCCATCTAAGGCTGGATGAGGAGAACGATTAAGAATGTGAGTGGAACTAGAGATTGCTTCAACTTCTAATGATGGATCTAGAGACTTGGCATGGATCATGCAACTTTCCATAGACTTAAGAGTTTAGATCCTCAATGCTGCAACATCTGTCTTATGCACACTGAATGGTGCTGGATTTTGAAGATCAATGCCCTCATGTCTACAAAAGTCCATTAGTCTTCTGTTCACATACATGCTTCCATTATCCATTTAGAGTACTTTGATGGTTTTCCTAGATTTTTTTTTTACATGAGTCTTGAAGTCTAGAAACTTGTCCAACACTTCATTCTTGTTATTGTTAGATTATGGTGACTAATCAGGGAAGTACTATACATACTTCATAAATAGTAGGGTTTGGGGCATCGACCCAAAAAAAAAAATTTTGTCCGTGGCCGACATGGTAGCCAATATATTATGGCCGACATATGGCTGACATGTTGTAACCCTAAAATGAATAAAATACTTGTATAAAAGGGTTTAGGGTTAGGTATTCTTCATTATGTTGTGATGCAAAATTGGTTCTTACGATGGTATTGAGTTGTAAGGGATTATAGATTTTAATCAGGTTGTAATCACTGGATTGTAATAAGATCGGACTTGCTGTTTGGTGGACATAGCCCAGGGATTGAGTGAACCATGTTAAATCTTGGTGCCTTGTGTTCATTTCTGCGTGGTCTATTATTTTTTGTTACTGGTTATATTTGCATGTAGTTTTTATTTTTGTCAGTGGTTTATCCTAACAGTTATGTAGAAAGTAGACCCAAGTCAACCTTGAAAAGTCATCAACAAAGGTAAGTATGTAGTGACCCTAGCTAAATGCAAAATGACCTTCTAATACCATGTGAACCATTTGTAGAACACCTGGTGCTCTTGAAGACGTCCCTCTTTGTAACATTCTCTCTAGATGCATATCCACTAAATTTTTTGAACATTCAAAGTTAGAAAAGTTGATTTGAGGTAGACCTTTGAATATTTCATATGTCCAAAGTTGGTAAAGATAGCAGTAGTCATGATGACCATACTGCTCATTCCATAATTGCATGTTTTAATTTGATTTTGATAAAAAGGCCTTTGAAGGAGACTTGGGCACAAAATGAGAGAAAGAGTATAACCTTTTCTTTTGATTCAGTTTTCACACTACAACTAAGGAATTATCTTTGAGATTGTGTACTTGTACTAAGTCTAGAAGGAACTCAAGTCTATGTCCATCTCCAAGGTGAGTGATTTGGTAGATTGAGAGGAGATTTGAACTTAGTTTTGGAACATAGTGAACATCTTGAAACTCTCCATTTTCCATCTCTACGTTTCCTTTCCCTTCAACTTCCATTTTTCTATCATTCCCCGTGAAGATGTGTAGTAACTTTGACTACTTCATGGAAGAAAAATCTTCCTTTGAAGAATCCATATGATATGAAGCACCTGAGTCAAATATCCATTCATTTGAAGAGTTTGAATTAGCCATGAGTGCTTTCCCTTTGCCCTTTGAATTTGGAGAAGACCCTTTCTCCTTGTAAGCATTAGGCAATGGAACATTATGTCTCTTCATGAAGTTCGTCAACTCATCAATATTTTTGAGATAACACTCATGCACTTCATCACCCAATTTATTGCAATAAGCACATTTCTTCTTCTCCTTATTGTTTTCCCCTTTCTTGTTTGAATTTGAGGACTTGCCTTACTGATTGGATTATGGTGTTGTCTTTTTTGCATCCTCAAATTTTCTCTTCCATTTCTTCTTACCCTTTCCTTTATTTGAAGACTATCCAATTGAATGTTGAGAACCCTCATTGGCCACCAATGCTTTGGATGTAGGTGATTTGAGAACCCCCATTAATTTCAACTTCTTTTCTTCCTCATCCAATAGTTTAGCAAATTCATCAAAAGTGACTTTCTTGTAGGTAGACCTTAAGGTAGTCTTTGAGATGTTAAAAGAAGATACAAATGTGGAATATTCTGATGGCAACTTGTTATGGATGAGATAGATTAGTCTGTCATCTTTGATAGAACTCCCACAATCAGTAGGCTTTGTCCTTAGTTCATTCACCCTAATGATGAAATCTTGTATTGAGTCATATGACTTAGGATCTAAGGAGACAAGCTTATCATCAATTTTGAAAACATCCTCTTTAGACACTTTCTCATATAGGCTTTCGAGGGTATCCCAGGCTTCCTTGGATGAAATACTTCTTGATTTGATACATGATCTTATACTCTACCCCCAAACATATATATCACCTAGGGATTTCCTATCCATTGCTACCGAAGCTGAAATATCACTTTCTAATGCCTTGTCAATTGTTGGTTTAGGAAGAGTACCATCTACATATTATGAAACTCCATTACGCATTAAGTGATACCACATTTTGATTGACCACCCCCCACCCCCACACCCACCCCCCCAAAGAAGAAGAAGAAGAAGAAGGATATTTTGGGCCTTTGTGGACTTCTAATTTTTCTTGTTACAAGTTCTTAATAGAGTACAAATTTGAAATTTTACATTGTGATACAATTTTGAAGCATTACAAAGCAAAGAAAGAAACTATTGCTAAAAGTGACACTTTTGTCCATACAACCCTATAATCTAATAGTAGATCTAGAAAGTAGATAAAAAATAATGCACTTTTAAAAAAATGGAACCTATTTTCAACTCCAGATGTGCCCGTACAGAGCATTTGAAGGTGCAAAATGTAGGATTATGTAGTTATAGTCACAAAAAAAATACAATTTCTAAATAATCCATGCACCAAAATCAGAAAATAGCTACACCACTAAAAAATTTAGGAATTTCTACCTAATTTCAAAAAAAATTGCACCGATTTGGAGTCTAGATGTCTGAGTTATGACCTCCCGAAGTCAGACTGCAAAAACCAAAATCAATCTCGAGAGGGGTTGCATTAGCGAATGAGGGGGTTAAATTTGATGGTCATATGGCTATCACTATAGTTCATTTTTCCCTATTTTGATGTCTAGATGGGCACTAAATTTAATGCATTGAATTGATGATGTCAGCATCCCCTTAGGCTAGTGATGACATCGGCATGTACGGTTGCTGACATCACTTCATACAAAAATGTATGGTCTGCTAACTATATTTTGCCACATGGGTATAGATTTTCTAACTGGGTGAAGGAACTAGCATTGACTCAACTAATGATAGGGTTGACTATGCAGAAAGGACTATTTGCATGGCATGGAGAGGAGCCAAGTATGGGCGATTAATATACTGTCATGTGGCAATGGAAAACTATGTAGGGGGAGTCTGCTAGTGTTGTTGGAAATTTTGAACGTCATCAGGGGTCAGATTTGTAGCGGTCACCAAAAATGTTTAATGCCAAATGATGTTAGATTCTTCTTTCGTGATGCTGGGAGTTTGTTCAACAATGCTGGCTTTTTAACTGCGGTCGCTAGACTTTTTGGTATTATCCCACATTCATTGGAGAAGGGGTTTCCATAGAGTTTAAAACCCCAAATGTTCTCGCATCAATCAAACATGCTCGCAACATTGGTAAAGGGAAGGCCCAACATGTGGCAGCTATTGGATTGGTGCGAGTATGCCGTATTGTTTGCCACAGTTTCTATCCTTGGCTAAAATTTGTAGGTGTATGGCCGCGCATTAATTACAAATTCTCACAGGTTAATTAATTAAACCCTACAAAAATAAACTTGAATATTCCACCACCAAAATACTAAAGTCAAGCCAGGGTGTTGTTGCCCGGGTCGACAAATTTTTTTCTCTACTAGGTGTTGGTGTTTTAAAAAATACTAAAACTACTAAGAGACAAAATGCTTAATACCAGAATGATAGTACATACACAATCTAAAGACTAGCCTATTCTTATTAATCAATTGCATATGTAAGGAATTTGGACCCAACTTCAACAAAACCATAGATGGTTTTCTACTCTTTTGGCTCTGCAAAACCAGGGTGGGTGTACCCAGGGATGGTTGAAAACTGGAACAACAGTATGAGGATTATTCTTAGTTTCATTCTGATTCTCATTTCAAGATCCTCAAACATATACATAATTCTCACTAACTTGGTAAAAAACATCCCATAAACAGATATGGCTAGGAATTCTTCTATAGATCTGCAGATGTTTTTAACAACAATGGCTAACTGAAGCTAAAATAATTCTTGCAGACAAGTGTTGGCCGACTTTGAAGATCTACATGAAATAAAAGTAAAATTGATTTGATGATGCATTTAAAAAACCATTTGTAATATATTTCTCCTTCAGCTAAAATAATATGATCAGTGCCTAATCCATTGGGGTTCAGAGTCTATAGCAAATTCTTAGATCTAATTTGTTGCCTTACAAAAAATTCTATCAGCAATTCTTATCAGAACTTATCATTCAAAATCATTTTCAATACTTAAGGAATCTTATCACATTTATCAAAGCTTTTATTTAATCCATTGAATTAATAGAAATGATAAATGGATATACAAACTAATTAGATTGCATTCAATTGCACAAGCTTTTACTCATACAACATCAAGGTAGCTAAGTATTTAAAAGGAGACAAAGTTCAGAAAGAATTGATATGGGGACAGTTCATAATTTGTATTCAATTTTTTTGAAAATGGTATACCCTTTACAATAAACTCAGAATGGCCTTTAGAAAGAAACACAGCTCATGCTATCTTCATGTATTTTCAAAAAAATTGACAGAAAAATACATTAGAAACTTGTTTTCAAAATTTGGACCAAAAACCAGACTAAGCACAATACTTAGAAGAAATAGAATTCAGACCCTTCTTTAGCCTTGGGATCTCACTTAAATAGTCTGAGATACAACAAGCTTCAGGCTAAAGAAAAATGACAGGTGTCCTTTTAAAAGGCACTCACATACACTTCTGTCAAAAAGACAAGAACAAAATAACAGAAAGGCTTATTACATCAAACAATTCTTTGGTGGGTCCCTTTCTGTAATGCTTCTCAGTTGTTGAGAAAAGAAATATGATCTAATCTTACAATCATTCTTCATCCTCGGAGTACATAGCCATGAGGTCTGAAAGTGATGTATCATCTTCAGTTACCTGCAAACTCACTTTAACCTGGGGATCTTCCATGTCTTCATTACTAACTACAAGGGTAACTGTTACTTTTGCATCTTCCTCCTCATTGTCTCCTAACATCTGTTCTAGAAACTGATTTTTCCATTTATTAAAAGCATCATCATTTGGCCAATCAAAACCTAGAGCTTCTCTTTGTATCTTTATTAAAGAATTTTCTCTTTCTTCTAAATCATCAAATTCTTTTCTCATAGCAGTATAAAATAATTGTATTTTTACTAGCTCTTCATTTGTCTTTGCCTAGAACTAGTGGCCAGTCTCACTCAAGATGTTTATTATTCTTTCATTAAATAACTCGTCCAACTCCCTTTTCCACTTTTCCTTTTCCTTTATTGTATCAACAGATTCTTAAGCACAAGGAAATAAAGTGAATTTTTCAGCCATATACTGGGAAAAATAGAGTGTTAATCTTCTCTGTAAAGAATCTCTTTCATCATCAAAATTCTCTAGTTTATTTAATAAATAAAAAATCTTCTCAACTTGATGATAAGGAATTTGGACTACAGATATACATATGATTGTAATATCATTATTTCTCTCCCTCCATTTCTATGCAAGAAGAATCAGTTTATCCCTATCTCTATTCAATTCACCCATGAGGGTTACAATTCTTGTCAATTGATCATAAAAAGTTGACCATTGTATTTTATCCCTCAAATATACCACACCCTGCTTCAATTTTTCTTCCTGTTGATTTCTAAATTCTATTTGTGACTCATGTAATTTGGTTTTTTCTGCTTCAAAGTCTTCTGCAGTATAGAATTGGGGCCTTTCAGGGGTTTCAGGTATTTCAATGTTAGGGGTTGATCCAAAAAATGACTGTGGAGGCTATGCAATTCTAAGTGTACTAGATTCTCCCATCTTTCTTTTTCCAAGTATCTTTTCTGATTGAGATACCTTGTTTTCTAGCTCAATTCCCTTTTTTACTTCTTGATTGTAGGCATCCACCACTATTTCATACTTACTCTACAGATTAGTCATTTCCTTTTCTTCTCTTTTTGCAGTGGCCAAGGAAAATTTAGAATAGTCCACATTCATGTGGGCTGCCTGTACATGTGAAGTATCAGTGACCCTCCTCACAATGATATTCCCTGTTAGTCCTGAATCATCAGGTTGTAATGGAGTGGTCCTGGATCCTCTTCTTAATGACCACATAACAAGGGTAGCTTGATCATTACTGAATGTTGTTCCCAAGAATTACTCTTTATCTAGATCTTGTAATCCTAAATTATTTGACACAGAATTAAAAATTAAGGCATCAACAATATCCCAATTGGGCAATAATAAAATATTTGCATTTTTCACCATCTATCTACCCTCGTCAGGGGTTATATTCTGGAACTCTTATATCATTTGTTCCTTTATTTTATTCTGAATGGAGGCTTCATCCATTTTTGGATGCTCTATTTTCATATTCCTACATCTTTGTTCAAAAATGCGCATGTTTGCCCTCCATGCAAACTGATGGAAAGCCCTAGATTTTACAAAACTGTTATCAGACAAAAATTGCTGACTGACTTGTTCCAAAATAGGGTCTAATTCCCTTCCTCTGAAATCTGATACAGTCAATTCAAAACTCAGCACAGGAGGCTCCTGGGGGTTCCCTTCATCAATTTCTACTTGAGTAGCAAAAAATCCTCCTTGTGATCCCATTTGTTCAATTTGCTCATTGGTGAGCTGCTCTTCCTCAATTCTCATTGGAGTTTGGGAAGGTAAGTAACCTTCATCATGGGATTCCTCTTCCCTTATTATTTTTCTTCTTTTGGGAGACGGTTCAAGGGGTCTTTCTTCAAGGACAGTACTAGTAGATTCAAATTTTTTTTTCTTTGTTTACAATGGGCATCTGATCCCAAATAACAGTATATCCTATCCTCTTTCGCACAACCAGTGGACCTACTCCTATGTTAGGGGTGAAACCCAATTTCCTCATAACTTCTCTGGCTTTATCTGGGAAAGAATCAATAAAATGTTGTTTCTTCTCATTCATTACCTCCATTATTTCTGAGAATGTACTCATGAGCTTACTTATTCTATCTGCATTAGTTGCAGCATTACTAAGAGCACTGTAATCTTTGTCAAGACAATTAATAAACTCCAAAACTTTTGAATAGACTCTCCATTTCTCTTTCTTTGTTTCTTTCTCCTGGAGAGAATATTCATTCCTTATTATATCTTTAGGGAAATAGAATTCATGCTGACTTGGACAAAGCTTGATCCTATGTCTAAGAGTAGAATTATAGAAACCTTCTGTGTCACAAAAATAAGCATGAGATACTGCCATCTTATACTAATCCAAAAATTTGTAGAGGAAGATCCACCCTTCTTTAGTTATTACAAACTAGTGGGCTATAGTGCAAGTAGGGAAAATTGATCCTGTTCCCCTTTTGTGCAAAAAGGTCTCCTCCACTCCTCCCAACTGCCATAAAAATTCAGCTACTCCTACCTTTAAAGGCACCTGATAGGGTAGTACATGGGGTGTCCCTTTGAATCCATAAATCCTAATGACAATTGAGACTGGATATGGGATGATATCTCCCCAATTATGTGAAACTTTTAGACTATGGAGTCTGTCCATAGGCCTAATAAGGTGCATTAGTGCCTTAGGAATTCTGGGATTGTCACTTAATATGAGGCATCTTCATTTAGAAGCAAAGTGCCTATCAAATCTAATAAAACTAGCATTTTATGCTTCCCCAGTCATGTCTGCACTCCATAATTGAACTGGTAGTGCTTCCCCCTCCTGTTCCCTACTTAAAACCATTTCTTTATCGAAATATATAACCCCTTTAAAAAGAAACATATGCATCAATAGGGAGTACTGAACCCAAACCTTTTCCACCTTTCCCTTTGCAATTCCCACCAATCCATTGTCAATCTCATTAGCTAGGTAAGATGCAAAATGAAAAATTATTTCTACACCGAAAGAGGAGATTTGGGTGATCATATACATGAAGCTCACAGGAATAAAATCTTCTTCACCCTCTCCGAAGACTCTGCACAGGGTCCTGTCTATCTCTACTGCCTTGGCATTAAAGCATGATTTCTTAAAAGGTTCTTTAGAAGATGATGTTATTGCTGGTACGTTTCCAATTTTGCCTATGTGGGCCTTCAGTGCACCTTGTCTAACTACATCCCTTTTGGACATATATTCTTTTTCTAACTCTATCAAATCAATGGGCACATGATACCTAGTGAGAGGTCCCAGACTGAAAACTTCCCTAATTTCTTCTGGACTGATGGTAATTAAAACCTCACCATCCATTCTTCTCATGACCTTAGTAGCCTGATCATAACTTTTCACTATAGCTTCAAGAAGGTCATAATCCATAAACACACTGGGAACAACTAGCTTTCCAAGATCAAAATTCCATATATTGGCATGAGGGGCATATAATTTTCTCTCTGCAAACCACTTTTTGAACAAACTCAGAATAGTTTGAGAAGTTTGAGCATCCTGGACCCAATTGCCCTTATCATATAATCCATCAGCTATCCTTAGCCTAGGGTTTAGAGAGGTTAACCTTTTAACTTGCACTATCTCTACAGTAGACTCAAGAAGCAACTCAAGCAAATCATCATGCACATTTCTATCCAAATAGTTTATTTGACCTGAAAATCCCTTCTTCGGAGGCATCTTGGACTATTTTTTATAAAACTGAAAAGACTACAAAGATTATGGTAGTACTACTTACTTGAATTCTATCTTTCTTTTCCTCTGTATTTCTGCAAACTTTTCACGAACAGACAACTTCACAATTTGTACTAGACTTCAGCACACTTTCCTTCAGTAATTGCTTCTGCACAAGAATGGCTCCAAATCTTTGCTTGTGTAAGATGAAGCTAATGAAATCTCTCTATATTATACTCTATTTTTTCTCACAGATGATGCTTTTATGTCTAATTAATACAGAGAGTGGCACTACATTCTGTGCTTAAAACTACGCCGTTGATTTTCAAAGATCCTACGATCATGTGATACGGAGAGAACAACTAGGAGTTGCATTTGACATGTCGGTCAATTCACCTAATGAGAACTTACCACGTATATAATTCTTTCCTTGATGGTGCTTATATCTAGACCCACTGACAACCGAGGACACGTGTCAGCATGTCACTACTTCGTTATGCATAAAGAACAAACACCTTGCCATAGCGAAACAATGGCAACCGTCGATCTGATCCAAAATTGGTCAAATGATATGTTACTGGGCTTGCTCAAAAAGAAGGCAGTGTGCCCTATTTGCTATGTCGCTATAAGTATCTCTCTCACAACTCTGCATAGCGAGAAGATGACTGCCATTGATCATATACTCAATCAAGGGTGAGGAAAATGCACAGAGTCTTTTGATTCATATTCGCTATGTCGCATAGCTTAAAAAGCATGCAACTTTTCAAAGTGAGGTAGGGAGGACTGTTGATTTTGTTCCAATCTGATGCTCAGGATCTCTTTGTACATTTGATCAGAAGGGCATTGATGAAATACGAAATTTTGCATAGTTGGCGCCTGTCAAGATTTTACTGCAGTCCTAATTATCATCTGATGTCACCAAAGGTCCCACTGACTTTTCAATTTCACGGGGCCTCACTACTTCGCTAACGATGAAGTGTCTAATTTTTTTGATAGCGAGGTAGCGAACGCTGGCACTTTAATGAATTCTGGCACTGGGCAATGCAAGGGGGCATCAAACAATTATTTCTGTTATTTAAACTGCTTCTGACAATGACATTTATTACTTGTCATGCCACCTGGTGTAGTTATGGTATTGGCAAAATGCAATGTCATTAGCTCTACAATTTTGCGGGGCCTCACTACTTTGCTAATGGCAAAGTGTCAAAATTTTCTGATAGTGAGATGGCGAAGTGTAAGAAAAATCATCATTCTAGCTCTGATTTCAGACATTCTGCTGGGTCCCCTTTCCTATTTTGATGGCAATTGCAACATGTACCTGCATAATAAATCAGTCAGAAAACAAAGCTCCAACCATCTTATCTTCACTTTGCAATCCCATTTTGTAAAATATTCAGCACTCACTACCTTGCCATACATAAAAAGTATCTATTTGGGCATGGCGAGGTAACGACAACGGTAGATCTACTTAGATCAGACGGCTACGTATTTTAAGAGGAAAGGTATCTTGGGGGCACAAAAGATAGAAGGCAACAAAATATTCATCTTATTTGAAAATTCAAAATTTCATGCCCGAAAATTTACGAATAAGGAGAACGTAGGGTTTTCATAAGGTTTTTTCAAAGGCTAGCCAATGGATGGATTATCCAGAAACCCTATGTTTCAAAGTAAAAATCTGACTTTTCTACAATTGGACAAAAAACTTCTGTTACACAAAAAGTCAGACCAACACTAGGGCTGTTATTTCAAAAATTAAAAAATCCAAAAAATGCCCAAAAAATTGTAGAGATTAATAATGTCTAGATCTAAAAAACAATTTAATTAGATATGAAAATGACCATATGCGAATTGTAAATTGGGGCCTTCGGGTTTTGATTTGCAAATTTTTTTTGCCTCATGATCAACTTTCACCTCGCATAGGAAAATTTATAGTCGATTTTCATTGAATTGATGCTCCAGATGCAACGATGAGGTTAGATCTGACTCTAGATGCTCCCAATTTTTGTGAATCCTCTGGATTCAGGTCGAGGTGTTGAAGCATGAATAGTCTCGAATAGCTATGTGTAGAGAATATCCCTTAGCTCTGATACCATGTAAGAATTTTTCTTAGGCCAAAATTTACCCAAGAACTGAAGAACTCAACACAAGCACATAGTAGACCAAAAAACAGATAGAGTATGATCAAAATGATGGTATTCATTCAATATGCCTGCTTAGCCAATTTAAGAGTACACTAGGAGTGCCTGTATATAAAGGCCTCAAGGGAGCTTCTAGAATGCATAGAAGTCAGCAACATGATAAGTCATATAACCAGGCACATGTCCACCAAATATGGATTATCCTCCATTAAGCACATGATTAAGTGTGATGATGTGAGGATAAGCCTACAATGGTGTAGCATGCAAAACAATGGTGTAGACAACATGTGCTAAATGAGGAGTGCGGATAACTATGTTGTCAACATGACAACTCAGTGAATGATGTGAACGCCTATGTTGTAGACACAATGTGCATAATCAAAGTTGCATACATCAATGAGAGTACAGAAACTCCTAAGTGTCTCACTTAAAATAATAATAAAATAATGTAAACTAATTAAATAATGCATTAACCTAAGTAAACTTAAACAAGTGTAATAAGTAAATACTTATTTACACCAACAATATGTCTACAACTTGTTCTTTTGTATTCACATATTCCAATCTAACTTCTTTGTCCTACAATAATCCTCCTAAGTGATATTTTATAGAAATGTGCTTTGTTTTGGAATGCATCACTAGATTCTTTGATATAATGATTGCACTGGTGTAATCATAATATATGACTACTAGATCTTTGATCTCTACATTCATTCCTTCCAACAATTGTTTGAACCAAACAATGTTAGAATAATTGACTATTGTTGCCACATACTCTACCTTTGTAGTGCTTGCCCCTAGTTTTCATTTCTTTTATTATTGTCGAACTCTTTTAGGCTAGTTATGCTTATGATTAGTGGCATTTTTTTGAGATTATTAGACATTGTTTTACATTCAATTGAATATATGATGAGATTACTTGATACTCTATACTCTGTACATGCATGATGATTATTCAGTGATTTCAGTTATTGATCATTAGTTAGATGGATTATCATATGTGTTTTCTATGGATACTTACCCCATGCTGCATGTGTATGGTGTGGATGTATATTTTCTTTATGTATTGCATTTTTTATGTGGTTAAGGAAGGGAGTCATAGTCACCTGCTAGTCGAGATCTACTAGATGCACCACTTCTTGCCATTGCCTATTTAGCTTAGAATATTGTGTTTGTACATGCATGGATTTTATATAGGTTGAAGGTATCAGATATCGACTTCTCTGAAGTGTCAAGATGAGTGTACCTTATCATATTATCTCAATGGTAAGAGAGGGGAGATAAATTCTCAAGTCCAAATCGTAAACCTTTAAGCCATTTGTCCAAATTGAAAATTAGGACAAGTATTTGAGTTGAGTACCCTCCAAATGTGTCGAATGATGTTAATTCGTGATTATAATCCTTTAGTTTTATTTTGTATGTGTTTTTCTTTGATGGGTATCCATATGTTGTTTTGTGAGTCTATGGTAAATTTTCTATTAATTAAGTTCAATTAAAAGATTTAATTAATGATTTAATTAATGGAAAATTATTATTATATTTTAATATTTAATGATATTTATTTAATTAAGAAATTAATTAAATAAAATGAATCAAATTTGAAGATAAAAGTTATAAGAATAAATTTGGAATGTGGTAATATTAATTTAATTTAATAATAATATATATTTAGAGTTCATTTTTAAATAAATGCTAAATATTATTATTATTTAAGTTAATAAATATTTTATCAAGTAAGTTTCAAAGATAAATTTAAAAGTGAAAATATATTAATTTAATTGAAAGTTTTAAGTTCGCACAATGTGTGCATGAGATTAAAATATAAGAAATTAATAAAAAGATAAAAAAAAATTAGTGAATTTAATAAGATATTTTAATTGCATAAAGTGTACATCAGATTAAATTTAATAAGTTAATTAAAATAGAAGTTAAGTGAAAATTTAATAAAGTTATTTAATAATTCAATTTAACATGCATGGAAAAGATTACGAACAAATTAAGAAAAGTTAATTTAGAGTTAAAGTTTGTGAGCAGAGAGTTCTCTTGGGTGATCACACAATTAGTGTCCCAATTTAAGGAGAGAGCTCCTTATCACCAATAGAGGGTTCATTTTTGAGGGATGCAAATTTTGGAAGGGAAATTTTGAGAAATTTTTTAGAGAGAAGTTCTTGGATAGGAGCGAATTCTCTCATAAATCTTCTGGGCGTTGTGATTTTAGCATCAAAACTAGGTCGGTTTTTTAGTTTTGCTCACCTAGTTAGAATTATGTTATTTAAATAAATCATGTCTTCTTGATGATTGTTGAAATTGATTCTCTGAATTTTTTTGCATGAATATATCACTCTTTTGTTATGAATCTATGATATTCATATTGTATCTCATCCGTATTATATGACTGAAAGAAAAATAATTCAATTTGGAACCTCATCAATAGGTAAAAGAAAATTAGAATTTTTCTCATATGGGATCATATGCAAAACAGAGAAAAAGTGTATACCAAAAAATGAATTCCTAAAGGGACTAAAAAATTCTTTTCTTAAAGTTTCCTCAATGAAAATAGGCACAGCTACCTTTATTGCAAATAAAGAAATTTTTGATCTTAAAACTCAACAGAATAAGCTTTTTAGAATCCAATCTGCTAACATTGTTGAATCAACTTATTCTATCTCATCAATACAAAAAAAACTTTTATACTGAAGAACCACTCAATTTTAGTTATCAAGATTATCCACATAATTGAAAATTAAATAATCGAGCAGGAAAATTTAATAAAACTAACATCTCATAGCATCCCAAGTCTTGAATTGACAACTTTAGAATCAATAACAAACACAGCTAAGAGCTTTTGCATAAATAGAATCTTCAGAAATACTAATTTAAATAGGCAAACAATAGTATCTACTTACAAAGCCATTAACCAAAATCAAACCATAGAGTTTTCTTCGTAAATGCAGAGTTCTGAAATGCTACTTCTAAACTTGGAATTAAACCACAAACAAAAATAGTTTTGTTTATCGATCTGTTGGAGATTTCTAACCCCTATATCATACTAGTTATTACATATTTATAGGCATGGGGCTAGACAACTACCAAAATTACCTTGCCAGGAGTAAATAGTCTCTTGGTTAACATAATTGTTAATCGAAATGTAGGAAAAGAAAAATGACAAAAGAAAGAACAACTAAGTGACTAAGTGTAACTGCTTCTTTCCATTAGGTAGCACCATCTCCACTAGCCATGCTCCTTGCCACTTTCCATGTTTCATAGGTAGTCAAAAAGACTAAAATGATGGACTGATGTGGCAGACTGATATATGCAAACCGTTGTTTCTAGATCTCCTTTCCCTTATTCAATTCGGCTACCTTTTCGTAATGCATTTATAGGTGCTTCAGATTAATGATTAGCATGGCCTTTGTATGAGCTACATTAGAAAAATCCTGATTAGTTGGAACCTTCTTGTCCTAGAGTTCTTGTAGCTTTTTTTGAACGTCCCTGATTACTTCTTTAGATTGGGTAACCGAGTCATCTTCCTTACCTGTGAATTATTTGATGTATGATCTTAAGTTCTTGCAACTTTTCCTTGATCTTGGTCACACCCTATATAAATGGTTCATTTCACCATTCAATGTAGTCTTTAATAACATACAGGGCCTTTTCATTCAAACCGATCACAAGACATTCGGCTTGGAATTTCTACAATCCAAATTCTTAAATGTCTTCTAGCCACATTAAAACCTTTGCCTAGTTATTTTTGTCCTTCTCATAGCCTTCATTGCTTGTTTCCACCTTTTTAGTAATGGTTAATATTTCCTTTGAAGCTTCATCCAGGTGACCTATGTGTTTTATGCTATCATCCAAGATGCAATGTACCCATTCTCATGCTATTTTTTCCACTACTTTACATTTGTGCAGGTTCTCCAGTGATTGCTAGTTAGTTGCAGAGGATACATCGATGATCACTAACATCTCACTTATTGGCTTTACCTCTAGGTTAAGGATAGAATTAATATATTACACCATGTTCTTGATAATTTCCTTCATTTCCTATTTGTCATGTCCATATTTACATACTCTATGTGAAAAATTTTTATTGGAGGCTTCGAAGAATTCCATATCAACCTCACAGTTCCCTTTTCCAAGATCAACTTTTATTATCTGGTAGTCTTGAGGTGCCAGGGACTGGTGTGAGCTTCCATATGGTGGTGTAGCTATCTCTACTAACCAATAGCCACAATTCTTATCAAAATTAATCCTTCCTTCAGTCCTCACCTTCTTCATTTTAGGCATCTTTCCCAGGCACTTAGTAACTAAATCATCGATTGGCATGGATAGAGGAACCATACTCCTCTTCTTTTCCACTAAAGTCTCTAACCATTTAGGCATTACCTGGTCCTTATTTGTAGTAGGGGAGAACTTGGCTGAGGCAAGCCTACTATCTTGGCCCTCAATATTTACTGGCATGCTCTGAGACTCTGGTACACTGTCTGCCATAGGTGTTACTTCTGCAACCTCAAGATCAATTGTTATGGTACTCCTGCTCTTGGTGGTTGATGCATTCCTCATGCTTGAATGGGTCACCTACTTTTCCTTAGGAGTACCTTCTTGAACTTGAACTTGAAGTGGCTCTAGAACTACTTCAACTTCAACTTCAACCAGACCTGCAATAGGATCATGAATATTTTGATCAGTGTTTTCTTTTCACTTTTTGGGAGTCTTTTTACCTTTTCTTTTTGAAAACTTCCCAGAAATATTAGGGGTGGCAATAGTTTTTGATTTTATCCATTTTATAGTTCTAGCTAGCACATCTTTAGTATGGAAGTAAACATCGTCTTCTTCCCTTCTTCCCCAGTCAATTTTGGGAATGGGCATGCACTCAATCTGATCGATGTAGAATGGGTCAAGCACTTCTTCATAATCCTCCTCTTTTAACCCACAGGTATCTAGGTCCACGTTAAAAATATCAATTTGTTTAATAGTGAGGCGTGACCACAGTCTCCTTCTTACTTCAAATTCATTAAGGCAATTTGCCCAATAATCTTCTTATTGTGGGATGTAAACAAGGGATGCTACATTCTTAACATTATTTCTGACAAAACTTGTATAATCAAAATCTCCTTGGGAAGAGAAGGATTTAAAGCACAAATGAGCCAATGACTCCTTTGCTAACATAGCTTCCTTTAGACTGGGGCATCTATAATGTCTAATTTCAATAGGGAAAAATGTTGAAGAAGACTTCTTGGAAACTTGAAAAGACTCTACTATAGAGACAAATTGCCTACATACTTTAGATAAAACCATAGAGTCTAAACAATAACAAGGTAATTTCAATGGCTTACCAGAAAAGCCACCTATTCTGATATATGTGAATTTGGGAAATTGAATATAAAAGTAGCCATAGATTTGCACAACTTGCTTGGCTTCTTCAAACAACCTGTCATTCTCATGACCTTGAAGCTCAAAGACCAGCCTTCCTAGAAAGACATCATTTACCTTTCTAAACTCCTTATACAAAGTAGTCTCATAAATATCACTATAATACTGGTAAATGGGCATTTCATCGACCCAAGGTCTATGTGGGAGGTTTTCCCATTCCTTAGAAGCTGCTAGGCTATAAATTAGATGGGAAGATAAGAAAAATGGACCAAATTTGTTGACAGCTATTAAACTTTTATGCAAATTATCGGCAATCAGGTCGGACTAGTCAATAAACTCACTTAATTCAATAATCTTTTGTATAAAAAAGTACATCTAGGATTCCCAATGAAAAGCATGTTCATTCCTCTTAATCCTATTCAATAGAAGAACAATGTTTGCAATCTCCTTTATAAAATGCTCAATAGTTAAAGGCGTGGGCAATCTGGAACCCTCTTCTGCAAGTCTTAGGAGTTAGGACTAAGCTACCCTGTTATCTTAGCCACTTTTTCCTTCGGCATATAGTCACTTTTCTTCTTCGAACATCCATAGCTAGTAGGGATCTTTTTGGAGAATTCTAAAAATTGAATAGACACTGGTTCTATTTATTTTAACTATTACATCCCCTAAAACTTTCTTAATGCACCTAGTGACAGGGTCGTAATGGTTTGCACACTAAATAACAAGTTCTAGGCATGTGATTGTAGGGGGAAAGGCGATAGCTTCCAATAACCCACTATTAGCTAACTTTTGATAAATGGGGCCTGACTAGGTGTTTTTAGTTCTCTCATTAATATCAAACAAATTCTTATTTACCATAAACGTATCACAAATTACAGGCAAAGAACTAAGCAAAAAGGGCTTTTCAAACTTGGGCATTTTGGCACAAAATAACATCATGATTGTTATGAAAGACAAGTTTTAAAAGATACACCTTTAATTATCCCAAAACAAAGCAAACACAAAATGAAATTGCAGAGGGTTATGGCAACACACTTATAGTTTGATAGAGCTACAACCTACAGTTCGTTCTCCTTACCCAACAGCACTAGAACTTCTTTGCAAATGGCAGAATGATTGGGAAAAAAAAGGTAAAATGAATGCATTTAAGGGATGGTTTATAAGGAAATCATAGGACAGATTTGGTAAGTTAATGCAATAATTACTTATTCGTGTGACATGCATTAGAAAAGACCCCCATGAGTGATTTTCTTTAAATGCCCCTCAAATTTGCTTGCTTAGTGACATTTCATGTCATCATGAAATGAAAAATTTAGCCTTTCGGAAACTCTTTCCATATCTACACACACACTGCCTTAAAATCCTCTATTTATAATCTCGCATGCCTTGGGAAACATTTTTAGCTGGGCCCCACCTTACTTTTAGCTTGAAGATTGAAAACTTGCATGAAAATAAGCGTCAATATGTAAAATCGAAATTCAAGTTGAAGTTGAAGTTTCAGTGGATTGAGCTTCAACTTCAACTTCATCTTTACTATGATTGACTCAGGGAATGGAAAGGGCTATGACACATGGAAGACTGGCACGGGCACAAACTTGAAGGTGAAGTAAACTAAAACTTTAAGTTCAACTTCAAAGTTAAGAAAAGACTCAGAACTAAACTATGGCTAAGGCATGAGAAAAATATAAGTGGTAACAACCATCTCTAGCTAGGGAATGAGACTAGGAGGATCATGGATGAACCTAGGGCCTTTGGCTTTGCAGATTAACTCAAAAAAGATAAAAACACAACCCAAAGAATAGAGCAAGAAAAGTGATCAACCCAAAAATCAGTATTTACAATGAGACGAAAAAAATACTAAAAAATGGTACAACTTGAGGTCCTGCCTGTTATAGGATAGGGGAAGTTCATCTTCGTTAAGGTATTGTAGCTTGAAGGCATTCGAACCCAGTTCCTCAGATCTCACAAATGGGCCTTTCCATAAACTCTCAAATTTGGTGTGGGCTCCTTTAGGTTCCTTTCTCTTGTCCCACAAAAGTACCTAATCTCTTTTCATGAATTTTCATGGCCTTTCCTTTTTGTCAAAAATAATTTTGACCCTTGCTTGATGGTTTGTGATATGATCCACTAACTCTCTTCTTTCTTCTTCTATTTTCTAGAGGTATAGTATTCTCTTTTCAATGGAAGACTAAAACATTTCATCTTCAATTTCTTTTTACAAATTCAATGTAGCTAGCTCCAAAGGCAGGGACCATTGTGCTTCAACTCCATACACTAGTTCAAAAGGTGTCATGCCTATGACTTTTTTGGGAGAAGTTTTGTTAGCCGAAACTACTTCATATAGCCTCTTGTGCCAATCTTTTCCTTTCTCATCTACTAGCTTTTTCATAATATTTATGAGGTTTTTATTCATGGACTCTACTTGCCCATTGCCTTAAGGGAAATAATATGAAGCATGAGACAATTGGACACCATGATCATAGCAATATAATTGAATTTCTTGGGATGAAAATTTTTGTGCATTATCAGTCACTATTTTGCTGGGAGTACCAAAACGGGTCAAAATATTTTATGTCAAGAATTTACACACTACCTGTGATGTTTTTTCTTTAACAAGAACTGCCTCCACCCATTAAGTAAAATAATCTGTAGTAGTAAGGATGTGTGTATGTCCTGCACTTGAATTTGGATTACTAGGCCCTTCAAAATCCAACCCCCACTATTGAAAGGGTTCTTCTATAATCACAGGCTTAAGAGGGAGAGCGGCAAATTGTAGTTTCTTGGTAAACAATTTACATTTCTTACAATTCCTTACCCAATGATAGGCAACTTTAAATATACCTAGCCAATAGTATCTGCTTCTTATAATTTTAAAAGTTGTCACTGTTGATGAAAAATTACCACTGCATGCTCCATCATGGAGGGTTTTCAGTAATTTTTCCTGCTGGTTAGTATCGAAACATCTTGAAAACATACCATCCAGACCTTTTTTGTGTAAGATATCATCAATAATGACAAACTTGGCTGCTCTGAGCTGAAGAGTCCTCTGGTCTTTTCCTTTCAAATGATTAGACACCTCCCATGTGTCAAGAAATAAGCTATGTCTCGAAACCACTCATTTTTAAGGCCAACAAACAAACAATTGGGATAAGGTTCTTCCTTTTCACCTTCTACAATAAGCTTACACAATCATTGTCCTCGAACTAGTTTAGTTAGTCAGATATCCAGATCAAATTCTTGGACTTTTGCTACCCATGTCGCTCAATTGTTGACTGCTACATCTTGTTGTGTGAGAATATGCTTGACTATAGTGGATGACACATACACTCTAGAATATGAATGCAAAATATAGTACTCAAAGTATTTTACTACTTTCAAAATAGCAAAGGCTTTTTTTTCAGACAAAGAATAGTTAAGCTCATGTTTCTTCAGTGGGACACTCATGAAAGAGATAGGCATCTCTTCTCCTTTGTTGTTCTTTTGGAGCAATATTCGTGACATGGTATGTTCTGATGCATAACAATACATAATGAAGTCTTTTTTAAAATTAGGATGAAAAATCATGGGAGCTTTGGAAATAATTTCTTTTACCTCCTTGAATGCTTTTGATCCTAGTTCATCCCATTTGAAATTTTGCTTTCCACTGAGCAACTTGGCCATAGGTTTAACAGTTTTTGCAAAATTAGGTACAAATTTTCTCAGGAAGTTGATCTATCTAAAGTAGGATTTAACACCATTTTGGTGGACAGGAAGACATAACTGCTAAATGGCCTTTACTCTCTTTGGGTCAATTTTCATTCCTTCTTTTGAGACCATGTGCCCAAGTAACTTTCCCTCTATCACAACAAAAATTGATTTCTTAGGGTTTAATGAAATTCCATGCTCCCTTTATTTTTGGAGCACTTTCCTGAGATCTTTTAGGTGTTTCTTTCACCTTCTTGACAACACTATCATATCATCAAGATACACCATGATGGACCTATCCAATAAGTTACCAAAGGTTGAATTCATAGCTTGCTGAAAGGTGGCACCAAAATTTATTAAGCCAAAAGATATTCTTTTGTAGGCAAAGGTGCCCCATGGTATTGTAAATGCTATTTTGTGTTGATCTTCTTTAGCAACTTCTATCTAATTATAAATTGAGAAACCATCTAGGAATGACATCATTTCTGAACCAGCAACCGTTAGAAGAATTTGATCCATTGTTGGCAAAGCAAAATTGTCCTTCAAAATTTCTTGGTTAAGGTTTCTAAAATCAACACAAATCTATATCATTCCATTCTTCTTTCTTACTGGCACTATGTTTGCCACCCATGTGGAATGATGAATTGGAAAGATAATGTGAGCTTTAAGCATCTTGTATATCTCTTTAAATATTGCATCAAAATTTTTTGGATTATATGTCCTCAATTTTTTCCTAAAAGGAGAGGTACCTAGTTTCAAAGTAATATGGTGTTTGAATTGACCATTTCTAAAAGTCTTTAAGTCATAATAAGACTAGGAAAAGACATCTATATATTCTATAAGAAGATTGATGAATCTAGCTTTCTCACCTTCTTCACAATAGGTTCCCAAATTAATAATTTTGGGATCATGTTTATCTCCCAAATTCACCTTTTCATAATCTGCATTTGGATCATCTTTAGGTGTTGAATCTTGAGCTAAGAAATTATTTCACCTATCAAAGAGTTTTTAAAGCTCAACTAGGCCTTTGGGTATTACATTCCCTTTTAATTGTAACACATCACTCTCATTAGTGAGATTAGGACAAAATTCTCTACACCCAACATCCAAGCCTTCAAAATAGTTAGCAGAGAATTTTTCGATACTTTGCAAGAAAAAATTAATGTGAGCATCATCTTTAAATACTTTCCATGAATTTTTATTATTAGGGACACTTAGTCTATGAATGATCTCCATTGAATACTTTCTATTTATAAAATGAGGATGGGGAATTAACAAAGAAGCTGATACTACCAAGGAGTCTACCTTATCATTCTATTCTCGAGGAATTGCTTCAATAGCAAAAGCATCAAAACCTTCAATCTCTTACCTTTGATTCTTTGTGAAGAACATGTCTTTAACTTGCTTCACAATTAATTCAACATCTCCTCTTTCCTTTAGTAGTTTGATATTTCTCCTCTAGGCTTCTTCTATACCTAGAAGCAAAGCTTCATATTCTACTATATTATTAGTATTTTCAAAGGAAAGATTATAAGAAGAAGGGAATTTCTCACCATCAGGTGATATCAGTACTACACTAGCCCAGACCTATTTGAAAAACAAATTCTGTCAAACTCAAGAGTCCATAGCAAATCTTCTATTGTTGATTTCTCACCTATTTTCTCATTTTCAAACAAGATCAAATAGTTAGCAAAATTAGTTTCTTGATAAAGGATTTGAGATTTGGGATCATCGGATGAAAAGACTGTATATTTGGATTTGGCTTCAAGTAACAAGGTTACTTTCTCCTTCCCCATAGGTATAATAGCTTGGGACCAATCCATTTTAACTTCCCCTCCCAGGTTACGACAAAAAGTCCTGCTAAGAAGCATACCATAACTTGTAGGAATGTCTATTACTAAGATGGTGAGCTTAATTCTTTTCTGAGGGTAAGTAGCTAAAGACACTTGGGCATCCTTAATTTGACCTATTAGAGGTACTTGTTTTGAATCCATGGAATAACATTTGCCAAATTTTTTAGTTAAAGGAAGATCTAAATCTTTTGCTACTACTGCTAGCATTATATCATTAGAAGCACCTGAATCTATGATGCAATTGCTTAGCTTAAAGCCATGGAGAAAGAGGGAGATATAGAATGGATCAGGTTTGTGATTATAGGAAGGTTCATGAAATGTCCCTTTACTGATTTTTACATGGTATTTCTAGCCTCAAATCATATCTTTAAAATCAAACAACCAATATTACAAAGATCAACCAATTTTCCAAAAAAACCCAAATCGGGTATGTCCAAATTAGTGCCAAAAAACTTCACAACTTCACAAATTACTAATAAATCTGAGAATGGAAATTTTTACAGAAATTTAAGCAGCATAACAGTCTACAAATGACATTTCTAGATTTGTATAGCCTTTACACAACAGCTCACAAATGTAGGACAAAACTATGCTCAATCGGGCTCCCGAAATTAACAAACAATGCCCAGAAACACCACAAAAACACTCATAAACTATCTCAGAAGTTTAATTATGACCCAATACATATATTCAGCTCTATTTTAACATCTTAAAGTCTGAAATATAGTAGCAACCCGAACTAATATGAAACACTCAACTGAAAACACCAAACTCAAACCAAAAACAACCTCGAAAACCCACAGATCGGCACTATTCAGCACAAAGGCAAACTCTATATGAGCATGCACATGTAATGGCTTCAAAATCCCATCCTTAGCCTTCTTGGAAACCTACAAACTCCCATTCTTGGGTCTCCTTCTCCACAGGTTTGGCATCCTCTGAAGAACAACAAGAAAATTAGCAAAAATCAAGTTCTGGAATGAGTCCAAAATGCCTCCAAACCCCTTTTAAAGAGGGCATAACCCTAACTCACATCCAAGAGGGGTTAATAAAATATAATTTAATAATAATTTTTATTTATTATTCCATTGGTTTCCAAAGATTAGCCCCTTTTTTTCGACTTCACCTTTTTGGAGCCTGCTTGCCTTAGCAAAGATTATTATTTTTTAATTATTTGAATAGGGGACATGACAAGTCCTCCCCTCTCAAATATTGCTTGTCCTCAAGCAATGAAGGTTGGAATTCTCAAGAATATGTGCTCCTTCCCAAGTTGCATCCTCTAGTGGTAATCCTTTCCATTTGACCAAATGCTCTATGACGCTCCTATTTCTCAACCTTTTCTCTCTTGTATCCAAAATCTCTTCTGGTATCAAAACTAATTTCCCTTCATCATCAAGAGGTGGTAATTCTGTAGATACTATGGTTTGCTGGCCTAGAACCTTCTTTAAGCAAGATACATGAAAAATATTATGTATTTTTCTGTTTGGTGGGAGCTCCAATTCATAAGCTACCTCTCCTACCTTCTTGATGATTTTATAAGGCCCCTAGAACCTTGGCTTGAGTTTCTCTGCCCTACTCCTCTTCAAGGTGCTTTGCTTATATGGCTGCAACCTAAAAAATACCAAATCTCCCACCTCAAAAGATCTTTCAATCCTTTTCTTGTCAGCATATATCTTTTGTTGGTTCTGTGCATGTTGTAGATTATCCTTGAGGGACCTTATTATGTCTTGGCTTTGCTTGATGAAATCACTTGCTGCGGGTACTCTGCTATCAGAAAGTATTAGATCAACAAAGGAAAGGGAATCATAACCATAAAGAGCACAAAAAGGAGGCATACCAATAGACATGTGATGAGATATATTGTAACAATACTCCCCTAGGTGTAACCATTTCACCCAAGCTTGTTGTTGATTGGAAACATAGTTCCTCAAATATCCCTCTATCCATTTATTAACTATCTCTGTTTGTCCATCTGTTTGAGGGTGATAGCTAGTACTGGGAGTGAGTTTAGTTCCTACCAAATGAAAGAGATCCTTCCAAAAAGAGCTAAGGAATCTACTGTCCCGGTCACTAACAATGTTTCTAGGCAAACCATGTAATCTAAAAATTTCCTTGAAGAACAATTCGGCCACTTGTGATGCCTTGAAATCAGATGTGATAGGAAAGAAATGTGCATACTTAGTTAGTCTATCTAACACCACATATATGCAATCCTTACCTTGAACCTTGGGCAACCCAGTGATGAAATCCATGGAAATGCTTTCCCATTTTTGTTCGGGAATAGGAAGTGGCTGCAACAACCCTGCAGGAAAATTTTGCTCACACTTGCTTTGTTGGCATACCATACATTCCTTAATGTGTTTAAGGACATCCTCCTTCATACCCTTCCATGAAAATTTCTCTCAAATTTTCCTATATGTCTTGAAGTATCCCTGATGACCAGCCAAAGGTGTATCATGAAAGGCCCTCAATACCCTCTCCTTAGTTTTTGACCCTGGCACTAAGAAGATCCTGTTCTTGTAATAAATCAATTCATCAAAAACCTTGTACCTATTATCATCCACTAACTTATCCAAAATCTTGGTGGCAAATGAATCTTTAGCATACTCTAAAATTATGGAGACTTTCCAATCAGCAGAGATAGATGATAAGGAACACAAAGTGGGCTTTCTTGAGAGAGCATCAGCAACCACATTATTCTTTCCTTTCATGTATTCAATATCAAAATCATAAGCTTGCAATTTTCTTACCCATTTTTGTTGACGATCATTCAAATACCTTTGGTTCAAGAAGAACCTGAGGCTATTATGGTTTGTCTTTACAATGAATCTCCCACATACCAAATATTGTCTAAACTTATGAAGTGCATGCATGATTGCCAACATTTCCTTATCATAGATGGAGTAACCTTTCTCTGATTGATTTAATTTTCTACTCTCAAATGCTATTGGATGTCCCCTTTGAGTTAGGAAATCCCCTATACCTTCTCCAGAAGCATCACATTCAACAACAAAAGGTAAAGAGAAATCTGGAATTGCAAGCACAGGGCATGAACTCATTACCTCCTTAAGCTTATCAAATTTTTTTTTTTTGCACCTCTTCTGTCCAAACAAAAGCTCCTTTCTTTGTCAAATCAGTCAAGGGGGAAGCAAGCTGAGAAAATCCCTTGGCAAATCTCCTATAGTAGCTACACAACCCGAAGAAATCTCTCAACTGTGTAAGATTAGTGGGTGGAGGCCAATCCAAAATTGCCTAGATTTTTTTGTTGATCAACCTGTACTCCTTTAGAGCTTATAATATGTCCCAAATATAGGATCTCTGTCAAATGAAACTCACATTTAGATACCTTAGCATAGAAGGATTTCTGCTCCAAGATTCCCAAAACAGTGTCTATGTGCTTTAGATGCTCTTCCCATGTTTTACTGTATATCAAGATATCATCGAAAAATAGCAAAACAAATTTTTGAAGATGCTGACTGAATACCTTATTCATACAAGATTGGAATGTTGTAGGTGCATTAGTGAGTCTGAATGGCATAACAAGAAATTCAAAGTGCCCATAGTGACATCTGAAAGTAGTCTTTTCCACATCTTCACTCCTCATTGGGATTTGATGGTAGCCTGATCTTAAGTCAATTTTTGAGAAGTATACAGCACCATGTAACTCATCAATGAGTTCATCTATGCGTGGTATGGGATACCTATTTTTTATGGTCTTCTTGTTTAGCCCTGTAGTCTATACACATTCTCATTGTACCATTCTTTTTCTTGACAAGTACCACAGATGATGCAAATGGACTAGAGCTAGGCCTTATGAATCCCATGTCCAGGAGTTCTTTAATAGTTTTTTCAATTTCTTCCTTATAACCTCTTGGATGGTGGTATGGGGTTGTTATAACTGGTTTGGCACCCTGTTCTAACTCTATAACATGCTCAAAACCTCTATCTGGTGGTAATCCTGGAGGCAAATCATTGAAAACTATACTATGCTTATCAAGAATATTTTGAATTTCAAAATGGAAATTACCTTGATTCTTTGGAGAGCTTGTTGGTTGGATTATGACTCCTGCTGCCCATGTTACTTGTCCTCTTCGAAAAGTCCTCTCCATCCTCTTTGCAGAGACCGCCTTAGGTGCTCCATTCGATAACCCTCTCAATATGACTTCTTTCTCATTGGAATGAAATTTAAACTCCATAGTTTGATGGTTCATGTAATAGCCTCCGATAGAGTGCAACCATTGAACACCCAATACAAGATCTGTCTCCCCAATACCAACCACATAGAAGTCATCACATAACTCATAATATCCTAAGGTCATCTTGAGTTGTTTCACCACCCGTGTGCAAGGCATAGTGAATCCATCAGCTACAGTAACATTGAATCCCTTAAAATCTTCTGCTTTAAGCCCTCTTTTCATGACAAATCCCTCATCAATAAAATTGTGAGTTGCCCCACTATCAAGAAGAACAGTCAACCTTTGCCCTGCTAGTACCCCTCAAATTCAGAAGGGATGGTATCTTGGGACTCCTGATAATGCTGCTAAAGTGCCATCCTTGCTGATTTCTTTTTCTTTCTCTTCTTCTACCTCCTCCTTAGTATCATGAAATTCCTCATGCTCATCTAAATCAGATTCTGAAGCAACTTCAATATAGTGCACTTGACCTTTCCCCAAACATCTGTGTCCTGGAACCCATGGTTCTCTACAAGTAAAACAAAGCTTTTTCCTTCGTAATTCACTCCTAGTATCTTCATCTACCTTCTTTTTTGCCACATTTGTCACATCTTTTGGTGGTAGTGTTGGGAAAGTCTTTTTCTAAAAATTTCCCTTATGTTGCCAAGGATTTGGGGGTTTTTGATTAGTGATTGATTTCATAGGCACGCAAGTTTCAAGTTGCAAGCTTCTTCTGATAGCTTCCTGTAAGGTTGAGGGTGAGAAAGCCTTAACCAAACCCTTAACAGAATCTTCTAAACCATCAAGAAAAAGATAAACGATCCTCTTTTCACTCATATCAGGTACCATAATAGCCACTTTTTGAAATTCTTCTATATACTCATTAACTGATTTGGTTTGCTTCAACTTTGACAATTCTTTAAAGTACTCTTCATCATCCTTGAGGTCAAATCTATCTATCACTCTTTGACTGAAATCTTCAAATGTAGTTACCTGATCGTGACCTTGAGTAGTCATTCCATAATACCACCAATCATAGGCTGCATCTTCCAAGTGTAGACTTGCAAATTGAACAACATCACTCTCTTTCATGGGGTTAAGTGTGAAGAAAGTTTGTAATTTTTGTAGCCATGCTCTAGCTGAAATTTTATTTGTTCCATCAAAATTAGGTGTTGTAAATTTGCTTATTTTATTTTTGAGCTCTCTTCCACTTGTTTCATGCTCCCTCATGTTCTCTTTCTTGGGCATCAAAGTGTTCATTATATCCACATATTCTCTAAAAGGAACTGAACTATGAAAGTCATCATCTAAGCCATTATAAGTAGCTCTTAATGTAATCAAGTTACCTGTTACCTCTTCCACTGGATTAATGGTTGGATTTGGTGCTGGTGGCTCATCTGTAGGCAAGAAAATAGTTTTGGTTGATTTAGATGGTGTGGATCTCCCATTTCTTGGCTCCTCTGAAGTGCTCCCTTTCTCATTAATAGATGCAACTCCTTGTAATTTTTCTGTCAATATTTGCAAAGCCTCTCTAGTTTCCGCCAAACCATCCACTATTTACTTCTGAGTATTTTGGATGTCTTGGAAGAATTTCTTTGCCATCTCATCTGGATCAGCCATACTTTTTTCTTCCTTGGATTTTGTACTTTTTCTTTCAACTGGGGGTTTGATCAAAATTTCTTTATTCTTTTCTCGCTGCAAATATCTTTTTTCTCTTTCACTTAGTTGCATGCAATCATAAATTTTGACATGCAACTAATTAGAAGCAACATGCAACCATAAAATATGACATGCAAGATCTGGGTAGTTGTCAAAACTGACATGCAAGATTTGGGTAGTTATTAAAACTGACATGCAACTTCTACAAACCCTCAGGCTGGCAAGATCACGGCTCTGATACCACTGAAATGTCCCTTTACTGATTTTTACATGGTATTTCCAGCCTCAAATCAGATCTTT
This sequence comes from Cupressus sempervirens, assembly GCA_028749045.1. Lineage (NCBI taxonomy): Eukaryota > Viridiplantae > Streptophyta > Pinopsida > Cupressales > Cupressaceae > Cupressus > Cupressus sempervirens. Next base: position 48,576,671 of record CM053789.1, on the reverse strand, counting down.
AAAATCAAACAACCAATATTACAAAGATCAACCAATTTCCCAAAAAAACACAAATCGGGTATGTCCAAATTAGTGCCAAAAAACTTCACAACTTCACAAATTACTAATAAATCTGATAATGGAAATTTTTACAAAAATTTCAGCAGCATAAAAGCCTACAGAATGACATTTCCAGATTTGTATAGCCTTTACACAACAACTCACAAATGTAGGGCTCCCGAAATTAACAAACAATGCCCAGAAACACCACAAAAACACTCATAAACTATCTCAGAAGTTTAATCACGACCCAATACATATATTCAGCTCTATTTTAACATCTTAAAGTCTAAAATACAGCAGCAACCCAAACTGATATGAAACACTCAACTGAAAACACCAAACTCAAACCAAAAACAACCCCGAAAACCCACATATCGGCACTATTCAGCACAAAGGCAAACTCTGTATAAGCATGCACATGGAATGGCTTCAAACTCCCATCCTTAGCCTTCCTAGAAACCTGAAAACTCCCATTCTTGGGTCTCCTTCTCCACAGGTTTGGCAGCCTCTGAAGAACAACAAGAAAATTAGCAAAAATCAAGTTCTGGAATGAGTCCAAAATGCCTCCAAACCCCTTTTAAAGAGGGCATAACCCTAACTCACATCCAAGAGGGGTTAATAAAATATAATTTAATAATAATTTTTATTTATTAGTCCATTGGTTTCCAAAGATTAGCCCCTTTTTTTCGACTTCACCTTTTTGGAGCCTGCCTGCCTTAGCAAAGTTTATTTTTTTTTAATTATTTGAATAGGGGACATGACAGTTCAAGACTAATTTTGTCTAGTTGGATTATCTCTTCCTATTTATTGGATGTTTGTGTCTCAAATTTCTTTCCCTTGGGAGATTCCTTCTTCTATTGGGCGACTATTTTGTTGTCTCCAGAAGCCTTGACTTCATTGATCTATTTAGCTACTATAGCGGGAAATATTTGATTAACATATTCAATCAATTTATTAAGTTCACCAGGATTCATTCTCAAATATTCTGCAAGAGAAATTTGTATCCTTGATGCTTTACAAAACTCAACAATGTCAAATGTAGAGTCAGAATCAGCCCTCTTCAAGATGTGAGGAGTAGTTGTTAGAACAGGTGATGACTTACCCTCAATTTCTCCCTTTGCCTTCTATTCCTTGGCCTAAGTAAGAGTTGTACTATTTTTTTATGAACATCTGTTGTTGCAGTTCTTTTCCCTCAGGTCAACACCAAACATGAAGCCTCTTCCAAGGTTAATAAGATGTCATTACCCCTATCAAAATTAGATTCATACTTGAGGTAATAGCTTATGGAGTTGCCAAGTTCCTCAGAAGGTTCTTGCTCTATTATTACATTAGTGGAAGCAGATTTTTCTACTTCTAGTTGCTGATATCTAATATTTTTAGGGCAAGAACTTCCTTCATGATCATTTGTAAGATGAAAAAAACACACGTTATTTTTCCTAGGTGGAGCTTCAATTTGCAATTTTTGTTGACTTGAGGGTAATGTAAGCTATTTTCCTTGAAACTACTTTGCCCTGGATATTTTCTTTGAATATCTTGGTAATGAGTGTTCATTTTAGGGAGTTGCTTCTTAATAGTCATCACATCATTAATGAGCTTTTGAACTAATGGGTCTAATTTCTCTAAGGAAGACGGTTGAGGTTTATAACTCTACATCTATTTTTTCCATTTCCTTGTGGCTAAAAGGTCATCTTCTATTTCAATTGCCAGTCTTTGGGTAGCTTCAACATCTGCTACTCTATTTCTCCTTAAGTGAAAGCTAAAGTTTGGAGACATTGAATTAACAAAGAATCCTTTATGTTTCTCATCATTGGGTCTCTTGGCAGCAGAAATTTTGGGAATTATCTTATTAAATTTTGCTACAAAATTTTTCATGGGTTCATGTACTTCCTTTTTTAATTGGGTTAATTGAAGTAGCAAAGTATGTTCATCATCAGTAGATTTAAATCTATCTTCAAAAGTAGTACACATATGATTCCAGTTAGTAATGGAACCTTGGAGGAGATGGTGAAACCAATCAGCAACATCATCAATTAAGGTTTGTACAAATAGCCTCATAGCCACATCTTCATGTGCAATAGTGAAGACTGTAGATGCAGTATTAAAAGCATTGAGATATTCATCAGTTGATTTCTTTCCATCACCATTAAATTTGGGTAACACTTCTCTAACACAATTAGGAAGTGGATGTAGGTTATCTCCAAGAGCCAAGGGACCTACTTGTGTACCCGACAGGTTAGAAGCCATTTTGGGTGGAATAAAATTCAAAGGTTGGACATTTAAATGAGAAGGTATTAATGTCCCTAATAAGATTAGGGCTTGAAGGCTTGCAGTTACAGGGGTTGATTTCTTAGGAGAAGTTGGCCTATTTTTACTCTTGACAAACTTCTTTTGCTTCTTAGAGAGATTAGGGAAAAAATTAAGGCTCTTTACAAATTCATAAGCCTCATCAATGAACCCCTTCCTTTCTTCACTTCGAGTATAATTTTTACTAGCCAATTTATTACAGTATAGACCAACATTCAACACTCAGAATGGCCTTGGGATTAGTTTATCAACTATCACTTCTTCATTAGCAATTGGTACACCTCTAATGAGTTTTTCCCTTTCTTCTTCTCTTTTGAGCACTTGGTTAACCTGTGTAAACTATTCTAGGCTTGTTATGAGTTTCTAGGCTTGTGCACTTAGATCTAAAATAATGTCCTCTTGAGTATTATCAAACCCTAAGCCTGGTTGAAGTACTAGAAAAATTTTGTGATGAGCCAAAACCATTTTAGTCTTCCCTAGTAGAGTTGCCAAAAACTATTAGTAAATAGTTTTCACATATGGGCTCATATGCAAAATAGAGAAAAAGTGTATACCAAAAAATCAATTCCTAAAAGGACTAAGGAATTATCTACTTAAAATTTCCTCAATGAAAATAGGCTCAACTACCTTTATTGCAAATATAAAAAAATTTGATCTTAAAACTCAACAGAATAACCTTTTTAGAATCCAATCTACTAACATTGTTGAATCAACTTATTCTATCTCATCAATACAAAACAAACTTTTATGCTAAAGAACCACTTGAATTTAACTATGAGGGTTATCCACATAACTAAAAGTTAAATAATCAAGTAGGAAGATTTAATAAAATTAACTTCTCATAGCATCCCAAGTCCTGAATTGACAACTTCAAAATCAATAACAAACATAGCTAAGAGCTTTTGCATAAATAGTATCTTTAGAAATACTGATTTAAATAGGTAGACAATAGTATCTACTTACAAAGCCATTAACCAAAATCAAACTACAGAGTTTTCTTCGTATTTGTAGAGTTTTGAAATGTTACTTCTAAACTTGGAATTAAACCACAAACAATAATAGCTTTGTTTATCAATCTGTTGGAGATTTCTAACCCCTATACCATACTAGTTATTAAATATTTATAGGCATGGGGTTGGACAACTGCCAAAATTACCTCACTAGGAGTAAATAGTCTCTTGGTTAACATAATTGTTAATCGAAATGCAAGAAAATAAAAACAACAAAAGAAAGAACAACTAAGCGACTAAGTGTAACTACTTCTTCCCATCAGGTCATGCCATCTCCACTAGCCAAGATCCTTTCTACTTTCTATGTTTCATAGGTAGGAAAAAAGGCTAAAATGATGGACTAATGTGGTAGACTGATATAGGCAAACCATTGTTTCCAGATCTCCTTTTCTTTCCTTAGTTCAACTAACTTTCCTTCATGCACTTCTAGGTGCTTTAGATTAATGATTAGCATGGCCTATGTATGAGCTACATTAGAAAAATCTTTCTTAGTTTGAGCTTCTTGTCCTAGAGTTCTTGGAACTTTTCCTAAACCTCCCTAATTACCTCTTCGAATTGGGCAACAGAGTCATCTTCCTTACCTGTGAACTACTTGACAAACCACTTAATGTCATTTTGAATTATTTGATGTATGATCTTAAGTTCTTGTAGCTTTTCCTTGATCTTGATCACACCCTATATTAATTCTTCATTTTTCCATTCAATGTAGTCTTTAATAACATATAGGGCCTTTTCATCCAAACCAACCATAGGACATTTGGCCTAAAATTTCTACAATCCAAATTCTTGAACATCTTCTAGGCACATTACTACCTTTTCCCAATTATTTCGCTCCTTCTCATAGCCTTCATTGCTTGTTTCCACCTTTTTAGTAATGGTTGATATTTCCTTTGAAGCTTCATCTAGGTGACCTATGTGTTTTATGGTGTCGTCTAGGATGCATTGTACCCATTCTCCTGCTATTTTTACCACTGCTTTATGTTTGTGTAGGTTCTCTAGTGATTTCTGGTTAGTTGTAGAGGACACATCAACAATTGCTGACATCTCACTGATCAGCTTTGCCTCCGGGTGAAGGATAGCATTAATATATTGTGCCATGTTCTTGATAGTTTCCTTCATTTCTTGTTTTTCATGTCCATCTTTCCATACTCTATGCACAATATTTTTATTGGAGGCTTCAAAGAATTCAATATCAACCTCACGGTTCCATTTTCCTAGATCAACTTTTGTTGTCTAGTAGTCTTGAGGTGTTAGAAAATCTTGTGAGCTTCCATCTAGTGGTGTAGCTATCTCTGCTAACCAACACCCAAAATTCTTATTAAAATTAATCCTTGCTTTAGTCCTCACCTTCTTCACTTTAGGCATCTTTCCTAGGCACTTACTGACTAAATCATTGATCGGCATGGATAAAGGAACCATACTCATCTTCTTTTCCACTGAAGTCTCTAACTGTTTAGACATGACTTGGTCCTTATCTTTAGCAAGGGAGAATTTGGCTAAGGCAAGACTACCATCTTGGCTTTTGGTATTTACTGGCAAGCTCTGAGGCTCTGGTACACTGTCTGCCATAGGCATTTCTTCTGCAACCTCAAGATCAACTATTATGGTACTCCTACTCTTGGTGTTTGACACTTTCCTCATTCTTGAATGGGTCACCCACTTTTCCTTAGGAGTACCTTCTTGAACTTGAACTTAAAGTGGCTCTAGAACTACTTCAACTTCAACTTCAACTGGACCTGCAACAAGATCATGAATATTTTGATTAGTTTTTTCTTTTCACTTTTTGGGAGTCTTTTTACCTTTGATTTTTGAAAACCTCCTAGAAATATTAGGAGTGGCAATAGTTTTTTATTTTATCCATTTTGTAGTTCTAGCTAGCACATCTTTAGTAAAGGAGTAAACATCATCTTCTTCCCTTCTTCCCTAGTCAATTTTGGGAATGGGCATGCATTCAATCTGATTGATGTAGAATGGGTCACGCATTTCTTTAGAATCCTCCTCTTTTAGCCCACATGTATCTAGTTCCACGTTAAACATATTGATTTTTTTAATAGTGAGTCATGACCACAGTCTCCTTCTTACTTCAAATTCATTAAGGTAGTTTTCCCAATAATCTTCTAATTGTGGGATGTGAAAAAGGGATGCTATATTCTTAACATTATTTCTAACAAAACTTGTATAATCAAAATCTTCTTGAGAAGAGAAGGATTCAAAGCACAAATAAGCCAATGATTCCTTTGCTAACATAGCTTCCTTTAGATTGGGGCATCTATAATGTCCAATTTCAAAAGGGAAAAATGATAAAGAAGACCTCTTGGAAACTTGAAAAGACTCTAGTACAGAGAAAAATTTCTTGCATACTTCATATAAAACCATAGAAAATAAATGCATTGGAAAATACCCCCATGAGTGATTTGCTTTAAATGCCCCTGAAATCTACATGCTTATTGACATTTTGTGTCATCATGGAATGACAAATTTAGCCTTTTGCAAACTGTTACCATATCTGCACACATACCACCTTAAAATCCTCTATTTATAATATCACATGCCTTGGGAAACATTTTTTACTAGGGTGTACCTTACTTTTATCTTGAAGATTGAAAACTTGCATGAAAATAAGCATCAGTATGTAAAATCGACATCAAAGCTAAAGTTAAAGTTTTGGTTGATTGAGCTTCAACTTTAACTTTGTTTGTACTACAATTGACTCGGGGAATGAAAAGGGATATGACACATGGAAGATTGACATGGGGTTGAAATTGAAGGTGAAGTAAACTAAAACTTCAAGTTCAACTTCAAAGTTAAGAAAAGGCTTAGAACTAAACCATGGCTGAGGCACGAGAAAAGTATAAGTGGTAATAGTTATAATCTTAATGGTTTAAGTAGTTCAAACATTTACCTGTAGAGTACTTTAAGGAAATCGATTTAAGGAAAATTATTATTTAGGTAAATCCTTATTCCTATTCAAATAGATACTTGGGTTAACCATACAGAAACGAAGAATACTTTTACTTGAGACATACTTTGAAAATGGAAATTGAAAACTTTACTGATAACCTTAACTATGTGTGTTTACAAAACAAACCAAACTATTAGATTATTCTTCCTTCTATGTGATGTCTATGTTTGGTGTTTGGGTGGTCCTAGAGTGTTGACTAGTTTAGGACATTTACCAGAGGCTTGGGAGTTATGTGATTGTGATGTTATGATGTTTTGATCTTGATCTCAATTATTTTTACTTAACCATGTATGTGATGGTATGCTCTATGATATGGTAGTTTTTAATGTTTGTTATTGCTATCCAGTCTTCTTGTGTGAAGATGAGGTGTATGTTTAAGAGATATCCGACTTAACCATTTTTGAGTCTTCAATCAGTTATACTTGGGTTACTTTCTAGTCACCTTGATGGGACTTAAGTGTTTTCTTTGATCTTGGTGATTTCATGTTGTGACATGTTTGACTTGACCATTATGAGTCATGATCAGTATTATTATTTTGGGATAATTTTTGGTTGCTTGTTGAGAACCAATGGACATTGTGATTTATCTTTGATGCTTTCCAGTTTCTCGTAGATAACTGATGTGATTATTATCATTATCTTTATGATGCTTTTCAGTCACCTATATAGGACTAAGGTGATTTTATTATGATTCTGTGATTTATGATTTCATGAGCCTAGGTTAGGTAATCTATACATAGTGTCAGGAAGTGGCTTGCAATGGGGGCTAGGTCCCTAAGTGGTTACCAGGGTAACTCATTGTAAGTTTTTTAATAACTGAAAACATTTACACTAAATGGGGATTAAAATGAACCTAACAAGATTTAATTGTATGTTCTCGCCCATGCCTTGAGTGCTAGTACAAACTAGGATGGGAGTAGAGTGAACGCTTGGTTGCGACCTTGCATTTTGTAGTATGCCTTGTCAATATAAGAGGATACTAGTGGCCATAGTGGGATCACTAGGGACCCAAGAGTCCTAAGGGACTACTCGGGTAACTCTAAGTGTTATTCATGCGATGGCACTTGCTCACTTACATAGCAAGTTTCCTACATGTCTTATGTGCCTCTGGGTGTAGATGTCGATCTATGTTGGAACCTTTGAGTTAGATGCTTCTAGGATTTCCTGGACTTATAAATTATTTTGATATTGGTTTGATATCCTATTTGTGACTTCAGACTATCTCCTCAGTGTGGTGGGAGTGGGCCATTTAGGTTCTACGTGGTCAGGTGGTAGTGCTTTTTACTCTTACCATTGAGATCTGTCTGTAGTCTCTATGGCTAGAGCTTCTTGGGATGATGTTATTTATTGATTTATTTCCTTATATTTATGATTAGCATGTGATAGGTGACATTATCTACTTTGTAGGATCATCTTATGCCTTATTCTAGCATGTTAGATTTCCTTATGCTTATGTTGTAGTATTTTTAGTAGTGACATCCCTATTACATACTGATGATATTATCAGTGACTTGGAATGTTATGTGTGGGGGATGGCTAGGGCCCATGATGGTCTTATGATGCTATTGACAGTTGGGAGGAACCACACATTTAGTGAGTTGTGTTTTATGATGGATAGCTGTATTTCATTTTGGATGTTTATATATTTTATGATGGATGGATGTATCATGTATGGTCGATGATTTCATTTATTTTATTATACTTGTATCATGGGTCCAAGGAGGATGTTGTATTTATATTTCTTCATATATATATATATATAAATATATATATTCTTTTAGTCTTTCATATCCTATGACATGTATAGTGGATGACTGAGTATTTTGAATTTCGTTTGCCAAGAGGCATTCAGAACAAATGTATATTATGGACATTGGACATTATAATTATTCTTTCACATGGATGTGGTATTTGTTAGACTTAGCTTTAATTAAATTTAAATGTGACTCAATGTCTTAGGATCCTTAAGGAAGGTAACCTATTATGCATGCTTATAGTTGATTGTATGTTATTGCTTCTACCACTATGTGTTTGATGTGTATGTTGTATCTTTCTTGTTTCAAAAAAAAAAAAGTTTGGTAGACTTAGTAAAAATTTAATTTAATTCTTTCGGATCCCTTGGTAGGGCATTACAACCTCTACTATGGATTGAGATGTACATTTTTTCTTCTTGTTTGTCCAAGACACTAGTCTTTTACCAAGAAATAATGCTTCACCACTAGTGCTTTTTCTTTCATCAAGACTTCCTACCCAATCAACATTAGTAAACACCTTTAAGTTAAGATTTCCTTGAAGTTTGTACAATAAGCCATAGTCTTCAATACCTTTCAGATATCTCAAGATTCTTTTGATTGCCATCATATGTTTTTGTCTAGGATTTGCTGAGAATTTTTCCATTATCCCAACTGCTAAGGCAATGTCAGGCCTTGTATGTACTACATACTATAATTTCCCAATCATTGATCTGTATAAGGTCTAATCTACTTCTTTGGAATCATAATTTTTGGAGAGCTTATGTCTAGTAGACATAGGGGTTCCAACTAGTCTTGAATCTTCCATTCCAAAAAAATTTAGTATCTCCTTGATATACTTAGATTGAGTGATGTAGATACTATTTTTCTTTGCCATATCTACAATCCAACAAAGAATTTTATCTCACCAAACATGAACATCTCAAATTCTTTACTCATTTCTTCTAAAAATTCTTTATATAGGCCATCATTTTCTTTAATAGGTTATCATCAACAAATATTTCTACCAACACAATCTTCTTGTTCGGTCCTTCTTTGATATACAAACTATTGTTATCGTTTGTTCTTTGAAAACTGATCTATATCAAATAGTTATGTAGTCTTTCATACCAAGATGTGGGAGCTTTTTTGAAACCATAGAGTGCTTTGTGTAATTTGCAGAACATGTCTCTTTTGTTAGGATCTACAAAACCTTTTGACTATTTAGTGTAGACTTCCTCATCAAGAATTCCATATTTCAAGAATGCAAATTTAACATCCATTTGATATACTTTAAATCCTCTATGAGTTGCATATGCAAGTAGAGTTCTAACACCTTCTAATCTTGCAACAGGGGCAAAAGTCTCACCATAATCAATACCTTCTTCTTCAGAATAACCTTTACATACCAATCTTTCTTTGTTTCTAAATACTTTTTCATCTTCATTTAGCTTATTTTTGAATACCCATTTTCTAACAATTACATTGTTATCCTTAGGTGTAGGAACAAGAGTCCAAGTGTTGCTCTTCTTTATCTATTGTATCTCTTCATTCATAGTTTCAATCAAACTTTCATTTTCTAGAGCATCTGTAACATTTTTGGGCTCAAATTCAGCAAGTAAACATGTACCTTTTAATTTGCTTCTTGTCATTGTTCCATCTAATTTTTTGGCAATGATCTAATTAGGTGCATGATGCCTTCTGATATATCTTGCTAGAATAGGTTCTTTGGGCATTGAGTGAATTCTATTGTCTTCAGTATGAACTTGAACTTCAAGCTCAGGTTTTTTTATTTGTGTCTCAGGTCCATTAGACTCAGTTTGAACTATCTTTGTAGCCTTTGAATCTGACTCAGTTTGCACTTCTTGCAACTCAGTAGTCATTGGAAATTGAAGGAACTTGGGAGATGAAGTCTCCTTTCTTTCAAGTAGATTTGGTAGGATATCAGGTTCATAGTAGACAAATCTTCTGTAATCATCTGGCTCCTTTTTTCTTTCTTCTCAACTCTTTTCTATAAATTTATCAATTCTCACATGTGCACTTTCTATAATCTTATGAGTGGAAAAATTCAAACATTTATATGCTTTACTTTTGTAGGAGTATCCTAGAAATATGCTTTCATCACCTTTTACATCGAATTTGCCTTTCCTAGATTATTTCAAGATATAACATGTGTTGCCAAATACTTTCAAGTAACTTACATTGGGATTGTAGCCATACCATAGTTCATAGGGATTTTTTTGAGTCTTTCTTCAACTAAACTCAGTTCAAAGTATGAATTGTAGTGCTGATGGCTTCCTTCCAGTATTTGATAGCAAGATTCTTTTCAATCATCAATGTTCTTGCACAATCCATGATGGATCCATTTCTTCTTTCAACTATTCCATTCTACTGAGGTGTACAAGGGGCTGATAAGTTTGTCTTTTGATTCCTCTTTCAATGCAAAAATTATTGAATTCATTTGAGATGAATTCACCACCTTTGTCTGGTCTTAAACACTTCAATCTCTTTCCAGTTTCTTTTCTACTATTGCCAAATACCATTTGAGTTTCTCAAAAGCTTCTAATATTTTTTTATATACATCGCAGTCATCATTCTAGAATAATCATCAACAAAAAGAATGAAAATTGTTCTCCACTATAATTTTCTATTCCAATGGGTCCACATAAGTGACTATGTACAATTTCCAAGACTTCTTCTGAGTAGTATTTTTCGCTCTTAAAACTAGTCTTTCCCATTTTATCAATTTGAAAATTTTTGCACAAACCAACATTAGGTTTCTTCAAACTAGGAATGCCTCTTACTCTTCTAAGTTTTCTTATCTTGACCATATTATTAAAGTTTACATGACAAAGTCTCCTATGCCATAACCAAATTTTTTGTACTTGAGTAGTAAAACATGAGCATTCACCAAGATCAAGATAAAATAGATTACCTTTTGTTTTCTTGCTTGATCCAACCAGATTTCCTTTTTCATCCAACAATTTTGCCTTGCCATTCATGAATTCTACCTTGAATCCAATTTTTTTCAACTATACTAGACTCAATAGATTATTCTTTAGTCCTTCAAACCAATAGATATTATCACATATAAGTTCATTAGTTAATGAGATACAACCTTTTCCTTTTATGAAACAAGGTTCATTATTTCCAAACCTTACACTACCTCCATCATAGTATTCAAAATGTTCAATTTTTATTTTATTTTAAATCTCTATTAATATGGTGTGAACATCCACTATCAATAATCCATGTATTTCTTTTGCTAACATGAGAAATAAGTGCCTTCCTATCTTCTTCATGATCAGATTAATCTTTCATAGCAATATACACCATTTCATCTTCACTAATATTAGAATCTTTAGCCATAAAAAAAATTTTCTTACCTTTGTCCTTGTGGGTTTTGTGACTTTTGGATTCCTTCTTGCCTTTATACTTGTGGGATTTCTTCTCATCTTTGCTTTCTCTATTTGGACACCTAGCAACAATATGACCAATTTCTTCACAAGAAAAGTAGATTAGAGGGATTTTACCTTTGTACTTTCCTCTACATTTGGAATATTTCTTTGCAAGTAGGGCTTCAACAATTTCAAGATCACTTGCAAAACTTTCTTCAGTTTCTTTCTCACTTCCTAATTGATTTTTCTTTGACTTCTTCCTCTTTTCTTTAAGTGAGAGTCTGGCTTCAAATGCAAACTCAATATATTTGGAAATAGGAACATAGTTATCATAGTTATCTAGCTCAAAGGTTGTCAATCTTCCAAGTAGAGCATCCAAGCTTAATTTTTTATTTAGATCACATCTCTTTTCTTGAATAGAAGACACTCTAATTGCATAGATAGGAAGAAGAGTTCTATGTACCTTACTTACAATAGTTTCATCCTTAATGTCTCCTCCAGATGCTTTGATTGCATTTACACTAGCTTTGATTCACTCCACATTTTTTGCAATGTTTTCATCTTCTCTCATTCTCATTTGGTCAAATTATCCTCTGAGACTTTCTGCTTTGGCACTTCTTACATTTTCATCTCCTCCATAGATATCTTTTAGTTTGGTCCACATTTCATGAGCAGTTTTATAGTCTTTTCCCTCATCAAATTCAATGTAACTGAGAGTAGATGCAATATCAATCATCACGATGTTATTGTTCTTCTTCTCAACAATATTATCAATTGATAATGTTCCCATGGGAGTTTTTTATTTAGTATCAAGATACTTGCAACTTGAATTAGTGATAGTAGCTAGATGTAACCTCATAAGTCCTTGCCATGCTACAAAATTATCTCTATTTAGATTTGGCATCTTTCTTTTATAAGGACACCTAATCTTTAGCTCAAGTCCTTGAAACCTTCTCTACAAGCACCAAAAGCTCTAATACCAACAATTGGAAATATAAGAGGAGTAATTGAGAGGGGAGGGATGAATCAATTACTACTAAATTAAATCTTAGATCCGTTAGATGTCAAAATACAATTTGAAAGCTAAATTTTGCTGATGCTCAGTAAATACATATAAAATGTAGTAAACTGATAAATACTGAATTTACTTAGTAAAAAATTAACTTTGTAGATCTTAATATATTATCAAAGATTATCATTACTTGAACTTTATTGCAAGCATGAAAGAAATGGCATGAACACATATGACACCAAGACTTAATGTGGAAACCCAATTTGGAAAAAAATACTAATTGTAACTAGTTACTATTTTCACTCTTCTGAAGTGAGCCATATTATATAATTAGGATCCAACCCTATTAAAGGCTAGAAAGCACACCATTAGGTGTGACCTTGTTAAAGGATTTAATCACCTTTTTAGGAGTGGCCTTGTTAGAGGTCTTGAGATAATTCAATAGAACTACCACCTTGTTAGAGGAATTACAAATACCTATTAAACCAACTCTGTTAACAGATTTAGATCACTACTACAATGGTTAGAGAATAAAAATGAGTTGACTTGATTTAGATACAACTGAATTGCTGATTAAAGATCTTTGTTCTAGCTTGTACTTAATCCTTCCTGATTGAATATAGCTTTTCTACTCCAGAAGGATATTCTTCTTATCCTTCAAATTTGCTTCCTATCCTCATCCCTTAAAATTCATTCGTAATAGCTTACACACTTTGAAACCACAACTTGACCTTATAATTATATCTTTCACATTTTCAAGTACACTCAAATATAACTTAGAATTATTAATATTCATCACCATAGTTGGCTAGAACCAATAGATAAATCAATTGAGCTTAATATGCCAAAATAAGAAAATCTTTTGTTAGCCGACCCAACTTGGTAGACACTAACTTAGAAGCAATTTCTTGTGTTAACCAATGAAGATTAGTTAACACTATAAACTTGTGAAAATAATTTGGTAACTAAGTCATCTTGGTTAGCACTAGTTCCATCCAACTTTCATTCATTAACAGAGTGAGCTCGATTAACACTCATGTGCATGTTTTTCTTTGATGCCCAAGTGGATTCAATAGACATTGCTTTCTAAACTAGGCAACCATAGGAACACCTGGTAGAATATGAAATGTCCCTTTACTGATTTTATATGATATTTCATGCCTCTAATAATATTTTCAAAATCAAACAACTAATATCAAAGATCCACCAAATTTCTCGAGAAACCTCAAATCGGGTATGCCAGAAATAGTGCCAAAAGCTTCACAGGTTCACCTATTATTAATAAATTTGAAAGTGGAAATTTTTACAGAAATTTGAGTAGCATAACAGCCTATAAAATGAAATTTCTAGATCTTTATAACATGCAAACAATAGCTCCCAGACGGAGGACAAAAACAATGCTCATCGGGCTCCCGAAAATAGCACAAAATAGCCCGAAAACACCACAAAAACACTAATAATCTATCTCAAAAGTTTAATCACATCCCAATACATAAATTAAGCTCTATTTTAACATCTTAAAGTCTGAAATACAACAAAAACCCAAACTGATATGGAATAATCAATTGAAAACACCAAACTTGTACAAAAAACACACCCGAAAACTCACAAATCTGCACTGTTCAACACAAAGGCAAACTCTATATGAGCATGCACATGGAATGGCTTCAAACTCCCATCCTTAGCCTTCCTAAAAAACTGCAAAATCTCATTCTTGGGTCTCCCTAGAAACCTGCAAACTCCCATTCTTAGGTCTCCTTCTCCACAGGTTTGGCAGCCTCTGAAGAATAACAAAATAATGAGCAAAATCAAGTTCTAGAATGAGCCCAGAATGCCTCCAAACCCATTAAAAGAGGGAATAACCCTAACTCATGTCCAAGAGGGGTTAATAAAACATATTTTAATAATAATCTCCATTTATTAGTCCATTAGCTTCCAAAGATTATCCCCTTTTGTTGAAACTTCGCCTTTTTGGGCCTGCTTGCCTTAGCAAAGATTATTATTTTTTAATTATTTGAAAAGGGCGCATGACAAGTCCTCCCCTCCCAAATATTTCTTGTCCTCAAGAAATTGCTGAAAAATAAACCAATCAATCCACCAGGATCCCAAATGTAGTCATGAACTATACTACTGCCAATTAACACAGGCTCCTGCAATATCCTTTGCAATATGACCAAGAGGAATACATAATCAAACTAACAACTACAGCTCAACCAAACTCCAAAATCACCACTACCACAACTAGAAACCCATAAGACACAAACTCTTAGAACATCAAAACCCTAGTAAAGTGGACAAATCAAACTACCAACACAATAAATACCATCAATGCATCCCACTGGCCTATACGGAATGTACAATCCAACTCTACAACAATGGTGAACGCTCTCAAATGAAACTATACCAAGTATGGAGAATCCACACACTTTACAACTTCTCCAGTCAACACAACTCTGTAGATCATCGACCAATGTCTCATAACCATAACTCCCATGCACCCCTGATGGTGAAAAGCCATCACAAGATAAACAACAAGAAATGGAACCCAAACCAAATTTTCCTGCCATCAAATCCTCAACACAAGGATCAAATGCTAACTGATGTACATACCCTACAATATAATGTTGATTAAAAAAACCAACCTCAGTCAATAGCTCACCATGAACAAGTGATACAACCCACTGTGATTGAGCACTAGCTAAGTCAGGAGACGTCATAGCCAAAGGATTAGAATCAATAACAACACCCACTAAAGCATCACTCCCAAACTCCTGCTCTAAGTCACATATTATCAAGCTGTCAACTGCAGAACCTATCACCATGTCATGCCCATCACAACTCTCATCTTGAGGCATCAAACTGTCCCATAACTGATGATAAGCACTAGGAACCAAAGTACATCTCTGTATCATCATCTCATCAACATGGTCATCAAAGGTAGATTGATGAGCATACCTCACAGTGCAATGTTGATAGAATGCACCAATCTCAGTCAATGGCTCAGACTGCAATCTAGATGTAACTAACTGCAATTGATCACTAATCAAGTTGGAACTGACTACTACCTCTGAAGACATTGCCAAGGGAGTAGTATTACTATCAAGAACCATGCCAACTATCGGCTCACCAACATCACACATTGTCTTTGATACAACATCTCTAGTCTTCGTGCCATTAGAGCTAGAGGTCACCACCATGTCAGGCATACCACAACAATCCGCTGCATTACCCAAATCAACTAAACCTGACTCTAGTGGGGATGAACCCGATATGCCAATGTTAGTATCAAGGATGGATGCATCCCCATCTCCACTATCTTTGAAAATCTTGACCATGGATATCCTCGAATCATCAGACACCACAGCTTGTGACTGTACAGAATCTAGTAAAGACTGTAGTTTCTCTAACTCCATGGTCACCTTAGCCAAATGAAATTGTGACTCCTTGAAAGCCAACTGTGTACTCTCAAGAATCTCAGAAGTCACCTCAAGCTGCTGAGTAAGCTCACTCACCTCATCTTCCTTGGCCAAAAATTCATCATATGCTGTACTGCCCCACTCCATAAGATAATCTCTATCGACTACCAACTGCATATAATCCTATCTCAAAATTTAGATAGCCTCCCATAAAGAGTGGAACTCTGTCAAGGAAAGATAACTACCTCCCTGCTCATCACTAGTAGGAGAACCCCATCCATAAACTGCTAATAATTGATAAGTAGCATCGAAATGCTGGCAAGTGATAGCAATGTCTCGCTCACTAACTCTCAACTGATTAGACACATGATGGCACTGGCTAGACTTTCTCCTACAAACCTCCTCTGATGCACTGTCTAAAGGAGTATCCTCAAAGTTACTAGTCTCTAGAGTATTACCATCCATGTCCTATGAATCAACTCTAAAGCTCATATCAACAAATGGAGTATCAAAAACTATAGCATTGCTGTCCAACTCCTTTGTACCCAAGGAAACTAAGTCTTCAAAACTACCCACTACATCCTCCTGGATGTCATCAATGCCAATATGATCCTGGGACTCATCTATACACACTGCCAAATATGAAAGATGATCAACACATTCCAGCAAGTATGGTCAATTGGATATATGAACAAAGCCCAACACTGGTGTATAAAAACTAATACCAACATTGGACAAGCTGCTAGCACAAGAAAAGACAACACCATGCAATCTGCTAATCAAATCCATGATAGCACCCAAACACACACTGCTACCAAAAAGTGTTAAATATCTCCAGTCAACTGAATCCCAAATGCCAATATAACAATCTCGAGTCCATATCTGTAAACTAGAATCAGCTAGTAACTCAAGCAAAATCCTCACTTGAGTAATATGACCAATACCAACTAACTCCACATACCTATCATGATGAGATAATGAAGTCACAATATTATCTTTGTTCACTTTCAGCTGGCGAGATAAATCATGTGAAGTACTACTAGCCTCAACCTCATGTGACAAAGCATCTAACTGTGCCTGGTACTCTCTCTCAAAAAAGTCATGAATGCTCAACGTCTGCTCATCTCCACTAGGTATCTCACCATCATGCACAACAACATCCTCATAATCATCATCCTTGAGGTCAAATCTATCTATCACTCTTTGACTAAAATCATCAAATGTAGTTACCTGATCATGACCTTGACTAGTCATTCTATGATACCACCAATCATAGGCTGCATCTTCCAAGTGTAGACTTGCAACTTGAACAACATCACTCTCCTTCATGGGGTTAAGTGTGAAGAAGGTCTATAATTTTTGTAGCCATTCTCTAGCTGAAATTTTATTTGTTCCATCAAAAGTAGGTGCTATAAACTTGCTTATTTTATTTTTGAGCTCTCTTCCACTTATGTCATGCTCCCTTCTATACTCTTTCTTGGGCATCAAAGTGTTCATCATATCCAAATATTCTCTAAAAGGAACCAAACTACGAAAGTCATCATCTAAGCCATTGTAAGTAGCTCTTAATGTAATCAAGTTACCTGTAACCTCTTCCATAGGATTGGTGGTTGGATTTGGTATTGGTGGCTCATCTGTAGGCAAGAAAATAGTTTTGGTTGATTTAGATGGTGTGGATTTCAGATTTCTTGGCTCCTCTGAAGTGCTCCCTTTCTCATTAATAGATGCAACTCCTTGTAGTTTTTCTATCAATATTCACAAAGCCTCTCTAGTTTCTACCAAACTATCCACTGTTTGCTTCTGAGTACTTTGGATGTCTTGGAAGAATTTCTTTTCCATCTCATCTAGATCAGCCATACTTTTCCCTTCCTTGGATTTTTTACTTTTACTTTCAACTGGAGGTTTGATCAAAATTTCTTTATTCTTTTCTCGCTGTAAATATCTCTTTTCTCTTTCACTTAATTGCATGCAACTATAAATTTTGACATGCAGCTGATTAGAAGCAACATGCAACCACCAAATTCACCAAGAACTAAAATGCAAGTGATTAGAAGTGGAATGCAACCATAAATTTTGACGTGCAAGATTTGGGTAGTTGTCAAAACTGACATGCAAACTTCTACAAACCCTCAGGCTGGCAAGATCATGGCTATGATACCATTGAAATGTCCTTTTACTGATTTTATATGATATTTCATGCCTCTAATCATATATTCAAAATCAAACAACTAATACCACAAAGATCCACCAAATTTCTTAAGAAACCCCAAATCGGGTATGCCAGAAATAGTGCCAAAAGCTTCACAGCTTCACCTATTATTAATAAATCTGAAAGTGGAAATTTTTACAAAAATTTTAGCAGCATAAAAGCCTATAAAATTACATTTCTAGATCTATATAAATTTCACACAATAGCTCCCAGACGGAAGACAAAAACAATGCTCATCGGGCTCCCAAAAATAGCACAAAATAGCCTGAAAACACCACAAAAACACTAATAATCTATCTCAAAAGTTTAATCACATCCCAATACATATATTCAGCTCTATTTTAACATCTTAAAGTCTGAAATACAACATCAACCCAAACTGATATGAAATACTCAATTGAAAACACCAAACTCGTACAAAAAACACACCCGAAAACCCACAAATCTGCACTATTCAGTACAAAGGCAAACTCTATATGAGCATGCACATGGAATGGCTTCAAACTCCCATCTTTAGCCTTCCTACAAACCTTCAAATTCCTATTCTTTAATCTCCTTGGAAACCTGCAAACTCTCATTGTCGGATCTCCTTCTCCACAGGTTTGGCAACCTCTGAAGAATAACAAAGAAATGAGCAAAATCAAGTTCTGGAATGAGCCCAGAATACCTCCAAACCCCTTAAAAGAGGGAATAACCCTAACTCATGTCCAATAGGGGTTAATAAAACATATTTTAATAATAATCTTCATTTATTAGTCCATTAGCTTCCAAAGATTATCCCTTTTTGTTGAAACTTCGCCTTTTTGGGCCTGCTTGCCTTAGCAAAGATTATTATTTTTTAATTATTTGAAAAGGGGACATGACAGAATTAAAAAACTATCTTCATTGCCCGAGTGAGCTTGGAATGCATTAACTAATAATGATATGACATTTTTGTAACATCAAAGACAACACATAATTAATTAATTATATCCAAAACCTTCTACATATTAAGCATTGTCACACATGATCTTTTCTATCAATTTTAATGACCATTTACCTTTTATTAGACAAGATGCATCATTACCAAATCTAACACTATTTCCATTTTAATATTCATGGGTAATGAAATTTCTTTTATCTCTAGTCATGTGATGGGAACATTCATTATCAATGATCCATCTATCACTTTTGTTCACATAAGGTATTAATGTAGCTGCATCATCTTCATCAAAATAATCTTTTATAGAAACATCCACAACTTCATCATCATGGTCATCAGATCCATCTTTTTATTCCTCTTCAACAATGTATCAAACCTTTTTTCTTTGTCTTTATAGTATTTTATGTTCTCATCTCTTTTACCTCTATACTAATCTCCACTTCTATTGTTCTTCTCTGGACACCTTGCAACAATATAACCAACCTAATTACAATTGAAATATATGATAGGTAACTTACCTTCATATTTCCCTTTGCCTCTATGAAATCTCCTAGCCAATAATGCTTCAAGTTATTCTACATCATCTTCATTTATAACACTATCACTAGAAACATGCTTGGCCTTTTTCTTCTCCTTATCTTTAGCTTCTTTCAATGTTAGTTTAGCTTTGAAAGCAGAATCAACATTTTTAAATCTGAATTTTATCAAAATTACAAAGTTCAAAAGTAGTGAGTTGACACATCAGTCCTTTAAGGGTTAGATTACTGCCAGGAACACACCTAATTTTTTTATGGAAATGAATGTAATAGCATAAATAGGTAGCAAGGTTGTCAATACTTTTTTGATCATGGTCTCATCTTCAATAACACCATTTTCTCCTTTCATAGCATTCACAACATCTTTGATTCTTGTAAAATATTGGACTATAGTCTCACCTTCTTGCATTCTCATGCCATGAAGCTTTCCTCATAGATTTTTAACTTTGGCTCCCAAAACATTCTTGTATCCTCCATAGATCATC
The DNA here is from genome assembly GCA_028749045.1 of Cupressus sempervirens. NCBI lineage: Eukaryota > Viridiplantae > Streptophyta > Pinopsida > Cupressales > Cupressaceae > Cupressus > Cupressus sempervirens. The sequence goes on along the minus strand of CM053789.1, from coordinate 48,556,645 downwards.
TCTATAGAATCCTACATTTTTAGCTCAATTACATCCTTTGATGTCATGAAAGTCTTTTTATCTTAGGGTAGGTGCAAACTCTAACATTGCCTAATTATGTTCCTTCTTCTTTTTTAGATCATCAACAATAGAGGCTCAAGCATGATCAACAAACTTAGTACTAATGATGGATTGTACATAATCTCCAAGTCCTCCTAGATGTAGCTTCATGACACTTTTCCATGTTGGAAAGTTTTCCTTGGTCAATCTGGGAACCTCATTTCTATACATGTTGATCTTTAGCTTTTAGTACCTTCAAACTATTTCCTTACAAGCACCAATGGCTCTAATACCAATTGTTGGAATATTTAGAATAATTGAGATGGAGGTGAATTAGTTATCCAAGGTTAAAATATACAAATAAATCTTTTCATTACTTAATAATTCATACCCAAAAACCATATCATGCATGCATCCATTAGAACATCCAATACCTTAACTTAGTAGAAAATTGTTGTAGGTCAAAATAACTTTGCAGAAATGTAAGCATGAAATACCACAAACTTGTTCACATAATGTATTACATGGATTTTATATGGAAACTTGATTTCAAAAAAACCACCAATAACATGCTACCAATGTTCACTCTTCTGAAGTCATGCCCTATTAAAGGATAACCCTATTAAAGGTTACAATAGACATTGTTAAATGTTACCTAGTTAAAGGATTTAAGTCACCTTGTTAGGAGTGAGCCTTGTTAGAGGACTTTAGAAAATTTCATTACAATGTCACCCAATTAGAGGAGTCACAAATGACTATTAGGTCAACCTTAATCCAATAAGGATTTATGTAGACCAATGCAATGATTAGAAAGAAGTAGTAGGATTTGATCTGATAATAAAACACAACTCACTTGCAGATTATAGATCTTTAGTTTAGTCCTTCATTCTTCTTGGCATTCATGCTCTTCATCTCTGACAACCTGTTCACCCTTCAAGAATTCATCCTCTTAAGCCTTCTTGCTTTGTATGCCAATTATAGACTCTTCTATTTGGCCAACATGTGAAGCAACACTCTAGACTTGTTTTCCTTAGGTTCTTGCACATGAAAACTATTACTTCTAGCTTTCTATCTTCATAAATAGAGAATTTAGTTCTTTTCCTATTTAACCACAATCATCCATTCTAGGGTTAGGTATTTAATGAATATACCCACTTTTCATTTAGTCCATTCTAGAAACTTATTCTACAATCCTCTTTGAATTTTTCTTAAAATGGTTTATGTTGAATTGTGTGGCACCAACTCATCATAGAAATCTTCTAAACACTTCACACAATTCAAGAAATAAACTTTGTTAGCTCAAATTTGTCAAATCTTTGATTAAACTCTTTTTAGTATCACTCTACATCCACCATTCACTTGGCAATAAAAGTCTTTTGATGCTTGACCAACACTAGGTTTCTCAGCATCAACTAAATCTTCCTTTCTTGGTCATTACTATTATTTACCTAATGCTCAACACTTACTATATCTTTGTGATGCATGACACATACTATTTTTCTAATGCTTGATAGATATTGAATTCTTGTCAGCCTAAACTAAGTTTTCTCAACTTATACTATTTTCTAAGCCAAGCTTAGCTGACACTTTTTATGAATTCAAGGCTTATCTTAAGTAACCATTTACTTTATCCTTAAGTATATTAACAATACATAATATCATCAATGTCTTACTTGGTATTAGTTCTCCTTTTATACACAAAATGAATTAGCCTTTATCTAGGTACCCTTGTTTTCTTGTCTTTTCATATCCTCTTCATCAATCAAACAAATGATAGAATTAAGATGAGAAAGTAGTTGTCTTACCAACATGTAGCAGGTTTGACATCATTGAAAAAATAATGACCATTCCATGATAGGTTCCACACTTCAAACAATCTATTTTCAACAATCTCCCTCTTTGGCATTGATGACAAACTAATACCAACAAAAACACCAAAAAGAAAATTGGAATCTCTCCCTCTATCAATATATGTGCCTCTTTCCTTTTCCTTCTTTGATCTAACCTCTCTGATATCTCCCTCAATATATTCTTCAGGTTTCTTGAAAATCACTTCGTTATATGCTCTCTCTTTCTCCTATATCTCTATTAACCTTATATCTCTCTCTTTGGTCTTTGTCTACTATCTCCCTTTTTGACAATAATGCCAAAGACTTATCATTTTTTCATGCAGATATAATAAATTCAAGTTTTCCCTCTTTCACCTTGAATATGACTATAAATCTTCTAATTTAACTCATTTTTTACTTTATGAAGCCCCTAAAATAAGATCCAACACATCAAATTTTTGTTAGAAGGGACGAATTAGTAATTAAAAAAAATTAGTCACCAACAGGATATTACTACTTACTTTAAACCATGCATAGCCAAGCAATAAAATAATGCTAAGTAGTAACACTAGCAATGCACAAAGATAACTCATAACACCATATTTTGTTAACTAGGGAAACCCTGGCCAAGGGAAAACCCTAGTGGGGATAATACCCACTAGAAAATATACTAATATATAAGTTCCTTGCTAGAGGATGGACCCTATTAGGAGTCAATGAGAAAATTCAGTATAAGGAGTCCATGTTAGGAGACTTTGAATCCGTATTAGGAGATTCCAACCCTATTAGGAGTTGTAGTACAATATATGCAAGAAGTTCTCGATGCCCAAACATGCAATTTTAACTACAAGAAGAGCTCATTGCTTAAACAAATAGTTTACTATTATTTGTCTTCTTTTTCTAATCTTTGATCTTTAGCTTGATCTTAGATCACCAAATAGCTCATATAAAACTTTACATATACCACTTTCACAAAATTTCTCTCACTTCTCATAACTTCACTAGCACACACAAGCACTTCACTTCCTCATAATATCAAGATAACACACTTCTTATCACAAGAAGTCCTTTGCATAAATACCATGCCTTTACCCAAATTACTGCTAGGTCAACCAAGACCAAAATTCACTTTTCTAAGTAAGAGTAAACATCTAGGATGTCAGCTATGATTGGACAAGTAATTCATGATTATATCTCTTTCATATAGTCTATAAAAAATTTCAAGGTTGTATACATCATCACCAACATGTATACTATATCCATGTAACTTAGCTTGTCATAATATAATGTTTGCAACATCTTATAAACAAAACAATTCACTATTGTAAACCAAATTCTATACTTAGATAATATTTTAATTACCAACCACTAAGTATCTTTATTTATAAGGTTTCTTGTTAAAATTTACATCATGTGTTTCCATTAATGATAATAATTATATATCACAATTAACCAATTTTCAATAATTTCTCCCTTTGGCATTGATAGCAACAAAATAGGAAAAATTGACTAAGTGACAAAACTTAAAAAAACAAACATTACATCTATTACAACTTTACATATATGCTCCCCCTTACAATATAATTCATACTACACATGTATGTCTCCCAACAATCACATGTATACAATTTTCACATCTCTCCCCTTTACTATCCAAATTTTCTTCTTTCCAATTTTCTCCTACTATTACTCTCCCTTTGACATCAATGAAAAAGGTCAAAATTTCAAGATGCTGACCAAAATTGTCAAAACTTTTTTCCTTTCCTTATGCTGAAATAATCTTCTTACAATCATCAAAAATGGTCTTCAAGTTGTCCATACCTTTGTTCCATGTCTGCTTGGTAGACTCTGCTGATGAGGGAATTGCGCATAATGCATATGATGCAATCTCAACTATATTGATATCTGAATACAAAAACTTTGTATATGTGTCCTTAGCCTTTACACATTCTTCTAGATGCTTCTCAACAAAAGATAACTTTAGAGTAATAGATTCTCTAAAATCAGATGTTCTCTTCAAAATTTGTTATTTTCAAAGTTCTAGTTTCCTAATCTCGCTATGAACACTGGCAACTTGACTCTCAAAATCATCAACTTTGCTAGAAGGATGTAGGATCTGGCTAGATATAGCTTCAAGATCACTTATCTTTGTCTCTATCTGATTCTCCAAATCCTAAGTCAGTTTGTATGATAATGTACACTTAACATACAAGGCTTTCCCTTGCTATTGACATTTCTAAAGTTCTTTTATGCATGTATCAAGATTGACTAAGTCATTCTCGATATTTTGGTAGATGGTGCTAAACAAGTTAGCATCATGGGAAATTTGAGCTTCTATCTCTAAAACATTTAACACATTAGTAAAATCTTTATCAAATGACTTTAGCACTTCTTGTTCTCTTAGTTCATGATCTGACTCAGTGTGCTATGTACTATCAAAGTACTATGCAATCTATTAGTCACTTCCATTAGTGATTTTTGTCAACTTTTCACCATTTTATTCTTTTATAAAAGTTTAGATAAGGATGAGATTAGATCAGTTTGATCATTATCATCAGTAGCCAAACTAGTAAGAGAGAATAGAGTAGATGAACTAGATGGTTTAGTTTCATCCTCTATCTACTTCTTTGTTGCTTCTTTAGCTTTCCTTTCTTTCTCCTCTTTCCTTCCTTTTCCTCTCTTTCTTTCTTCTATTCTGATCTTTTCTTTTCTTCTTCCTCAGTTTTCCTTTTCCTTTCTTCTTCTATAATTCTTTAATTATCTTAATCTTCCTTTGTTTTTCTATTTTCCTCAAGCAATTACTACTTATATTCTTATATCTTCTTTTTTTCAATGTCTATTAGCCTCTTCTCTTCAATTTGTTTCAACTTTTTTTCAACATCCTTGATGTAATGTACATTTGGTTTAGATCCACCAAATGGATTAGTATCATCAATGTTAAGGATAACATTGGTGTGGTCAATCTTCATAGTATCACCACTTACTGATACTTTTGAGGTTCTAGGAGCTAGAGGAGATTGTGTTTGTGACAACATTTGATTGATGGCTTTTGTTGTCTCCTTTCTCAACTTATCCTTCTCACCAACCATGAATGAAAATGCCTCAATTTGTTCCTCAAGTATGGAGCGAGGTTATTTAATAGAATCTTAATCTCATCTTCATCATCAGTCTTGCAGATTGTCCTTAGCATAGAATTTTGAAGTTCAAGGTCTTCTTCCCTTCTTGAAGTCTTCTTCTCTATGAGTCTCTCATATATTTTCTAGTTCACTACTCCTTTGATATCTTTCATACTTAGATCATTTTCTATGATATATCTTATAGTAGATATATTTATTTGGTCCTTCTAAAAATTATTGTATAAGTCATAAAATGTGTTCATCTGAATAAAGTTTCCCTCATTAGAAATTGTCGTGTTAGTCTTCTCAATCATTAGCTTCCATGGTTGCCAAGATTTGCCTACTACTTGCTTAGGTGGAGTTACCTTTTTAGCTTTTTTGGTTTCCTATTCCTCAATCTCTTCATCATCACTAGATTTAATTGTCAACAATGCTTTCTACCTCTTGCCAGGTCCTATAACCATCTATTTGACTCTCTTTTCCTTTGTAGTCACTACTTCAACCAGTTTGTCTGATTTACTCTTATGTTCACTGGGTTGAACATTAGATATTGTAGCATATGGTATGCTTTGCTCTGAAGATGTCTTAGCAAGTAAAATTGACAAGGTTTGTATGCTTAATACACCTTGCTTCAATATTTGTCTCACAACCTCTGATTCACTTTTTGATATTTCGGCCTCAAATAATGCATTCTTCATGATTGACTCAACCTTCTTGTGAGATGCTTTATCCAAGGTTGGTTGATGATCATGCTATGTAATCTCATCAAAGGTGAAAAATCTATATTTTGCTTTGTCTTTCTTTGAATTCAACAGCAAATCAATGTGACCAATTGCAACATCATCACTCAACTCATAGATCAAAGGATCTAAAAATGCTTCCCGAGGTTCTTGAATGTAAGTATAATCTATATGAACTAAAATACATATATCTTCCTTGAACATATTCACAATTGTAGGTGAGATCCTAAATCTTTGTTTCATCTCATTTTGGAATATTTTCATTATTAAATTACCACTATCCAATACCTTGTCTGCAGGGTGCCTTCTACATACCTCTGTAATCTTTTCCATAATATCACTAGTCATTATATCTATTACTGATAAGAAGGGAAATATCTTTAGTACATGAAATAATATGTGATAAATTAATCATTGGAATCTAAACACAACATATTGGTTCTTTTAATCTTTTCAAGGTTCTCCAAGAGTTGCATCATCACTATTCCACTTAGATTTTCCTATTCTTTCTCAACACATATCTTATAAGCTGCATAAATAAATCTAGCTAAAAGTTGATCTATCTTAGAACTTACACAAATTGAGTAAACAATAATTCTGCTAAGTAATCTCACATCATCCTACTAGACTTCCCATTGTATACTGCCTTAGTATAACTTTCCACTTTCTTCTTAAACTTCTTTTCACTTATGGCTACACTGGCTTCTTTGCTAAGACCAGTTACCTCATGTATATCATCGGCAGGAATGTCTACTACATTATCTTGCATCCATAATTTTCCATCATGTATCCTACTCAATATGATTTGAGTCCATTCATTTATATCTAGCTCATGGTAGAAATGATACTTAAACAAGTCTAATTCCCTTAAATGTTCAAACCGGGCTTCATAGTCATGTCAAGGTTAAAGACTAGCTCCATATCCTTATTCATATATTCACTACCAATTGACTCAAACTTGCAATTCAAATAATTTTCTACATCTTCTAGATAGACTATGTTGTTCAGAGTGATAGACAATGTAGAGTTAGGGTTTCCAAAACTAGGTTTTATGGAAACTATCTTAAACTTAGGTATATCCTTATTCTCAACACTAAGAATAACTGACATATCCATGATTCTCTAAGAATTTTTCTTAGAGAAAAATTCACCCAAGATCAAGGAACTTAAAAAAAAACACAATAGTAGACCAAAGAGTATGACCAATATGAGAATGAATTATCTCAAGCATGTAGATACACACTAGGAGTGCCTATATATAAAGGCCTCTAAGATGCATCTAGAATTGTTCTAGAAAGAACTAGGACATAAGCATGACAACTAAGCACACGTCCTCCATTGTGCATGAATATATATGCATCAATGAGAGGATAAGCATAATGACGTTTCTCACATGTGGAGATATTTTAGACACCATGTGCTCAAATAAAGTACTTACTCCTATGTTATAGACACCATGTGCATAATTAGAGTGCTAACTCCTATGTTGTCAACATGACAACTCACAAGAGCACACATAATCTCAGGTGACTAACTAATAAATAATAAAATATGCATAAACCTAAATAAGCTTAAGTAAAATGTAAATAGTAAATACTTATTTACACCAACACCCCCCTTAAGTGAAACTTAAGGGAATGCACTTAAGTTCACAAAATCTTGATGAAATGCATAATGGGTCCTAGCTACTAGGTCATGTTAGGTACCCATGTGCATAATGAAACTACAATCTCTCATAAAGTGGAGAAAGAGGGAAAACTTCATGGGAAAAACCCTCCCCCAAAAAGAGAGATGAAAATCTATGGATGGATGGAGTAATCAAGACCTTTCCATTATGACATACATTAAGTATATACAAAAGAGAAATATGAGAAGAAGAAGAGAGACAAGGTAGTCTCTCCCCCAAAGAAGAGTGTTGACCAGTGATAGTTTCTCCAATATTATAGAAGCTAATCTAGAAATGCTAAATAGTGTTCCTCCCCTTTGGAAGAAACAATGCCATAAATAAAAATGACATGCTTCCATTGTGTGTGGAAAGAATCCCAGAGCTGAGTGTAGTCTCTAAAAATTACTCAACTTTCCCTATTAAGGATGAATTTAGAACATGTTCCAAAGAGCATACTATCTCTTCAACTAATAAAGAAACCCTTTGTAACATTTGTTCATAAGTATCCATAATCACATCAACCTCTAAGGATTGATCATGTAGAGAATGGACAAGAAGGTCAGAGTGATCCCTTGTTAAAACTAAAGAAGAATATACTTCATCAAAGAGAAGATGTATATGATCAATGTTGTCTCCCAAATCTACAATTTCTACCAAGAAGTCATCCACTGGTGCTATAGATGGAAGAAAAGGTGTACCCTACTATGCTAGAACTATCACTATGTTAATATATGTATGTGGAAGATTTTGATGTCATAACCTCTTGCTGCAACTATCGATAGAACCCCATGTGTCTAAATCTGTTGAAGCACAATCATTTGTGTCACTATCAGTTTCCATAATGTATGATGTGTAGAGAGGATTAGAAGATAAGATTGGTGAACTGTCCTTAAAGTGTACATCCTTCTCCACAAAAACTTGATGTGTCTCAAGATCCATAAGTCTATATGCCTTTACACTATCTTCATATCCAATAAAAGTACAAGACCTAGGTAGTGTTGCCTTGCATCCCCTAGAAGATATGTTTTCCTATGTTGGACAACTAAAGACTTTGAAGTGTGTCCCAACTAGTTTTTTGACACACCATGCCTCAAAAATTTTGAATTTATTAAGAATCCCTCTAAATTCTGTAAGTAACTCCCTCTTTCAAAGTATTAGGGATATCTCTTTTGTTGATATATTGTCTTCTCCTTTGTTCTACTCCCTCTCTGATCTTGTCATCCTGATTGATATGTGTTTGTGTTGTTTTCTCTCTCTTAGTTGCTATTTCCTTTCTCCTTCCTTTTTATTTCCTTTCTACTGTTTCTTCCTCTACAAATTTGATCTTCTTCTAGATTTGATCAATTTCTTCTATTTGTCCCTCTTTGACAACAATGCCAAAGACTAAATAGCTTAGCATCTTTAATTATGTCGATGAAGACTTTGTAGTTTCTGACTTCTCCCTCTATCACCATGCTTGTGACTAATTTGGAATTTTAGCACATTAGGTACTTCAAGAAAAATCTAAAGTAGGATCCTCTACATCAACTTATATCATTTGAACAATTAACTCATTTGATGCAAGACAATTTTTCTATTGCTCAAACAACCTTCAATAGGGGTATTACCCTTAGCTTACCTCTAAGATACTCAAATGAATCTTTAGGTAATGGTTTTGTGAAGATGTTAGCAATTCATTCCTTTGATTTGACATATTCCATCTTCACTAGTTTTTCTTCCACTAGTTCTCTTACATAGTGATACTTAATTGTAATGTGCTTTGTTTTGGCATGCATCACAAGATTCTTTGATATGTTGATGGAACTTGTGTTATCACAATAGAGTATCATAGGTTTAGTTATTTCTTCCTTCTTATCCTTCAGCAGGTGCTTGATCCATATGATATTTGTGCAGTTTATGGCAGTAACAACATCCTTAGCTTCAGCTGTGGACTGTGAGGTACAACTTTTCTTTTTACTAGTCCAAGTGACTAATCTTCTTCCTAAGAAGAGTGCTCCTCCACTGGTGTTTCTTTTTTCATCAATATTGCCTACCTAATCTGCATTAGTATAGGTATTCAACTCAAATATTTTAGTCCTCTTGTAGTATAAGCCAAAGTCATCTATTCTTTTTAGGTACCTCATTATTCTTTTCACTTCCATAAGATGATTCTCTCTTGGGTTTCTAGAAAATCTTGCCACTATCCCAATAGCTAATGCAATGTCTACTCTACTATGTACAACATACTATAAGTTTCCAATCATTGATCTATACATTATCTGATTTACTTTAGCCGATTCATCATTTTTGGATAACTTATGTCTTGTTATCATTGGTGTACTGACTAGTTTTGAATCCTCTATGCCAAATGTTTTGAGTATCTTCTTGATATATTTTTATTCGGTCAAAAATATGCCATGTTTTAGTTTATATACTTGCAATATAAAAAGGAATTTGATTTCCCCAAACATTGACATCTCAAACTCATGTTTCATTTTATCAGCAAAATCTTTGCATAGTGCATCTTTTCCTCCAAATATTATATTGCTAACAAAGATTTGAGATATTAGAACATCCTTACCTTTTTCTATCTTGATATACAGGTTGCTATTATCATCTTTTCTCTCAAAACCTATATTCATGTGAAGTTTCTCATACCAAGCCCAAGGTTCTTGTTTCAAACCATAGAGTGCTTTATGTAGCTTGCAGACCATATCCTTTTTGTTGTCACCAAAAAATCCCTCTGGTTGTTCTATGTAGACTTCCTCTTCTAGTATACCATTTAGAAAGGTAAATTTTACATCCATTTGGTAGACTTTAAAACCTTTGTAAGAAACATATGCAAGTAGAGTTCTTACTCCTTCCATCCTTGCAATAGAGGGAATAGTCAAACCTTTCTCTTGTGCATAACCTTTACAGACTAGTCTGGCCTTATTTCTTGTGATCTCACCATTCTCATCTAGCTTGTTCCTAAATACCCACTTGGTACGAATCACATTCTTATCAGGTAGTCTTGGAATTAAAGTCCAAGTTTTGTTCTTCTCTATCTGCTCAATCTCATCTTCCATAGCTTTGCACCAATCATCATCTTGTAGTGCATCTCTCAATGTTTTGGGTTCGATCTTGCTTAGTAGACATGATTCATTTCTTAGTCTATTTCTTGCCATTGGTCTAGCTTCCTTGTCACCAATGATTTGTTTAGCAGGGTGATGTCTTCTCACATACTTGGATAGCCTTGGTTCTATCCTTGTTTCCATGTTTGGTGTAGTGCCTCTCATGTTTGTAGTCTATACCTTGTCTATTTTGATTTGAGAGATACTTGATACTCTTATTTTGTATCTTATGTTGACCCGAGGGTCAAATATTATACTTGTTTCGGTACTATGATGTTTTACTCCTATTTTGTTCATTTATCATTTTGCATGTTGATACTATTTTGAGATGACAGTAGATCTTTGAGGATATCTGGTTATGTGGTTATTTTGGGCATATTTGTTGATTATGTCGAGATGAATTTTATGCTATGGTTATTTACTTCATTCTTGTATATTTATACTTTTTGCGAATGTGAGTGATGTAAATGGATTAAATAGGTATTTTAATACATGTTTCTTTGGCTATGATATTATATGCAATTGCACTTGATCATGTGTTTTAGTGTGTAGGAATTATATCCCTGGTAGTGGCAAATGGAGTTAGTGATTCAGCTATTCATAATTACCAATGTCGTCCCTATATGGTTGACGCACCCTTATTTAATTATTTAAATTAAAACCTTTTAGTAATTAGTAAATCCAAGCTCATATGCATTATGTGATTAGACTAGTGAGTGTGTTTGTGCATTTAGAAGTTCACTTTTGTCATGAAAGTGTTAAGCGATTTTCTATGATTTTGGGTTTTTGACTTTTAAATCTTTTTGGATTTAATTTCTGGTAGCTTTACCTTAGGTGAATTTCCATTACGGATAATAACCTATTTTTACTTGGGTCAATTTGGAGTTTAGCTACTATATTTGGCTATTTTCCATAATCGACTATTCATTAAAAAAGTGAATAAGTGTTGGAAGAGTGAATTCATTATTCACTTCTCACATTTTAGAAATATAATTTGGAGAGCAAATTTGGAAACCCTTTTCTGAAATATTCTTGTTTTGTTTGTTCTGGGAGTTGTGAGCATCGGATCTACGTGAGGTTGGTCTTGTTGGATTCAGCTCGGGGAGTTTATTCTTTGCTATCGTTTTTAACAGATTTGATGGGTGATTTATTTTATTGTGCGGGTTTCAATTTTTGCCCTTTTTGCTATCAGGTAGGGTCTTCTCATTTTATTTTTTTTGCTCCATTTCAGCTTCTATTTCCTTTAGCTATATGTCAAGAGGTTGAGAACTAGTGTTCCCCTCTATTTTTGTTTGTTGGTTCTGCTCGGTTGGTCAAGTGTGAATGTTTTCCTCATTTTTGGGATGAGGGTTTGAGATTTTGAGCTGTTATGCTGGTCATTTTTCCATACAGTGTCTGATTTCATTTATTTTTGGATTTTTGGGGTTTTTGAACCCAAAGGCCAAATGGGTTTTAATTTTATAATGTTTCCAAAATTTGGAGTTTTTACCTCATTTTGCATGCTTCCCTATTTTCTTGGGTTTTCTTGGCACTATGTGGTTTATAGACCTAGATGATCTGTTTGGATATCAGTTAGACCACTTTTGCATCTTTTATTGGATTGAGATGGATGTTGTATCCATCCACTTGATTCTATTTTTGGTTGAGGGACTTGTTGCTTTGTGTTCTCTTTCAGTCCTTTTGTTATGATCTTCATGATGGTGGTGCGCCACACACGAGTACGTGCGCATACATTGTTGGATGACTTGTGAGTCTTGATCTTCTGTGGTGCTTTAGGAAGTTATGATCATTGGGGTTGGGTTGGGAATTTTCATGCCTATAGCCACTCATCGTTGGATGAGCATGGGTAGGGTAGGGTAGCATATGGAGGGGGCTTCTATCTTGTAGCCCAATGATCATGACATCATGGGTTGGCAGAGTAAGCTTTATATAAGTGATAACTAAATGAAATACTAGGTGGTTATAAAACTTAAGATAATAAAATGTGTGAGCACCTGATCAAGTTTGAGGACGCAATGTGTGAGCACCCAATTAAGTTTGAGGACACATGATCTGAGCTTGGGCTTGTCGATGCCAAGTGACTCTCCATGATAATAGCCCCTACATAGTAGCCTATTGAGATGTCTAACCAAGACCTTTATTTTATGCATTGTCTTGGTCTTGGATTCAGGGATCATACTACTTGGCATGTGTGTTAGCCATGGTTTTTGTTTTGTGTGTGTGTGGTTGGATCATTACCTCCATCAGCATAGTGGGTGTGGACCTACCAGTACCATGTGGTTGGGAGGTGTAGCTATCTTCACCACTGCTAGGAACTAGTGTACAGAGACCATCTTGTATCCTAGTGAGACCATTGCTAGATGTGGTCACTTGGCACTTCAGTTTACGGAGTATGCTTTCTTATGATTTATTCTTTCCTTGGGATGTTGTTTATCATGTTTAGATAATGTTAGTTTTAACACATTCCTTATTATGATGATTAGCATGTGGTAGGTGATGTTATCTACTTATAGGATTATCTTATGCTTTACTACAAGCATGTTAGATTTCCTTTGCTTATATAGTAGCATGTTTAGTAGTGACATCCCTATCATGACAACATCGATGATCTAATCAGTGTCTTGGGATGTTATGCATGGGGGATGGCTAGGGCCCACAATGGTCTTATGATGCCATTGACGATTGGGAGGAACCATGTACTTAGTGGTTATTTTACTCATTGCAATGTTAATTAAGTTTAATTGTGATGTTGCTTTCAATTCTTTGTGATGTTTTCCTTTCCATACTTTCCCTTCACTGTTTAATAGATGGTTAGATTTTAGCTTTTCATCTTTTAATTATTTAGTTATAGTTCGAGTGTTCATGCCTCGAGATGTGGATCTGGTACTCCCCAGTGTGGAGGTTTTATACTTTGTTTTTCCCTTTTTTTTGTTCTCTTTAGGTGTTCTTGTGTTTCTTTGGGCAACATTTTATCAACATGGTGTGACATAAAAATGTATCACATGCCCATAGAAATAGTGTCGTACGATGCTGGAAAGTATCGCATGCCTCTTGGAGAAATGTCATGTGATACTAAAAAGTATTGTACCTCCTTTGGAGAAATGTTGTGCGATACCCTAAAAGTATCACTCAAACTCTGAAAGTGTCACCCTCCTTTGTAAGAAATGTTGTGTGATACTTGTTAGTGCTATATTAAAGTATCGCACAAGTTTTGTAAAAACTTGCGCGGGCCAACAGCAGGCACTTTTCAAGTTGATCCAAACTTTTCAAGAGTTGTTTTGGATACCCTCTTTGGTGCTCTTCAATCGTAAGGTGTTGTATTTTGGATCTAGGTTATTTTTGTTCTTTTCTAGTTTTGCACTTTTCATTGTTGTCCTTCGAGGTTCAAAATATATCGTTTAAGATTCCTTATACTTAAAATATATTTTAATATATGTGACAAATCATTTGAGATGGGTTTTAGACCTCTACGAGCTAAGATAAAAATTCTAAGAAATTTCAAGGCTTTAGAATTCAAACTTAGCCAATTTTTAGGAGTTTGCTTTGGTCTTTTAGCTTGGTTCATCTCTTATTATTTTGTGTTTGTGGTTTTGGTATTAGTGGTGTTTGGAGATCTGTTGGCATTGGATGGTGTGACAGTCTTTTGTTGCTATCTTTATTATCTATGTAGGTTGTTATCATGTGCACTTACACTTGGTTAAATTTTTTTTAAAAAATTGGCTTTTTTTTCATCCTTGTTAACAAGGATCTCCGAGTGGGGCATTACATTTGATCTTTCAGCTTTAGAGTCACTATGCACATCTCTTTTAGATAGTTTAGCAGCTTTGTCATGTGTGCTGATTTCAGAATCAAAATATGCATTTTCTTCATTCTGCAACTCGGCTTCTGAATCTAACTCAACATTCATTGGTTGTGACTTGGTAGATACTAAAAATTCTTGTTGATTCTTGACTTGATTGGAAACTTCTTCTTCAACAAGAATTCATTCATAGAAGTATACAAAGGATCTATGCTCTTCTAGTTTCTTGATGGATTCATCATCTTGAACTTTTGTATGCTCATAAAAGTTTACATTTGCACTCTCCACAATTTTTTTAGTGTTAGTATTTAAACACTTATATGCTTTACTTCTAGTTGAGTATCCAAGGAATAAGCCTTCATCACTTTTTCCATAAAACTTGTCATTTCTAGAATCTTTAAGAATATAGCACTTACAACCAAACACTTTGAAATGTTTTACATTGGGTGAGTGACCATATCATAGTTCAAAGGTGTTGCATTTATAGCTTTCTTGATTTGTACTCAATTTAGGGTGTAGATAGTTTTACTTATAGCTTCTCTCAATTACTTTAGAGCAACATTCTTCTCCATCATTAATGTTCTGGCACAGTCCATCACTGATATATTCCTCCCTTCTGCAATTCCATTCTATGGTGGAGTTCTAGGTGTTGATGTTTGTCTCTTTATTCCTTTATCATTGCAAAATGTCTCAAATTCCTTTGATGTGAACTCTCCTCCACAGTCTGATCCAAGAAACTTTAGACTCTCCTATTTCTTTCTCAAGCCTGGCTAAATACCACTTAAATATTTTAAATGCATCATATTTTTTCTTTAAGAACATGATAGTCATTATTCTTGAGTATTCATCAATAAAAAACATTATATATATATATATATATCTCCTTTGTAAATTTGCACTTCTATTGGGCCACATAAATCAATATGGACTAACACTAGTACTTTTTTGGAAGTATAGGTTTTACTTTTGAAACTTGAATTTGTCAACTTTCCTAGCTGACATTGTTTGCACATTGTGTTTTTAGGATTTTTTAGTTTAGGCAAGCCTCTAACTTTCTTCATATTGCTAATGATGATCAAATTATCAAAGTTGACATGACATAACCTTTTATGCTATAGCTACACATCATCAAATCTTGCATTAAGATAGACAACATCCTCCATATCTAGGTAAAACATATTACTCCTAGTTTGGTCTCCTTTTCCTATTAGGTTTCCATCAGTGTCATAGATTTGGCAGTTTTGTTCCAAATTCTACTTTGCATCCTACATTGCCTAACTGTGACTCACTCAAAAAATTGTAGTTCAGTCCTTCAACATAATATGCATTATTACATGATATTTTCTCGGTAAGTTTAATGTAACCTTTTCCTTTGATTAGATATGGAGCATCATTTCCAAATCTAACACTATTTCCATCATATTGAATCAAGGTAACAAACTTGCTTTTGTCTCCTATCATGTGATGTGATCATCCACTATCTATGATCCACCTATCATTCTTGTTTACATAGGTTACCAGTGTTTTTGCCTTATCTTCATCTGACTCATCCTTCATAGCCACTTAGACTACCTCATCATCATTTACATCAGAATTCTCTTCTTCAACAATATAACACTTTTTTCCTTTGTCCTTGGAATCTCTATTATCATCTTCTCTTGTGTTCTTGTACTTTCCCCCTTCTCTATAGTTCTTGTTCTATGTGCGCCTTGTAGCAATATGTCCTATTTCATTGCAACTAAAAAAAAATGATAGGTAGCTTACCTTTGAATTTACCTTTGCTTCTCTAAAATATTTTGGCCAACAATGCTTCCAACTATTTTGCATCTTCTTCATTTGTGTTGCTATCACTAGATGCATATTTTATCTTTCTTTTCTTCTTCTTTGGTTTCACCTCTTCAGTGTCTTTCAACAATAGCTTGGCTTTGAAAGTAGATTCAAGATTCTCAGGCATGTAGTTATCAAAGTTAGATAACTCAAATACAGTAAGTCTTCCCACTATACTTTCAAGAGTTAGTTTGTTTCTTAGTATGCATCTCAACTCTTGGATGGCTAATACTCTAATAACATAGATGGGGAGAAAGGTTCTTAAGAATTTACTAATAATAGTTTCATCATCTAAATGAATAGTCATAATTCTTATTGCACTTACTACTTCCTTTATTCTAGAGTCATATTGGGCAATGTTCTCACCTTCCTCCATTCTCATGTCATCAAACTTTCCTCTGAGGCTTTCTCTTTTTGCTCTTTGGACATTTTGATCTCCTCCATAAATATTTGCCAAGGCTTCTGACAACTTGAATGTAGAGTTACATCCCATGATGTCATCAAAATCAGAATAGCTAAGAGTAGAGGCAATATCCAACATTGTCTAATTGTGCTCCTTTTTCTTCATATCTTCTATAGTAGGGACACCAACTGGATCAACATGTTCCATTGTGATTGAGTTTTTTTCATGATCATCTATATATCCAAGGTAAAACTTCATTAAACTTTTCCATGCAGTGAAGTTATCTCTATTGAGCTTGGAGACTTCTCTCTTAGATATCTTGATCCTTCTGCTTCTAGTACCTTTAAACAAAATCAGCAGATGACTCTATTACCAATTTTTAGAAATTCTAAGAATAACTAAGAGGGGGGTAAATTAGTTATTCAAGGTCTAAATTTCCTAATAAAACTTTTTACTAAGTATAGTGAGCTCAATAACTAACCATGCATCCAAGCTAAACATTCTTCTTAGCAAGTTACTGATAAATCAACATATAGGAATAAGACATGAAAAATTAACACATAACATAGTGATTTATGTGGAAACCCAATTTGGAAAAAATCACCAATAACATGCTACCTTATTTATCACTCTTCTAAAGTGATGCCATGTGAAAGGCCTACCCTTTTAAAGACTAAAAAACACACTATTAAATGTGACCTAGTTAAGGGATTTCAACCAGCATGTCAGGAGTGTGCCTAGTTAAAAGACTTCAGAACATTCACTTTGAATGTCACCCTGTTAAAGGATTTTTCAATGCCTATTAGACCAACCTAAGCCCATAGGATTTTCCCCTAACTAATACAATTGCTAGAGAGTAACAATAAGGTCTTTTGATTTGATATAACTCACAACATAACCTTTTTTCCTAGCTTTCATTCTCTATAGCTCTAATAGCTTGTCCTCCTTTCAAGCTTTGTCTCCTTAAGTCTCCATGCTCATTGTGTGAATATAATCACCTGTGTGGTCACTTATCAAAATAGAGTCTCTATACTCTATTCGTCCCCATCAGTGTCATTTCCTTGACACCACACACTCTCTCCAATCTCCACACTTCGCTTCTTGACCTTTAACTCCTTAAGTAGGAGTTTGGAATACTTTTCCCACTTTAATCTTCCCACTCTTATTTTGGGTTTAAATGGATTAGGCAAGTCATGATATATCTTACCTCTATCTTGTTTCTTCTAGAAACATCATGTGAAATCCACCTGTATCTACCTAAAAATGGTTAACCTATAATTATGTACCACCAGCTCAACATCCTTATCTTCCATTTGGTTCACAAAATTCAAGGTAACAAAGTTATCCACTCAAATCTAGTGAATCTTTTACTTTCAAATAATGCAATAGCTTGGAACTATTGACTTTTTGATGCTTGAGATAGACTATGTTACTTGAAACCTACTCTGGATTCACTCAGGATCAATTGAGTTTTACTGATGCTTGACACATTTTGTCTAGCTTGAGAAATGAACTTGCTTGACACCTACTATTTCACTTAGCACACACTAGATTTGTCATTTTCTTAGTAGTTACTGATAATCTACTCGGCATAAGCTAACTTTCTTAGCACCCACTAATGAATTTAGTGAAGCTTTGTAAATAGTCTTGTTATAACTTATTCTTCTAGAGTTTCTAAGTGTAGCCAACCTTTGTATCTTCAAGTGTATTATCAATACATCATTTTACCATTGTCTTAACTGATCCTTGTAGTTCATTACAAAATCATAACTCAACCTTTCCCTTAGGTGCTTTTGTTACATCTTATTGATTAAATCCTCTTCATCAATCAACAAAGTGATAGTACTTGGATCTTGTAAGAAATTTTCATTCTAGAAAATAGTAGGTTTGACATTAGTGACAAAACAATGATTGAAAACATTCTTTGTCGACAATCTCCCTTCTTGAATAATAATCTTTTCAATCAGATTTCAACACTCTTTATATAACTTCTCTTTTAGATTCATATCCACTAAACTTGTTTAACATTCACTTGTGGAAAAGTTGATTGGAGGTAGACCTTTGACCATTTTTTTTGAGGAAAGTTGCTGAGGATAGTGGAAGGAAAGATGTCCCTAACGCTCATTCCATAATTTTATTTGTGAATTGGATTGAGTCAACAAGGCTTGTGAAGGAGACTTGGGCAGAAAGTTGGGGAAATAATACAACCTTTTGTCATGATTAATTTTCCCTACTGCAACCACTAAATCATCTTTAAAACTACACACCTTTATTGAGTCAGGAAGGAACTCAACTTTGTGGCCATCTCCATGGTGAGTGATTTGGTAAATTGAGAGGAGATTAGAACTTAGGTTGGGAACATAGAGAAAATCTTTGAATTCTCCACTTTCCATCTCCACATTTCCTTTCCCTTCAACTTCTATTTTTGTATCATCTCCCACAAAGATGTATGGTACCTTTGACTGCTTCGGTGAAGAAAAATGCTCTTTCAAAGAACCCATGTGATATGAGACACCTGAGTCAAGAATCCATTCTATTGAAGAATTTGAATTTTCCATGAGTGCTTGCCCTTTTCCCTTTGAATCTAAAGAAAATCATTTCTCCTTATATACATTAGACAATGGAAAATTATGTTTCTTAATGATGTTGGTCAACTCATCAATCTTTTTATGATAACACTCATGTTCTTCATGACCCAACTTCTTACAATAGGCACACTTTTTCTTCTCCTTATTAGCATCCCCTTTCTTGTTTGAATTTGAGGAAGACTTGCCTTGTTGATTTGATGATGGTTTTGTCTTTTCTACATCCTTTGATTTGTTATTCTTCCACTTCTTATTCTTTCCCTTTCCTTTATTTGAAGACTAACTAGCTGAATTTTGAGAACCCTCATTATTTTCCACCAATGCCTTAGACTTAGGTGAATTTAAAATCCCCATTGATTTGAACTTATTTTCTTCTTCATCCAATAGTATAGCATAGTGATCAAAAGATTCTTTCTAATAGGAAAACCCTAGTGTAGTCTTTGAGGTATTATAAGAAGAAAGAAATATGGAATACTCAGATGGCAGCTTATAATGAATGAGATAGATCAACCTATCATCTTTGATAGGACTCCCACAATCATCAAGCTTCGTTCTTAATTCATTCACCTTTATGATAAAGTTTTGCATGGAATATAATGTTTTCGGATCTAACAAGACAAGATCATCTTCAATTTTGTAAACATCTTCCTCTAACACTTTACCATATAGGTTTTTGAGGGTATCCCAAGTTTTATTGGATATATGAGACTTTTGAATTTGATATATGATCTTGTCTTCAACCCCCAAACATATATCACCTAGGGCTTTTCGGTCCATTTTTTCCCAAGCAAATATTTCACTTGCAAATACTTGATCACCTATTGGTTTAGGAAGGGTACCATCTACATATTGAGAAACTCCCTTATGCATTAAATGAAACCACATTTTGATGGACCATGTAGCATAGTTACATGGAGTTAATTTTGGAAACATTAAATTTCCCATGATGCAGAAAGTGAAAAAAAAACAACAAGTAAAGAAGAACACAACACCAAGAACAACCCCACCCCCCCCCCCCCCCCCCCCCCCCCTTTCACTCAATCAAGAAACCCCCCCAAAAAAGATTCTTTTGGCACTTTATATGTAGTGCATTTACAGTGTCCACTTGCTAATTTTGGCCTTCGTGGAGTTCTAATTTTTCTTATTTACAACCTCTTAATGGAGTAAAAATATAGAACTTTACAATGTACAACAATTTTGAAGCAATACAAAGCAAAGAGAGGACCTATTTCTGAAAGTGATACTTTTATCCGTACAACCATACAATCTAATTGCATATCTAGAAAGTAGACAACAAATAATGCACTTTCAAAAAAATGGAACTTAATTTTGAGTGCAGATGTACTTTTACAGAGCAATTGAAGTTGTAAAATGCAAGATTGGATAGGTACAGTTGCGAAAAGATGCAATTTTTGACAAATCCATAAACTAAAACTAGAAAAGAACTGCACCACTAAATTTTTAAAGAAATTTTAGCCAAAATAAAAAACAATCGCACCTAATTTGGAGTCTAGATGACTGAGATATGACCTCCCAAAGTCGAACTACAAAATCAAAAATCAATTTGGACGAGGGTTGGATTAAAAAATATGGGATTAAATTTGACAGTCATATGATCGTCACAACAGTTCTATTTTTCCTCCTGATGATGGTTTAAAGGCCATCAAATTTTGGATTGTGGACTATTGAAATCAATGTACTTGGGCCCTCGGATGACATGGAATTGATGTAATGATGACATTACATTGTATGGAGTCATACAAAATTGTACAGATGGGGATGATGTGTTTGGCTAATTCAACATATGAATTGCCTAACCTAGAGTTGACGTGGATGTCTATCCTACTAGCAGGAGGGCTGAGTCAGAGTTGAGCTATCAACTTGCTACTATGGTAGGTACTTATTTGTGCCATGTGGAAGGATGCCCTTCATCCATGTGGATGTGGGTGCATAGCTGGAAACTCATAGCGATGGTTAAAGGATCATGCAATTGCCAGAATTTCCAACACCACTACCAAAATTATTCACTAGGACTGGGAGTCCTATGCTATTGATGATAGATTTTCATCGGAGTTTCACTGATTTATCCCACATCGATTGGAATAATTGACTTTGCAATGTTTATAAGGAAGATTCGACATAATACAAAGCAAAGGAATAGTCTGTCAATGGAGGCTGACACTAGTTTGTTTGTTGTTGCCGATGTAAGATGGCCAGCTAGATTTGGGCTATGTGGTCACAAAATTATGTTGTGGATGCATCCAGATTTAGCTTGAATTCTTCCAAATAAATAACTAGAATATTCCAAATTTATAGGGAATATTCTTTGCGAGAGTCGGGCTATTACTGCCCAATTCTTGCAAAAAAATTCTCAACAGGGGCTTATAGGGCTGAATTTTTTTCAAAAACTATCCATTTTGAAAATAATGTAGAGAATAAATTAATTATAGATTAGAAAATAAAAATTTTAGATCGAATAAATGACCATACCCAAGTTGCAAATTGGGCCTTTGGGTGCCTATTTGCAAAAACCATTTGCCTCAAAATTGGCATTGGCCCAACATAGGCAAATTTATAGCCAATTTTCACCAAATTAACATTTCTGATGTAATGGCAAGCTCCAATTTGGCTCTAGATGCTCCCAATTTCTATAGATTCTCTAGATTCAGGTCAAGGTGCTAAAGAACCAATGGTCTTGAATGGCTATGTGAAGAGAATCTCCCCAAGCTCTACTACCATGTAAGAATTTTCTTTAGAGAAAAAATACCTAAGATTAAGGAACTCAAACACAAGCACAATAGTAGATCGAAGAGTATGATCAATATGAAGTGAATTATCTCAAGCATGTAAATACACACTAGGATTGCCTGTATATAAAGGCCTCTAAGATGCATCTAGAATGGTTTGGGGATAACCATGACAAATAAGCACACGTCCTCCATTGTGTATGATTATACATACATCAATGAGATGATAAGCATAATGAGGTGTCTCATGTGTGGAGATGTTGTAGACACTATATGCTCAAATAAAGTGCTTACTCCTATGTTGTTAGCATGAAAACTCACAAGAGTATGCATACTCCTAGGTGACTAACCAATAAATAATAAAATATGCATTAACCTAGGTAAACTTAAGAAAAGTGTAAATAGTAAATACTTATTTACACCAATAGATTCTTTATCAACAATATCTTTTACTAAACAAATTTTGTAGAAAAATGATAAAATACCTCTTTTTGAAAATAGAGTTTGCTTTGAAATCTCTCTAACAAGTCACTTTGGAATGCTATTCAATTTTAATGTGTTCTAAATTAGGTAAAATCAATTATGTATTGCATTGATCCCTAAACTTGAACTTGCATTAATTTTATACTTTTGTGAATATGAAAAAGTTGTTACTTGCATTCTATAATCAGATAACTACTCAAAATAATCTATTTGATCTTTGGATGTCACTTGAGGTCTATTATAGCCTTCGTTCATTATGAAAAATATCCTTAAAACTTTGTAGCACAAAATTATTTGCAAAAACTTACTTTTCATCATTTGTTGTAGGATTAATCTTCACTGTAATACTAGTAACTTTGAATTTCATCATAACTTCTTTAGATGAGATCCAAATCACAAGAAATCTTAGGTACCATCTAAACATAACAAGATACATCTTTTCCTAACTTTGCTACCTATAATTAGGTCTCTTTCTAAAGTTCTCAAATTTGGATGCTATGACCAACCTTAATTTAACTTAATAGAATCAAACTGAACAACTAACTTTGATCTTTGTATCTCGTCATCATCTAACTTTTCTTTTGAGATGTATGTTCCTTTCACAAATGCTTCATTAAGTTCTTCTCAAAGTTCACTCACAATTTATCTTTGTTCTTCATTCTCTTTTCTAGTTCTAGAGTT
This sequence comes from Cupressus sempervirens, assembly GCA_028749045.1. Lineage (NCBI taxonomy): Eukaryota > Viridiplantae > Streptophyta > Pinopsida > Cupressales > Cupressaceae > Cupressus > Cupressus sempervirens. The sequence continues at coordinate 48,533,638 of CM053789.1, read as the reverse complement.
CCTTTGATGGTTCCTTATATTATTTCTTCTATTCCTGAAGTTTCTTCCATTGTTTCTTCTATCTACAAAATTTATGTCCTTTCTCCAATACTTCATTGTGTGTCCAAAGTTGTTGCATAATTGACATACAAGTGCTCTCCTTCTAGGATTCTACTGATCATTAGGTGCAAGACAATTCGAACCAGTGTGTCCTATGTTGTTACACTTATAACACATAATCTATCTTCTATCTTCATAAGATCTTCCTTCTCTCAATGTCCTTTCATTAGATCTTCTTCTATCTACAAGGTTAGTATATCTAGACATTCTACTATTTTTTCTATAATTATCATACTTAGGTTTCCTACAATCAATTGCATTATGACCCATACCATGACAATTATGACAAGAAAAGTCCTTAACATGATTAAATGAGTTATTAATACAATCTCTTTTCATATGACCTATTTCATTACATAAGAAACACTTACGTCTAAATTCATACCTAGTTTCCTTAGGAGTTTCTAGCTCTGGTTCATCTAATATTTGAGCTTGCTTGTTTTGCTCAACTTCTTTAGGTTTCTTAGAAGATTGACAATTTTCAATGTTGTCATTAGAATTGCCTTTTTCTTTCAGATCAAATCTAATCTTAGGTTTCTTTGCATACATGTAAATTAGATAGCCATGACCTATCTTTTCATAAGAAGGTCTCTGTATAGACATTGAATCATCAAGCTTTTCTCTACTAGAATAAAGTTTCTCAAGTTGTTGTTTACACTATGTCGATTCACCTTTCATAATAGTATTTTACTTAAGGAGTTCTTCATGATCTTGCCAAACTTTCTCTTAGATCTGCATTTTTAGTCTTCAAATTAGATTCAATTTTTCTAGAATCATTTCTTAGAGTCAACTTTATATTTGTAATCTTCAATTAATGCTCCAAGATCTTGTATTCCATTTTCAGCTTTGAATAGTCATCATCAGTAGTTCTAGATTTAGGTTTGGATTTTAGAAATTCAATCTTTTCCTTCAACTGACCAATATATACTTTGGATTCTTCATATCTATCCTTTAGCTTATCTCTTTCTTTAGTAAGGAGATCAATTTGTTCAAGAGCTTCTTCAAGGTTCTTCATTAACTATTCAATATCCATGGGAATCTTACAAAAGACATTAAGCCTCTTCAAAGTAACTATGCTCTAATACCGAATGTTAAAAGTGGGGATACCTAAGAGGGTTGAGCGGGTGTGAATAAGTAATCTACAAGCTTTAGTCACCAACTAGATATTACTACTTACTTTAAACCATGTATATCCAAGAAATAAAGTGATGTTGAATAGCACACTAGAAATGAATGAAGATAATTCATAACACCATATTTTGTTAACTAGAGAAACCCTGGCCAAGGGAAAACCCTGGTGGGGTTGATACCCACTAGAAAATATACTGATATATAAGTTCCTTGTTAGAGGATTGACCCTATTAGGAGTCAATGAGAAAATTTAGTATAAGAAGTTCATGTTAGGAGACTTTGAATCCCTTTTAGGAGATTCCAACCCTATTAGGAGTAGTGCCAACCCTAGTAGGAGTTGTAGTACAATGTATGCAAGAAGAACCCACTGCTCAAATATGCAATTTCAACTAAAAGAAGAGCTCACTTCTCAAACAAATAGTTTATTTTTATTTTTCTTCCTTATCTAATCTCTAATCGTCAGCTCGATCTTGGACCACAAATAGCTCATACAAAACTTTGCATATATCACTTTCACAAAAGTCTTCTCACTTTGCATAACTTCACAAGCACATACAACAACTTCACTTCCTTATAATATCAAGATAGCACACTTCTTATTGAAAGAAGTCCTTTGCATAAATACCATGCCTTTACCCAAACTACTTCTTGGTCAGCTAAGACCACAATTCACTTTTCCAAGTTAGAGTAAACATCTAGGATGTTGGCTCTAATTGGACAAGTAATTATTTTGTAGAAAAAACAATTCTTTTCCTTCAATTTCACTATCCTACATCATCAAAACATGATTATATCTATTTTGTACAGTTTTTAAATTTTTTCAAGGTTATACACATCATCATCAACATGTTTACTATCTCCATGTAACTTTTCTTGTCATAATATGATGTCTACAACATGTTATAAACAAAACAATACACTATTGAAAACCAAATTCTATACTTTCACAATTTTCTGATTACCAAACACTAAGTATCTTTATTTCTGAAGTTTCTTGTTGACATGTACCCATGTGTTGCCATTAGTGACAATAATTACATATCACAATTAGCCAATTGTTAATAATTATAAAAGATGATATTCAACTTAGTTCATGTAGGTCACTAATCTCATTTTTTAAGTAGATTTGGATAGGGATGTCACCCCTAGCTAGCTTCTAAGATATTCATGTACATCCTTAGGCAAAGCCTTTGTGAATATATCAAATATCTATTCTTTTTTATAAACATGTTCCATTCTCACTTCTTTATCTTGAACCAACTCTCTTAAGTAATCATACCTGATTGCAATGTTTTTTGTCTTTGTGTACATCATAGGGTTCTTTTATATATTTATAGAACTTGTATTGTCACAATAAACTAGCACAAGCTTACTAATTTATTCCTTCATTCTTTTGGGTAGCCATTTGATCCATACTACATTTGTACAATTCACTATAGTAGCCACATATTCAGCTTTAGTAGTAGATTCTGATATACAATTATGTTTCTTACTACTCCATGAGACTAATCTTTTTCCTAAGAAAAATATTCCACCAGTTATACTTTTTCTATCATCAATATTTTCAATCCAATCAACATCTATATAGGGTCTTAATTCAAACTTATCATTCTTCTTGTTGGATAGACCATAGTTTTTTGTTCTTTTTAAGTATCTCATGATCCTTTAGACACCATCAAATTATTTTCCTTAGGTATTATAGAAAACCTTGCAACAATCCAAATAGCTAATGCAATGTCAAGTCTACTATGAATTGCATATTACAATTAACCAATCATAGACCTATACAATGTTTGGTTTACTTTAGCAAAATCATTAGTTTTGGATAGGTTGTATCCTATCACCATAGGAGTACTAATAGGTTTTGAGTCATCCATACCAAAATTTATCAATAGTTCCTTCACATACTTGGACTGTGTGATGTAAATACCATATTTCATCTAATATACTTGCAATCTAATGAAAAACTTTATCTCTCCAAACATAGACATCTCAAGCTAGTTCTTCATTTCATTTACAAATGTCTTACACAACGCATTTTGACCTCCAAATATGATATCATCAACAAATATTTCAGCTAATAAAATCCCTTTAACTTCTTTTGTCTTCAAGTATAGACTTTTGTTATCATCATTCTTCTCAAAACCAATCTTCACAAGACAGTTGTGAAGCCTCTCACACCATGCTCTTGGATCTTTCTTCAAACCATATAAAGCTTTGTGCAGTATATATACCATTTTTTTGTTGTTTGGACCAACAAATTCTTCTGGTTGTTCTATGTAAGCCTTCTTTTCTAGCATGTCATTCAGAAATGCTAACCTTTGTATGTAGAGTAATCAAGCAAATTTCTTACTCCTTCCAATCTTGTAACTGGGGTAGATATCTCTCCATAGTCATTTCCCTCTTCTTGTCCATATCCCTTGCAAAATAATCTTGCCTTATTCCTTGTGACTTTAGCATTCTCATCCAATTTGTTTCTATACATGCATTTGGTTGCAATCACACTCTTGTTCTCTGGTCTAGGTACTAGAGTCCATGCTTTGTTCTTCTTAATCTAATAAATCTCTTCTTTCATGGCTTTACTCTAGTCTTCATTCTCTAATGCATCCTTCACTGAATTAGGCTCATGCATGCATAACAAGCATGCATCACTTCTCAACATATTCTTTATCATTGGTTTAGATTCTTTATTTCCAATAATTTATCTAGTAGGGTGATGTTTTCTAACATACTTTGACAATCTTGGGTCTACTCTTCTTTCTACAATGATCCTATCAACATCAGAGTTATTGTGCACTTCTCTATTATGTAACTTGACATTCCTTTCATGTACATTGATCTTAGCATCAGAATGTATCTCAATTTCTGACTGTAACTCAAATCCTAAATGGAACTCAGTTCTAAATGCAACTTGACGTCCATTGTATGTGATTCAATAGACACTCATACTTGTCATTTTTTATTTACAACTTTGTTCTCAGCTTCATTAACATTCATGTCTTCATAGCATTGCATTAATGTTCTGTACTCTTTAGGTTCCTTCTTAGGTTCAACTTCATGTACCTCTGTATATTCATCAAAATTTACATTTTCACTTTCCATAGCTTTGTTAGTATTAGTATTTAAATACTTATAAGCTTTACTTTTTGTGGAATAGCCTTAGAATACTTTTACCATCAAATTTTCCATTTCTGTTGTCCCTAATAACATAAAACTTTCTTCCAAATACCTTAAAATATTTTACATTGGGTGAGTATCCATACCATAGTTCAAAAGGTGTGGAATTTGTACATTTCTTGACTTTTAATTGGCTAAAAGTATAGACAATTCTACTTATATCTCCTCTCCAACATTTCAAAGTAACATTCTTCTCCACCATCAATGCTCTAGCACAATCCATTATATATCTATTCCTCCTTTCAACAATAGCATTTTGTGGAGGGGTCCTTTGTGAATTTTTTTTCCTTTTAATTCCTTTGTTATAATAGAATATCCCAAACTCATTTGATGTAAATTATCCACCTCTGTTAGATCTTAGACATTTCAAGCTTTTACTAGTTTCCTTTTCAACTCTTTCCAAGTACCATTTAAAAGTTTGAAAAACATCAGATTTTAGTTTTAAAAACATAGCTATCATCATCCTAGAATAATCATCAACAAATAGAATAATGTACTTGTCACCTTTGTAGCTTTTCACATTAATTGGTCCATATAAGTTAATATGAACTAATTCCTAAATTCCTTTTGAGGTATGAATCTTACTTTTAAAATTAAATTTTGTCATCTTGCCTAACTAACACTATTTGTAAACCACATTATCAAGTTTTTTTTAGTTTTTGCAAACCTCTGACTCTTTTCATGTTGCTTATACTGACTAAGTTGTCAAGGTTAACATGACATAACCTCTTCTATCATAGCCACACATCATCAAATCATACAACTAGGCAAGTAGCATCATTCATGTCAAAATAAAATAGATTACCTCTAGTCTAATCTCTATTTCCAATTATTTTTCCATCAATTTGATAGTTCTTTGCTTTGTTTTTATCAAATTCAACTTTACAACTTGAACTATTCAATTGTGACACATTCAAAAAATTATAGTTAAGTCCTTCTACATAGTAAGAATCATCGCACATGATCTTTTATGTTAGTTTTATTGACCAGTTACCATTTATCAGACATGGTGCATAGTTACCAAATAACACTATTTCCATTGTAATATTCAAGGGTATTGAACTTACTTTTGTCTCCATTCATGTGATGTGAACACTGAATATTAATGGTCCATCTATCACTTTTTTTCACATTTGATATTCATGTAGTTGCCTCATCTTCATCAAAATCATCTTTCACAGCAACATACAAAAATTTATCATCATGCTCATGAGATCGAACTTTTGATTTCTCTTCAACAATGTAGCAAATCTTTTCTCCTTTTTCTTTATATTCTATTTTTTTTTTCTCATCTTTTTTACACCTTTATTTATCACCACTTCTATTGTTCTTCTTCTCTAGACACCTTTCAGAATATGACCAACCTAATTACAATTGAAACACATGATAGTTAACTTATACATGTATTTCCCTTTTTCTTCTTCTTATCTTTAGGTTCTTTTAGTGTTAGTTTAGCTTCGAAAGAAGACTCAACATTTTTAGTTTTGAAATTTTCAAAATTATAAAGTTCAAAAGAAGTGAGTCTACCCACCAATCCTTCAAGGGTTAGAATACTACTAGAAAAACACCTTAGTTCTTGTATGATAGAGAATCTAATAGCATGGATAGGCAGTAGGGTTCTCGGTACTTTTCTGATCAGAATCTCATCTTCAGTAACACCATTTTCTCCTTTGATAGAATTCACAAAATCTTTGTTTCTTGTATACTACTGGAAAATAGTCTCATCTTCTTGCATTCTCATTTCATCAAAATTTCCTCTTAGACTTTTATCTTTGTCTCTTAGAACATTCTTGTCCCCTCCATAGATCATTTCTAGAGCGTCCATCATTTTCTTAGCTGAATTACATCCTTTGATGTCATCAAACTTTGAGCAGCCTACGGAAGATACAAGGTCCAACATTTCCTGATTGTATTCTTTCTTATTTTTTAGATCATTAATAGTAGGGGCTCTAGTAGGATCATCATACTTATTGTTAATGGTAGATCATACATAATCTCCAAGTCCACCTAGATGTAGCTTCACCAAGCTTTTCCATGTAGGAATATTTTCCTTGTTCAGTTTGGGCACCTCCTTTCTATACATCTTGATATTTAACTTTTAGTACCTTCAAAATATTTACTTACATGCACCAATGGCTCTAATACCAATTATTAGAATGTTTAGAATAACTAAGAGGGGAGTGAATCAATTATCTAATGTCCAAATGTATAAATAAATCTTTTTAGTACATAACAAATTCATATCCATAAAACCATATCACATGCATCCATTAGAACATCCAATACCTTAAATTAGTAGGCCATTGTCTTAGGTCAAAATAAATTTGCAGAAATGTAAGAATGAAATATCATAAACTCATTCACACAATTTGACACAAGGAAATTATGTGGAGAAATTTTTTGGGAAAAACCACCAGTAACATGCTACCAATTTGCACTCTTTTGAAATGTTTCCATATTAAAGGCCAACCTTGTTAAGGGTTACAATACATACTATTAAATGTGGCATGGTTCATTTGAATCACCCTATTAGGAGTGGGACTTGTTAGAGTACTTTAGAATATTCCATTATAATGTCACCTAGTTCAAGTATTTACAAATGACTATTAGGTCAAGCTTAATCCAAAGGATTTATCTAGATTGATACAATTATTAGAAAATATTAGTAGGTCTTGATCTAATAGTAATACACAACTCACTTGAAAATTAAAGATTCATGGTTAAATCCTCCATTCCACATGGCATTCATACTCTTCATCTATGATAATTTGTTCACCCTTTAGGAATTCATCCTCTTAAGTCTTCTTTGTTTGTATGCCAATTACAGGCTCTTCTATTTGGCCACCATATCATGCAGCTGTTGTGATGTGGAGCCTAGTCAAACTTGGAGATTTATTTGGTGATGTTTCCCTCTAGATTATTTCTATGAGGGTTTGCGGTAGCATCCCCCAAGATAGGGTCAAGGGGCAATGCCCCTATAGGGTCCTAGGGTAGAACCCCAAGTGCACTCCCTGTTGCAGTATAGGGTGGGGTCAAGGGGCAACACCACTGTCAAGGTTTTTGAGGGCAGCACCATGGAAGCCAAAAGTGCCTTTATATTGTAAAAGGCATCAACTATTATTTTTCTATTATTCTAGCCCTAATTTTGTAAGTGGGAAGAAACTTGTATAAAAAGGCTTAGGGTTAGGGATTTTTCATAATGTGCAATGCAAATATTGGTTCTTGCATCGGTATTGAGCTATAAGGGATTATAGATTGTAATCAAGTTGTAATCATTGGGTCATAATAATATTGGACTTGTTATTGGTTAACATAGCCCAAGGATTGGGTGAACCATGTTAAATCTTGGTGTCTTGTGTTCTCTTATGTGTTATCTATTATTTTCTAATATTGGTTATATTTGGATGTAACTATTATTTTTGTCTGAGGTTAATCCTAACAAGTGGTATTAGAGTCAGACTGACATCATTTTTTAGAGATCCTCTCCAAGAAGGTCTAATGATTGAGTGGGAGCGATGGCAGATGAGGGTAAGCTGAGGGTTGACAAATTTAATGGGCAAAAATTCTAGTTATGAAAAATGCAAATGGAGGACTATCTTTATCAAAAGGATTTATTGAATCCATTGGAAGGAAAAACCAAGAATCAGGGATCTATGATAGATGACGACTAGGATCTTTTAGACAAAAAGGCACTTGGAATCATTCGGTTATGCTTGGAACCATTAGTGACATTTAACATTACAAAAGAGAAGATGACAAAAGAGTTGATTGAAACCCTAGTAAAATTCTATGAAAATCCATCTGCTTCAAATAAGATATTTCTCATGAAGCATTTATTTAATATGAAAATGGAAAAAGGTGGATCTTTATAGGATCATTTAAATGAGTTTAATACTACTAGTAGTTAGTTATATTCTATGGGTATTACTTTTGATGAAGAAATTAGGTCTCTCTTGATTTTGTGTTCTTTTCCCAAAAGTTGGAATAGCTTGGAATGAATTTGAGTAATTCTATTTCTGGATCTAATACCCTCAAATATGATGATGTGATCAACATTATTTTTAGTGAGGAAACTTGTAGGAAAACCTTAGGTGGATCTACATCAGGAAGTTCTTTGACTGCACAAAGCAGAGGCAAAATGAATGAGAGAGAAATAAATATGAAAATCATGGAAAATCAAGAGAAAAGTCAAAGGGGAAGAGGTCTCAATCTAGAGGACAAAAGTATTGTGGGTACTATGGTATTTTCCTTCCTAGACTTCACAAAAATCACTCTCTTTCATTTTCCATACACATTTCAAACTTGGTAAAACTTTCTTTGAATGAAGTACTTTTATAGCTTTGTCACTCATGTGCTCAAGTTTATTGTGCCACAATGTTGTATCCAAATCTATAGTAGCTATTTGTTCTCCCTACTCAAATACATCAATTATTCCTAAACATTCATTTTTCTCTAGAACAATCAAAGTAGAAGGAACAATATGACTAGTACAAAGATATAAGGGCATATGAAAGATTGTTGGACTTATAAGAACAATGAAGGAGATATACTAGAAGGGAACAAGGAGGAAAATGTGATAAGTAACAAATCCAAAGAGGATTCTTTTCTTATTTCTTTAGAAAGTGTTGATGATTCATGGGTTTTAGATCACAGTGCTTCATTTCACACCTCATAGAAGTTATTTCATTGATTATGTCTGAAGGGATTTTGGGCATGTTTATTTTGGGGATAATGAAGCCTATTATATTATTAGAAAGGGAAAACTTAAGATTAAGTTGAAGAATGGGAATCATGGGCTACTACATGAGATAAAACATGTTCCAAGGCTGAGTAGGAATTTAATTTTAGTAGGGCAACTCGGTGATGAGGGTTGTGCATTTACTTTTAATGATAAAAATTGGAAGGATTCAAAAGGTTCCCTTGTAGAAGCAAAATGTGTGAAAGTAGGCACCTTATATCTTTGCATAGGTCATATTGTTCCTTCTACTTTAATTATTTTAGATAAAAATGAATGTTTAGGAACAATTGATGTAGTTGAGAAGGGAGAACAAATAGATGTTGTAGATAGTGGTACAACACTATGGCACAACAGAATTGGGCACATGAGTGAGAAAGGTATAAAAATACTTCATTCAAAAAAAATTTTACCAGGTTTGAAATGCATTAATATGGATTTCTATGAAAGTTGTCTATATATAAAACAAAAGAGAGTGAGTTTTGTGAAGACCATGAAGGAAAATAAAATTAAGAAATTAGAGCTTGTGCATACAAATATATGGGGACTAGCTTAGGTATCTTCCCGTGGTGGCTCTTATTATTTTTTTACCTTTATTGATGATGCAACTAGAAAAGTATGAGTTTATATTCTTACACAAAAATATGATGTATTTCAAACATTTAAGAATTGGAAATGCTTGGTTGAAAATGAGACTAGACAAAAATTAAATTGTCTTAGATCTAATAATGGTGTTGAGTATTGTAGCCATGAATTTGAAGATTATTTCTCCACTAATGGTATTCATAGAAAAAAAACTGTTCCAAGGACTCCACAAGAAAATGGAGTGGTTGAAAGCATGAACATGAATATAATGGAGTGTGCAAGAAGCACAAGGTTGCATGTAGGGTTTCCCTTAAACATGTGGATAGAGGATATCAATACTAGTGTATATTTTATTAATAAAGATCCCTCTACTCCTTGGGGTTGTGGTATTCCAAAGGAAGCATGGAGTTTTAATAAGATGAGTTATTCTTTTCTCAAAACCTTCAGTTGTGAAGCATTTCTCATATAGATTCTAAAAATAGAACCAAGATAGAAGCCAAGTCAAAGAAATGTGTATTTTTTGGATATGGCATTAATGAATTTGGTTATACACTTTGGGATTTTGAAAATTGTAAAATTGTAAGAAGTAGAGATGGCATATGTTCAATGACAGAGTGTTGTACAAAGATTTTTTGTATCAACATGATAAGAAAGAAGATGATTATGTAGTCCTCGATGATACTCCAAAAGCTGATATTCTAGCAATTCCTCATGATGTGCAACAATCGCAAAAACAAACACCACACACCATAGTGAATGTTAGATAGTCAACAAGGCCAAGTAGACCTCTAGAAATATTTTCTCCTTTCTTGTATTCTATTTTACTTAATAATTCTAGTGAACTTGAATGTTATGATGAAGTTGTACAAGTGGATAGAAAGATTCAATGGGAGTCTACAATGAAAGAAGAAATGGACTCTTTGTTGAAAAATAAGATAGGGGATTGATGCAAGTTTCCTATGGGTAAAAAGGATTTATAGAATAAATGGGTTTGTAGGTGAAAAGAAGATGATGGAGGTAAGAAAAGATTTAAAGTTTGGCTAGTAGTAAAAGGATTTGCACAGAAAAAAGGCATTGATTTTGATGAGATATTCTCTGCCATTGTTTAAATGACTTCTATTCACACTATTTTAAGTATTGTAGCTATTGAAGATTTTTTTTAGTAGTATCTTGATGTTAAAATAGCCTTCCTTCATGGTGATCTAGATAAAGAAATATATATGGCTCAGCTACATAGATTTGAAGTCAAAAGTAAGGAGAACTTAATGTGCATATTGAAGAAAAGATTTTATGGTTTAAAGCAAGCACCTTGACAATGGTATCTAAAATTTGACACATTTATGAATGAGAGTGGATACAATAGGTGTTATTCCAATCATTATGTTTATTTTAAGAGGTTGGATGATGATAGCTACATTATTTTATGTTTATATGTTGATGATATGCTTGTAGTTGAGTCTAACATGGATCATATTAAGGGGCTAAAATCCTAATTAGCACATACATTTTCTATGAAGGATTCGAGGGTAGAAAAAAAAATCCTTGGTATGAAGATTTGTAGAGATGGGATGAAAAAGACATTGAATTTATCTCAGGATGATTATATTGAGAAGGTGTTGCAATATATCTTTATGAAAAATGCTAAAGTTGTTAACACACCTTTACCTAGTCATTTGAAGTTGACTAAGGAGATGTGCCCCAAGACACAAGAAGAAGAGAATAAGATGTCTAAGGTACTTTATTATTCAGTTGTAGGAAGCTTCATGTATGCTATGGTATGTACAAGGCCAGATATTGCACATGTAGTGGGAGTTGTTAGTAGATATATGAGTCATCCAATGCTTGAGAATTGGAATGTAGTTAAATGGATTCTCAGACATTTGAGAGAAACATCTAATAAGTGCTTACACTTTGGGAGCTCTATTACTAATTTATAGGGATATTTTGACTTAGATTTGGCATGGGATATTGATACTAAGAAGAGTACTATAAATTATGTATTTACTATTGGTGGGACTACAATGAGCTAGCTTTCTAGGTTACAGAAGGTTAATGCATTATCCACTATAGCGATAGAGTATGTTGCCACTATAGAGGTAGCCAAGGAGATGATATGTCTTTAGATCTTCATAGAAGAATTAGGACACCCATAGAGGGATAATTATTTGTTCACAAATAGCCAAAATACCATTCATCTTGCAAAGAATTTAGCTTTTCATTCAAAGACAAAACACGTACTATTATGGTACCATTTCTCTCGATTAGATTTGGATGATGGATAGTTAAAGCTGGAGAAGATACATACAAATGATAATCCAACAAATTTTTTTACAAAGGTTGTGATAAGGGAGAAGCTAAATTCCTCTTTAGCTTCGGTTGGTCTTCTAAACTGAATAAAATAAAAGAAAAGTAGAGTCTAGGGTGGTTTGATATTCCAATGGGAGCTATAGGTTTAGTAATGCTATGATTAGTCTCCAAGTGGGAGGTTATTATTGTGGAGTCTAATCAATCTCCAAGTGGGAGATTATTTTGATGTGGAGCCTAATCAGACTCAGAGTTTTATTCAACATGGTTTCCCTCTAGATTATTTCTATAGGGATTTGGAGGTAACATTCCCAAGCTGGGGTCAAGGGGCAATGCACCTATGGGGTCTTCGGGCAGTGCCCCAGGTTCACTCCCTATCACAATATAGGGTCAAGGTCAAGGGGCAACTCATAGACATTCAAATATTTCTTAGCATAGAATTTTGAAGTTCTAAATCTTCTTCTCTTGTTGGTGCCTTCTTTTCAATAATCCTATCATAGACTTTTAGATTTACTATGCCATCAATATCTTTAAATTTTAGATTATTTTCTATAATGTATCTCACAGTAGAGATATCAATCTAATCTTTTTCAAAATTGTTATAAAAATCATAAAATTTGTTCATCTGAACAAAGTTACCCTCAATAGCAATAGCTAAGTTAATCTTTTCAATCTTCAACTTCTAGGGTTTTTGAGCTTTTCCTACTAACTATTTTGGTGTTGCTACCTTTTCTTCTTGCTTGACTTCTTCTTCTTCTTCTTATTCTTCATCACTAGACTCAACAATTGTCAACAATGTACTTTGTCTTTTTCCTAGTCTAGTGGCTTATTGCTTGACCCTTTTAGTTTTTGTGGTCACTACTTCCACTAATCTCTCAAATTTTCTCTTTAGCTCACTAGATTGCACATCTAACACTATTTCATAGAGAATGCTCTGTTCTGAGGATGTCTCTATAACAAATACTAATAAGGGTTGTATATTTAGTATGCCTTATTTCATAGTTTTCCTAACTACCTTAGACTCACTCTCAGTCATACCGGCCTCTGATAAGGCTTTCTAAATAATTAATTCTATCTTCTTATGAGAAGCCTTTTATGTCAACCATAACATAAATTTCATCTTTAAATCTATCCAAAATTGCAGGTGCAATTCTAAGTTTCTGTCTCATTTCATTCTAAAATGTCTTCATAATTAGGTTTCTACTATCCAATATCTTATCTATAGGATGTCTTTTACATACTTCTATGATCTTCTCCATTGTACATCTATCACTGATCATTATTTCTATGACTGATAAATATGGAAATATTTTAAGCACATGAAAGAACATGTGATTGATCAGTGACTAAAATCTAAACACATTACTCTTAGTCCTCTTGATCTTTTCAAGGTTTTCAATTAGTTACAATCTCATGATTTCATTCAAGTTTACTTGTTCCTTCTCTATACATATCTTATAGGCTACATAGATGAATTTTGATTAGAATTCATCAATCTTTAAACTTGCACATACATAGTGGTTAATAATTCTACTTAGAAATCTTATATCATCTTGCTTGATGGTATTGATCACCATAGCCTTTCCATTATATATTGCCTTGGTATAACTTTCAACTTTCTTCTTGACCATTTTCTCACCTTTGTGTACATTTCCTTGTTGGCTAAGATGAGTTACCTTAAGAATAAGGTTGGTAGAAATATCAACTACACTATCTTGCATCCATAGTTTCCCATCATATATTTTTCTCAATATGATTTCTGTCCACTCATCTATGTCCAATTCTCTATAGAAATGATATTTGAATAGGTCTAACTCATTCAAGAGTTCAAATCTAAGATTCATAGTCATATCATGGTTGAAATCTAATTCCATATCCTTGTTCATGTATTTACTCCCAATAGATTGAAATTTACTATTAAGATAACTTCCTAGGTTCTCCAAATATACTACATTGTTCAGAGTAATGAATAATACTAAGTTAGAGTTTCTTTCTATGGATTTTATGGAGACAAATTTCAACTTAGGTTTTTCATCATTCTCAACATTGTGCCCTACTGACGTATCCATGATTCTATCAAATATGAGATTTTATCAAATAAATTTATAGAAAAATAATAAATTTTGAATTTGTAAGATGTCCCTTTCATAAATACCATACCTTTACACAAATTTCTACTGGATCATCTAAGATCATAATATACTTTTCCAACTTAGAGTAAACATCTAGGATGCTAGCCCTATTTGGATAGGTAATTATTATGTTAACAAAATAATCCTTTTCTTCAATTATGCTATCCTGTTTCTTTAAAACAAAAATATCTTTATTCTTTATAGTTCATACTGACTTCTAAAGTTATACACATCATCATCAACATGTATATGATTTCCATTTAACTTCACTAGTCATAATATGACATCATCAACAAGTTATAAACAAAATAATATATTGTTGTATACCAAATCCATACTTAGACAGTTTTTTGAGTACCAAAAGCTAAGTATCTTTATTTTTGAGGTTTCTTGTGAGTAGGTACATCATGTGTTCCCATAAATGACAGTAATTGCATATCTTCATTATTCAATTGTCAACATTAAATACTTGAACTAGTATCTTTATTGTAACTTGCATTGTACTATCCATGTAGGTTTGTACATTAACATACACAATCATCACATTTTCATCTATCAATCCTTAACTATGCATGTCCTAACTCAATCTCACTCATTTCTACATGTTGTATCTATCTCTATACTACTGTAATCTATCTAACAGTAAAATAATTTCCTAACTATGATTGCAGAAATAAAATACTAAATACATGTCGTCATAAATGAGAATACTTTAGACATGTAATAGCCATATTAAAAAAAATCTCCCACTTTTTTATTGATGACAACATTTGGAAAAATTTCCTAAGCCCAAAAATGATGTCATACAAAAATGAATACAAAAGGTAACTATACAAAATTTCCTTCAGAATCGAAAATAGTTTATTCATGTTTTGATGGATCAGTACATTCCATATCACTCCTCACAATGGTATATAGGTGTACTTCCCCTTACATATACATATGTACTTCTCCTTTATACATATAAAATTTTTCCTTACATATACTTCTCCCCCTTTGACATTATTGACAAAGGTGTCAAAAAATGTGTTTTCTCTTCCTAATCAACTTGTCATTCTAGATAAAAAATTTACAAAACTAAGTGTTAGTCACCCTAGATCTTTCTTCCAGCTCTCATTGACTATGTCAAATATGCTGATGTGTCAAAAAAGTGCATAGGATACCACTTCTACTACACTCAAGTTAGTATAGGAAAACTTGTCATAGGAGGTCTTAGTAGACAATCCTCCAATTACCTATGTAAAATACTAGTTTTAGGTCACACAATTTCTCTAACAGTAGAGAAATTTCTAATTACCTATTCCTTATCAATTTCAATGCCTCTAATAGCATTGTGAATCTTCTCCATTCTAGTTGCAAGATCTTCAATGCTTACCTTAGGTCACTGTAATCTAGTAGTGAGTGTTTGAAACTCACTCATTTGGCCTTTGATCTTATTCTTAGAGGTAATTGTATGAAAATGTGTACTTTCCATACAACTTCTTACCTTCATCAATGTTCTTCCTTAGTTCCTTTATGCATACATATAATGATTTTATATCATTTCTCACATTTGTACATATTCTATCAAATAGTGATGTATCATTCTTTTCTTGAGCTTGAGGTAAAGCTACTCCAGACAAGGTTGTGAATTCTTCATCAAAATATTTCACTAATTCTTTTGCCTTGTCCTGCAAGTTTGGATTTGTTACAATATTTTTTCTCCAAATACTTAACTATTTTGTTATTTTGAAGTAATCTACTTAAAGAGTTCAACAATCCTTTTTTTATCATCATCATCATTAGATATTGTTGTTGCGGTTGTTGCCACTTTAGTTGCTATAGGAATAAATGTAACTTCTTTTAGCTATGCACTCTTCTTTTCTTTGCCATCCTTCTTACTCTCTTCTTCTTATCTTTCTTTTTTTATTTTTTAGCTTCTTTTCATTTCTCCTCTCCTTTCTTTAATTCTTCTTCATCTTTCTTTTTCTATTCCTCTTCTTTTCTTTTTTCTTCTTCTTCTTTCTTTTATTGTTTCTTTCTTTCCTCTTTCTTCCTCTTCTCATCTTGTTTCTTCCTTTCCTCTTCTTCCATCTTCTCTTCTTTTTCCCATTTCTTCCTTTCTTCTTCCTTCTTTCTTTTTTCTTCCTCTAATCTTTTCTTTTATGGATTCCTCTTCATCATAACTGGTGTAGATAATAATATTGCCAACAATGCTTGTTCCATATTTAGTAAATGGATTTTCTTTTACATCAATAGTTATGTTTTTACTTTCCACTTGCATGGATTCAATACCAATGACTATGTGAGGAGGTTACATTGTTTTTTGTTCTTCAACTTCTTCTTCACTATCAATAGTAGTAGCAGCCTCCACATACACTAGACTTGGTGACTTTGGGCATAGAAGTCATATATTTTACTATGGACTCCTCTATTTCTTTCCTTAATTATTTGTAGTTTTCTCCCATAAGAAGAATCGATCTTCATTTATTCCATATAAAGGTTTAATGCATTTTAAAATTTTGTCCAAATCTTCCTTTGTGTTCATTTCACACAATTAATTAATCATGCTTTCTCTTAGTTTGGTGTCTTTTTCTACTACTCTTTTCTTCCTATTAAGTAATTTTTTGTAGAGATCTTCTAGATTTCTATTCTATAGAATATCAAATATCTTATTCCTTAAAATAATATTCCTTACAATAATGTTCTCTAGCTATCTTCTATCCATATTTCTATATAGACTATAATACTTATTTAATTGTACAAAATTGTCATCATTTGTAATCTGCATATTTAGATTTTCTACCTTTGGTTTTCAAGCCTTCTTGCTGGTTCATGTTCTTCCCTCTTTAGCTACTTGCCCAATTGGCTTGTCTTTAATTTCATCATTAGATTTCTCAAAATCACTAATTTCCAATAATTTCTTCTCTTCCCAGGTCCACTAGTGCTCTTCTTGACCATTTTCTTTGAAGGTGGTACATGTTCTTGGTTAACCTTTACCAGTATCTTCAACTCTCTTTACTTAATATGTGTATCAACCTCTAATTTTTTCCTTTTTTGATCACATTGTAATTTAATTGGTTGCATTTGCATAAGTACTACATAAGCTGTAATAGGTGTCTACATAGTAGTTCCTGCAATTGTTACACCTTCATATGGGGCTGCTATAGAAATAGGTGTAGTTTCTAACACCTTAGATTTCCCACTAGATTTTATCTCCATTACTATCCCTTTTATTTCATTAAGTTCTTATCTAGTCATACTAGATTCCTTGAGAATAGAATCTATCTTCTTTTCAAACATTCTTTTGAACTCCTTGTTATGAAGTTTAGAATGAACTCCCCTCATATTTTCTCATAAGTGCTCCATTTGGGACATTTAGTGTCCTCCTTTGATTGTAATATGATCTGTACATAACCTTGAATGAGTTCCTCACTCATTTCATATCCCATGGGTTTGATAAATTTCACCCTCTGTTTCATCTATGATTGAAATTTCTTCATCAATCTATTAAGGTCACTATCTCTAACCTTTTCTAATATTTCCCTATAACAATGTGTTACAAACTTCATAGAACATTCATCACTTTCCCAACTTGGCATGCCAGGGAACTGCTTGGTTGCATAGAAGAATATATGTGTTAACAAAGATTCAAATCTAAAGACAATTTTTAGTGTTCTTCAACTTTGCATTGTTTTCTAACAACTATATTTTGAGTATGTCACACAAGTTTACCTTCCTTTCCTCAATTTCCACAATTTATGCTGCATGCATGAATCCTGCTAGCACATAGTTCACTCTAGAACTCCAATTCAACTTATACCCTAAAATTTTACTCAACATTTTGACTCTTTTTTCCTGAATCATGTTAATCTTCATGCTCCTTCCATAAAACTTAGTAAGTAGGGTTGCCTCAATTTTTTTTCTTACATTTCTATTATTCATTGGATTGCATCCTTCATTACTCAAACCTATGAACTTATGAATTAGGTCATTGTAAATTGTGACTAGTACATTACCTACCCAAAACATCTCTTCATGAACTCTTCTCAAAATAATTCTAGTCTATTCATTATTATCAAATTCTACATAGATCATATACTTAATCAAATTCAACTCATTCAGTTATGCGTATTCAAATTTTTAACTCCTAAACCCTTATAGATTTCCTCAATTCCAATTCTCCTTGTAGTTCTTGTAGTTTTTGTACTCCTTGCCTTTGTGCTTAGTACTTTTCTTTTCATCTTTGATTTCTTTATTTGGACACCTTGCAATGATGTGACCAATTTCTTCAAAAGAAAAGTATATCAAAGGAAATTTACCTTTATAATTTCCTCTATCTTTGGAATAATTCTTTGCAAGTAGGGTTTCAACAACTTCAAGATCACTGTCTCAAATTTCTTCCAATTCTTCTTTGTTACTTCCTGATTGACTAGATTTTGATTTCTTACCCTTTTCTTTGAGTGATAGTTTATTTTTAAAAATAAACTCAATAACCTTTGAACTAGGAACATAGTTATCAAAGTTATCTAACTCAAAAGTTGCTAATCTTCAAAAAAGATCATCCAAGGTTAATTTTTTATTTGGATCACACCTCATTTCTTAAATAGTAGAAACACTAATTGCATAGATGCGAAGTAGAATTCTGAGTACCTTACTTACAATAGTTTCCTCCTTGTTGTCCCCTCTAGATGCTTTGATTGTACTTACATTGGCTTTGATTCTTTCCACATATTTTGTGATGTTTTCATCTTCTCTCATTCTTATTTGGTCAAATTTCCCTCTAACACTTTCTTCTTTTTCTCTTCTTACATTATCATCTCCTCCATAGACATCTTTTAGTTTGGTCCACATTTCATGGGCAGTTTTACAATCTTTTACCTCATCAAATTCAACATAACTAAGATTAGTCATCATGATGTTATGATTCTTCTTCTTAGTAATGTCTTCAACTCATAATGTTCCAGTGGAAGTTTTATATTTATTATCAAGGTATTTTCAACCTAAATCACTAATGGTAGCTAGATGTAACCTCATAAGTCCTTGCCATGCTACAAAATTGTCTATGCTGAGTTTTAGAATCTCTCTTTTATAAGACATCCTAATCTTTAGCTTAGGTCCTTGAAACATTCTCTGCAAGCACCAAAATCTCTTATACCAATTGTTAGAAATATAAGAGGAGAAACTAAGAGGAGAGGGGTGAATCAGTTACTATTAAAATAAATCCTAGACCCATTTGGATGTTAGAAAAAGAAAACTCTAAAAACTAAAATACTGATACTCAACATACACAGTTAATGTTGTAATTTGGTAAATACTGAATGTACTTAGTAATGAATTAACATTGCAAATCATAAGATGTTATCAGTGATTATCATTATCTTAATTGTAAGCATAAAAAAATAGCATGAACATATGACACTAAGATTTAATGTGGAAACCCAATTTGGAAAAACCACAAATTGTAACTAGTTACTATTTTTCACTCTTCTAAAGTGAGCCCTATTAGGAGCCAACCCTATTAAAGGCTACAAAACACACTATTAGGTTTGACTTGTTAAAAGATTTAATCACCCTATTAGGAGTGGCCTTGTTAGAGGTCTTTGGAAAATTCAAAATAAATACCACCTTGTTAGAGGATTTGTGAATGGTTGTTAACCCAACTTTGTTAAGAGGTTTAGATCACTACTACAATGGTTAGAGAGTAACAATGAGATGACCTAATTTAGATGCAACTAAATTGTTGATTACAAATCTCTATTTTGGCTTGTACTTGATGCTTCTTGATTGAATATATATTTTCTTCTCTACAAGGATATTCTACCTATCCTTCAAATCCACTTCCTTTCTTCATCCCTTTTGATTCATTCATAACACCTTACACACTTTGAAACCACAACTTGACTTTATACTTATATCTTTCATATTGTAAAGTTGGCTCAAATACAACTTAGAATAATTAATATTTATCACCTCAGTCAGCTAGAACTAATAGATAAATTAATTGAGCTTAATATGTCGAAATAAGAAAATCCTTCATTAATTAACCTGGCTCAGTAGAAACTAACTCAGAAGAGATTTTCTTTGTTAACCAATAGAAGCTCGGTTAATACTACAAACTTGCAAAGATCCTTTGGTAATCGAGTGAGCTCAGTTAGAACTGGTTCCATCCAAATTTCCTTCATTAACTGAATGAGCTTGGTTAACACTTAATTTTTGCATATTCTTCTTTGATGCTAGAGTGAGCTTGGTTGACACTATCTTTTGAATAAGAATTCTTGGTAGACATAGAAAACTATGTTCATTATCTGAGTGAACTTGGCATGCATTGATTGATAATGATATGAGATTTGTGTACCATCAAAGAAAATATATAATTAATCAATTGTATCAAACAATCTTCCTCTTTGGCATTGATGGCAACACAATATTGCATGTGATAATAAAATTTTGCATTCATTCCCTATGGCAGTATGATCTCTTCCTTTCACTATCTATGATAACTTATGCCAAGTTCATTCATAGAACTTTCTCCCTCTTACATAAAACTTCTCCTTCTTTATAATGACAAATATTTCTCAAAGATATGACAAGTAAACTTCTTCCTCTTTGACAACACATGCTAAAGACAACAATTTTGTTAATATAAATGTACCTTATGTACTAATTTATTTGCAATATTCCCATGGTAATTCTGCATCAACTATTTGATCTTCAACTTGCTCTAGTTGATGCATCACTAAGCTTTATTTAGGGAACTTCAGAATGGGGAATGACCCCTAGCTTACCTCTTAAATACAAAAATGCATCCTTAGGTAATGACTTGGTGAATATGTCTGCAATCTATTGTTTTGTATTAAAATATTCCAATCTTACTTCTTTATCCTACACCAACTCTCTTAAGAATTGATACTTTATAGCAATGTGATTTGTTTTGGTATGCATCACTGGATTCTTTGATATATTGATTGCATTGGTTTTATCATAGTATATGACTATTGGATCCTTGATCTCTATTTGAATTCCTTCCAATAGTTGTTTCAACCAAACAATGTTAGAAAAATTAATCATTGCTACTACATATTCTTCCTCTGGTATGGATTGAGATGTACAATTTTTCTTCTTTCTTTTCTAAGACACTAGTCTTTTACCAAGAAAAAATGGTCCACCACTAGTGCTTTTTTTGTCATCAAGACTTCTTGCCAATCAACATCAGCGAATACTTTCAAGTCCAAATTTCCTCCAATTTTATATCATAAGCCATAGTCTTCAGTTCCTTTCATACATCTCATAATTCTCTTGATTTCCATCATGTGGTTTTGTTTAGGATTTGCTGAGAATCTTGCCACTATTCCAACTTCTAGGGCAATATCAAGCCTTGTATGTACTATATACTACAATTTTCCAATCATTGGTCTATATGTGGTCTAATCTACTTCTTTGGAATCATCATTTTTTGAGAGCTTATGTCCAGTAGACATGGGGGTTCCAATTGGTCTTAAATCTTCCATTCCAAACTTCTTGATTATCTCCTTGATATACTTTGATTGAGTGATGTAGATACCATTTTTGTTTTGTTGTATCTATGGTCCAATAAAGTATCATCAACAAATATTTCTGCCAACACAATCTTCTTGTCTGGTCCTTCCTTGATATACAAACTATTGTTATCATTTTTTCTTTGAAAGCTAATCTAATTTAGATAGTTATGTAGTCTTTCATACTAGGCTCTGAGAGCTTTCTTGAGACCATATAGTGCTTTCTGTAATTTGTAGACCATGTCCTTTTTGCTAGGATCTACAAAATCTTCTAGTTGTTCAATGTAGACTTCCTCATCAAGAATTCCATTCAGGAATGTAGATTTAACATCCATTTGATACACTTTAAATCCTCTATGAGTTGCATATGCAAGTAGAGTTCTAACAACTTCTAATCTTGCAACAGAGGAAAAAGTTTCACCATAATCAATACCTTCTTCTTGAGAATAGCCTTTACACACCAATCTTTCCTTGTTTCTAGAAACTTTTCAATCTTCATTTAGCTTATTTTTGAATACCCACTTTGTGCCAATTACATTCTTATCTTTGGGTCTAGGAACAAGAGTCCAAGTTTTTCTTCTTTTCTATCTATCCTATCTCTTCATTTATTGCTTCAATCCAACTTTCATTTTTCAGAGCATCTTTAACATTTCTAAGTTCAAATTCAGTAAGTAAACATGTACCTTCCAATTTTCCTCTCATTATTGTTCCATTACATTTATCTCTAATGATCTAATCAGATGCATGATATCTTCTTACATATCTTACTAACACATGCTCTTTAGGCTTTCACTATCTTCATTATGAACTCCACCTTCAATCTTGGGTTCTTCTATCTATGACTCAGATCCATCAAGCTCAATTTGAACTAGCCTGGTAGCCTCTAATTGTGACTCAAGTCCTTCAAAATATGACTTCAGTTGCACTATCTACAACTTAGTAACCATTGGAGATTTAGGGGACTCAAGAGATGAAGTCTCCTTTCTTTCAAATAGATTTGGAAATTTATTAGGTTCATAGTAGACAAATATTTTTTAATCCTTTGGCTCCTTTTTGCTTTCTTCTTCACTCTTTTCTGCAAACTCATCAATTCTCACATGTGCACTCTCTATGATCTTATGAGTAGACAAATTCAAACATTTGTATGCATTACTTCTGCAGGAGTATCCTAGAAATATGCCTTCATCAATTTTTACATCAAATTTTCCTTTTCTAGACTCTTTCAAGATATAACATTTTCTACCAAATACTTTCAAGTAGCTTACATTAGGTTTGTAGTCATACCATAGTTGATAAGGAGTTTTATTTGAATCTCTCTTCAACTATACTCTTTTCAATGTATGAATTGTAGTGTTGATAGCTTCCTTCTAGTATTTGAGAGCAACATTATTTTCAATCATTAGTGTTCTTGCACAATCCATGATAGATCTATTTCTTCTTTTAGCTATACCATTCTACTGAGGTTTACTAGGAGCTGATACTTTTCTTTTAATTCCTCTCTCAATGTAGAAACTATTGAATTCATTGGAGATGGATTCATCACCTTTGTCTGATCTTAAACATTTCAACCTCTTTCCAATTTCCTTTTCGACTCTTGCTAGATACCACTTGAATTTTTGAAAGGCTTCTAACTTTTCTTTTAGGTACATTACAATTATCATTCTAGAATAGTCGTCAACAAAAAGAATGAATTTTTTTTCTCCACTATAACTCTCTATTCCAATAAGTCCACATAAGCTAATATGTACAAT
This sequence comes from Cupressus sempervirens, assembly GCA_028749045.1. Classification (NCBI taxonomy): domain Eukaryota; kingdom Viridiplantae; phylum Streptophyta; class Pinopsida; order Cupressales; family Cupressaceae; genus Cupressus; species Cupressus sempervirens. Next base: position 48,510,207 of record CM053789.1, on the reverse strand, counting down.
TTCTAAGACTTCTTCGGACTGATAGTTTTTTCTCTTAAAACTAGTCTTTTCCATATTACCAATTTGACAATTCTTGCATAAACCAACATTAGGTTTCTTCAAACTAGGAATACCTCTTACTCATCTATGTTTTCTTATCTTGATCAAATTATCAACATTTTCATGACATAGCCTTTTGTGCACTAACCATATTTCTTCTACTTCAACAATAAATAATGAACAATCACTACAATCAAGATACACTAATACATTTGGCATCGATTTGCGATGGCCAAGTGTCAGAATTGCAATGCAAATGTGTCGCCACTGCGACGGCAGCAGACGTTGTTGTTTTTTAGTCGCAAATTATGACATATATTCTTGGACGTCGCAATTTCGATGCCTATCCATCACAAGCTCAACATTCTATCCCATCATTGCTCCCGTCACAATGGATGTGGTTCCCATCGCAATTCTGATGTCTTCACCATGCATTGCGATGGGGTGGCATCGGCATCTGCCCATGGGTTCACTGAGGTGAGAGCCTTTATAGTTCTTTCGTGGGCATCACACTTGCGACGTCCATGGAAACTTGTGACGGTGCTATCGACGCCGTTGGCCATCGCAATATTTGCGAATGTGTCACAATTGTGATGCAAAATCATCAATTGCGATGGCATCGCTATGCATGCGATGCTTATTTCATCGCAATGCGCGTGCGGACGTCGCAATTGTGACATCTGTGGTTAGCAATATGGCAGGGCCACTGTGGCAGCGATGCCAACTGTCATCCCCGCCATAGCGGCCCCGCCACAAGCATCATCTTAAGCTGCTAGCTCTAGCAATGTGTTCGCAGTCATGTCGAATAGTTGTATTGCTCCTTCATCAAATGAAGTTGCCCATAGCTCCCCAGTGTGGTCTTACAATTATAGGCAGACCATGTAGCTATAATTGCATTCTGTAAATTGCTTGTCGCATTTTTTACCATACCATTCTTCATTTTCATTTTCAGACAACTTTTTCTTGCATTGCTTTCTTGCCACTTGGTTGGGGCAAGCCGGGTAGGATAGCTTGTCTGTTTTGACCTCTATAATGGTTTCTTTCATGATGCACTTTATAGCACAAGTAGAACACACAGTTTGATCATGTATGTCATGAATTGTCATTCTCAATACTGCAGGAGGTTGTGGGGTGTAGCTAATCGATGGCTCACCGTTGTCCTTAACATTTTCATCGAACCATGACTTTAACTCTGTTGTCTCTGGAATTTGCAGATTGATCATCAGTTGTATATTACCTGTGGTGTTGAGTACTCTTCCATTGAACTCAGTAACACGGCCTCCCTTAACCACTAGAAACATTATATAATATATGACAAATATTATGTATCGAATAATTAACTTATATTAAGAGTGATATATATATATATATATATATATATATATATATATATCTTATTATATATATTGTTATATAAAAATTATAATATATTGAGGGTATATTACTTGTATTATAACTATAACTAATATAAGTTAATATGTTAAAGAGACATGTCTCTTTATTTCACAGTTATATTCATTCGTATAGTAACTTGAAACACACATAAAAGATCCACAAGTGCTATTACAAGTTACTAAATAGTCGATCCTATTTCACTAACATGGTATCAGAGCAGTGTTGTGATCAAGATAGCAAATCAGAGATCTAGTATCACAACAGATCATTTCCCAGGAATAATAGAATCACATGCCTGAAATAATGATGGAGAACTTCTGAACCATTGGAATAACTATATCTTTGACTCGCCTTGTGCGACATCAACTTTGTAATAGGAAACAATGATGGAAGATTACTGGGTTAGAACTTGATATGTATCAATAGAAAGGAATGAAGAACATTGTGTACGTAGTGAATCATGATATACATAACGTGTTATACAACTATGAGGATGAAGGAAGATGTCATAGTAGTTTTAGTGAGTAGTTGTCTTCTATGCAAAGCAAGTATTGTTACCAAAACTACTTACTGTAGACACCTAAATTTGATTACACTATTTTAGTAATCCTATTTAGTTATCTAAAAAGGCATTATTAATTAAATTTCTATTTAATTAATCCTTTGTCATCCCCTAGTTGATTAATTTAATTAATCATCTATAGTCCTAATTGATAAATCAAATAATCTATTATTTATCAATTAAATCCTATTCTTCTATCTAATTCCAAAAATCCCCATTTATTAAATAAATCTATTTGATAAATGAAATCCTCAAATTCAAAAACCCCTAACCTATCTCTAATCCTCCATTTAGCCTAATCCACCCCATCCACCCATACTAACCAAGCTTAGCCACTAACTCACCCACCCTCATTAATGCCATCCACTTGCACATCTCTAACATCCCTAAGCTAATCCTAAACCCAAGCCTAATCCACCCCCTAATGTTGTCACATTCCTTAAACAAGTTTAAGACTTTCCTAATCCAAACCAAAGTCTCCCCTCAAAAAACCCAACCACTAAGTCATGAGTGCTCTTACAAAACATAAAGACACTTACAAGCCCACTCATGACTCTTACACCCATCTTCCACACTCTTCCCTCTTCCACACTCATTCCTCTTACATCCCTCTTACATACTCAATCCCACTCATCATGACTTTAACCAACCCTTTACCCTACCCTCTCACACTCATCCTCCTTGTGACAAGTGTCACCTTCCCATTGGTGCTAAACAAGCACAATCCATGTGCTCTCCTTTGAGTGCATCCTAGCCCTCCTTAAGCCTTCATCCATCCTTGGATCTAAGCCCTCCATCCCTCTACCCCTTATCCTATAAATTGAATCCCATCCCAAGCCATTTCATCAACAATCTTTGAGCTAAAGTTACCATGCTATTTTGAGAACCAAAGCCATCAATCTTACCCTTATAATGCCAAATTGAGAGCTCACGAAGCTACCAATTTGCCATTACCCATCTCCATTGAAGCAGCTTTTGAGTATCTTGAGCATACATCCACAGTAAAAGGACACATCTACAGAATCAAGAAAGCATGGAGTGTTTTCTCTTGTAAGGTTTGCACTTCTTATTTTCTTTCTTAGTCTAAGCATATATGTGAATTTAGTTTTTGGTTTGTGAATGTTTACTTTATTTGTTAATGTTCTTTGCATACTAATTATTGTTCTACACTTACCATGTCACCTGCAAAGGCAATGAAAAGATTAAGATCTAAAGTATGCGGTGGGAGTATGCAGTGGAAATGATCTGCATAGGGCCTCTTAGAGCACTCTACGATTACAGATCATAATTGCAATTTGTCTATGTTGATGGAGAATTTTATTTTGGTGAAGACAAAGACAATATTCAAGCATTGTTGGTACCAGATGATCGACCTCATACTTAAAACAATAACAGCCACAAAACTATATATTGGGATGGCACATAATGAAATATTCTGGATTTATTTTGTTCTAAGCTTCTCATCTCAAGTTGTAATTTCTGGAGGACATATCGACTTTTATATATCCAATGACTTATATGAATAAAACAACAATTATATATCTCAAAAAGGTAGAAGTATAATGAAGTGTGATACTAATAAGGCACTGAGACTGAAAAGTTAATTATTTTGGGTGACCCATCTGCTAGGTGAACCAAATAAAGGAGCTGTGTGGTGGGACAAATGCCACAAATAAGACCTCATTCAATTAAGAGGATCATGGCTATGATGTGCCAACACAATGGATAAAATTGCTAATCATTGACACAAATTCTCATTTATAAAATCCTTAAAGTTACCTTGACATAGCAGTAGTGAATATGCAGGGGGAGCAATTAGCGTCCTTTGGGGAGCTTCTAATTTGCTTGCAAGGGATTGCATAAGATTGATAAAGCAATATTATATTGTTGACTAAACTTCTGACATCTTTGCATTTACAAGGAGTTGGAAATGAAAATACACATCCATTCATACAAGTACTCTAGGGTTCCCATATCAATATCAATGGGATGGAAATAATTTTAGATTTCAAATATAAATTTTAAAGGCTCTATCTTGGAAAAATATAAGGTGTGGATATGTGTGAATGAGTAAGAGTGCGTAGTGTGTGTGAAATAAAAAAGAAGACCAATGGAGCACAACACACGCTAGAATCACAACATAATATGGGAGTACAGACAGTATATCCAAATTGTTGGACAAATTGGCTTAAGGGAATGTTACCAAGAGATGGGATTCATCGATTGGAGATTAAGGGCATGCATAAATATTTTCGTGAAAGAGAGTGTATGTGATATAAAATAGAATACTACAACAATAACGGATAATATGGCTAATCCAAGATGATTTGATTATGTGGTATTTGTAAAACCCATTAGGAAGAGCCAAACCATCTTATCAAACTATCAATATGGATAGTCTCTCATTCTACATACTATGACATTAACCCTTCTTGATATGTGTAACCCTTGTACTTATGAAGTCCTTGCATAGCCATTGGAGTTCAAATTTTGTACTATGAATTGATATAAGAGTGGTGATCTCTTATGAAGCATTCGGGTTTATGAGTGTATCACAACCTATATGGAGAATTAACACACATTCATGTGTTTTGGGGTAGGGTGGTTATTTGAGTATATATCTTATGTTTATTTTCTCCTCTTGTTTTCTCTTATGTCAACACTCTTCTTAATTTTTATAGATTTGGTTTTGCTGCATTATTATCTTCAACGGTCTAAGGAGGAGTTCATTATATTTTCTTCTAGTATCAATAAAGTAAATATCAAATGTCTTACATGAGGAAGTACAAACAACTTTGATAAGTATTACTTTCAACTAGCCAAAAACTATTGTTATTGACACAAAATTTTCTTGTGCATTAACAAGTTATAAGTTTTTTTAATGTTGTGATGTTGCTATCAGGATTCAATTGTGTAGTTTTTGGTCAAACTCATTGGTCTATGTTTATGAGTAGTGTTTCACAATAACTTCTTTCTCATTAGAATGAATAGAACACTAAATACTCATTGCATCTAGGTTTTCTCATGGAGGTGAAGCGTTGGGCTTTCTCGAGATGTTACCCACCCAAGCACCACTCCAACCCAACTTTTCTTAACCATGGAGTTTTTAAAAGGTTAATTTCATGCTCAAAAATCAAGGCTAAAGCACGCAATTTTTTTTTAAAAGGTAATAACAAGTATCTTATTGAGCTTCACTTTGTTTCGAGAATAGTTTAATATTCTCTACTAAATAGGGCCAACCATGTGAAGGCGGAAGCTCATTTGGCCCCACCCCCCTCCCCCTAACATCACTCTACATTCCCCGTTAACATCTAACATTCATTCATTCTTTCAACCATTAATAAAATGTAACATTCAATCAATATCACATGATAACATTCAATCAATATCACATGATAACATTCATTAACACATTAGACTCATTAACATGCAACATTCATCAATATTCTGCATTAACACATAATTCATGAACATTCATTAGCACATAATTAAATTCATTAAGACATAAAATACAATCATTATCAATTAAGGTATGTAGTGACAATCATTTCATTTTTTTCTTTCTATTTCGTTTTTCTATGTAAGCTCTAAGAGGAGCATCAGTGTCATCATCAATTCCCCCCTCATCAGTTGTTCTGTTCTCTGTTCTTGATGATCTCAAATTCCTATGCTATTGCAAAGGGGGGTCCTCTATAGAGAGAAGAGTTGTTTGGGAGTCTTTGTATAGGGGCTCGTATGCCTTTTGAAGTAGAGGTACATTGGGCTATCATCATCATCATGATCAGATACGCTTGGACTAGATGTGTCATGGATCAATGTATTTATACCATCCTCTTCAATTGTGTTTTCTGGCACACGATCGTCATCTTCCATGGGATCATTATCTTCACCTTGGATATTTGCACCTCCATGTTCCTCCACTTCGAAAACCATATTCTTCGGATTGTTGTGGTTCATATCATGTACTTCCCTGGGAAGATCAACCTATATAAAATTTATTAACATAAATAAACTATGATCATCAACTCATCATCAAGTAATTTCATATGTATATAAATTTTTAAAATGATATAATGAACGACTTACCAGTGGATGATAGTCATGCCCCCCTTCAATGTGACCATTCTCTCTACAATGTCTCTTAACTGTTTTGATTAGCAGTCTTCTACGGTTTAAGCCCTTAAAAATATTGCAAGGACAATAACATTTTCCATCACCTTTTCTTTTCAAGTTAGACCACAATCTAGCGATTGTCTCCCTATTTTGTTCTTCACTTATATTATCTGACATGATCGTTCTTTGTAGGAAGAAAAAATTGGGCTATGAAAACTTCGGTCTACAACTTTCACAAACTAAGCAAAACTGTCAAAAGTACACAAATATTCTTAGACCTAGCTAAATACTTTAATATTTTTAAAATAATTTCTTTGAATTTATTCCTAAGATTATTTGTAAAACTTTGACCAACCGCCTAAAGGTCTTATTTCAAGAGACCTTACAACATTAAGCCATTAAAAGAAATTTCAAAACATATAAACTAAAATTTTAGTTAAAATATACATTAGAATTAAAAAAAAACAATTTTCATACCCGAGCGCACGACTATAACTCGTGCAATGGCCTTCTTGCTTAGTTGTAGAAGCTCTCCAGCAATCAAATTATACAAACTACAAGGCATAACAAAAATTTGAAAACATATAAGCTACAAGTCTAGTTAAAATATAAATTAGATTAGATTCAACAATAGTAAGCAATGTTATTCAAAATTAGATTCAAAAAACCTTAGCAGTGTAAATAGCCATCTCCTCTAAATTGGACTCCAGACACGAGGGGGCATTCACATACTCTTCCCCTAAAGGTATCCTGAAGAACAAAAGCCACTATTCTTGAGTTTGTGAATTGCACCTTGAGATGAATGAAGCTTAAAGGGAATGAAAATTGTTTTCATACATTTAAATCAGGATGTAATATTTATTCATAAGTATATACCTTGCAAGCACTTAAAATTGTTGTTATATGTGTTGCGGTAAAAGAAGAAGTTTATACTTATGTGCATAGATGCACTTCCTATATGTGATCCAAAGCTCGAATGTTATCAAGTGTGTCCAATGATGGGGAGAGACCTCTATGCAAGAATAAGATCTGCAATGAAACAAAAGAAAAGAAAAATTTCTTATAGTAAGAGCAAGTTTGTTGTGCTGCACAGGGTACCAACAAAATAGTGTATAATATCTTTTTCTTTACCTGGCTTTCAATTCAGCATGAGAGCCTTTAATAGAAAAGTCAAGTTGATAACATATTTAAAAAGAGCTACAGGGCAACATAGTTCCTGCGTAAGTCCAAGAAAATGTGTGAGGATTGACATAGATTTGCGTAAGTCCAAAAAGATGTGTGAGCATTGACATAGATTTTGTGAGCATTTTCTATGTAATGAAGATTTTACTGCAAATGGAATGAACCTAGGGGTCGATTGGTAAACTGATTATTTGTGTCAAATGGTATAAAATTGAAACTAAAACCATTTCAACTGGCCACGCCACTCATGGACTGTTCCTCCATATGTTATAATACTTTTATCATATATCACAAATATGAAATAGAATATGTAGCACACTGAAATAAAGCATTAAAATATAGTGTCTAAATGTAATTAAATATATGGAACTGGTTATAAGAATTTGTACAAATCAATTAGAATGGGTTGAAATCAGTGCATCTTACTTCAACATTTCATGTAACACAACCAAATCCAAAAGAAATCTCGCAGAAAAACTACCTAAGATTTATAACCTTTATCTTCCAATATCCAATGGCTCCTTATAGGCGTTAATACAAAGAAGCCAACTATCAAAAACTGTGGTAGTGATAAACATTTTGAAAAATAAAATTGTATTAGGTATAAATAAAAAATAGTGAAGAATGGTGTAGACTTGTAGCCAGAAGATAACACAGTGAAAATTGATGAGCTCTTTGTTATCACCCACCTTAGAGAAACGTGCATATCAACTCCAAGTGTCAAATGTCAGCTGTAAGTGCAACAATGCAAGTTTTCATCTATGTAACTTGTTTTTCTACTACAATCAATGCTGATACATCCTGCTTTAACATAAATAGATTAGTCACCAAACAAATTATCAAGAGACCCTATGGTCATCATCATGACTATTTTCTAAGCCAATTTCAACATCAAAGCCTCTAATATGAATATAGAGGATCATAACTAGATCCCATATGATTGTCATAGAGTGAGATCTGAAACATTGTGATTCAAAAAACATATACAATCTCTTCTAGAAACAACATCAAGTAAAATCTTGGATAGCAAAAAAATTGTTATGTATAACAGAAAGTTGTTGTTAATTCACCAAATAGAAGGATGTTTACCAACAAATAGTTAATATATTTTGTTGCACTGACAAGTGTGGGTGGGAAATTCTTGGGCTGCTACTCCTAAAGTCGAATATGATGATGTTGAATGCCCTGCCTCATGGAAAGTAAAATCCTATTGTGCATGTCTCCAAAGGAAACATTAGAATACATCTAATGATGTTATGAGATCTTATCTCTTTGTATTGGGTACCATCTTTGAAATACTTGATCTCTTCTCATTCCTCAGCTGATCAAGATTGTAGCCACAGTTCAAATAAGTAACCAACTATTTCTGAGTTTGATTCTTCTCTAAAGGAAAATGCCAGAACCACTTCTTTTTCTATTACTAAGTTTTTCTGCATGTAATCACCAGTTTGCCAAGTTGTTTGAAGTTTGAACCATGCTCCATATATGCCAAAGTAAAATAATCAAGTAGGATGCATGTGAGCGAGAGATAATTATGTAGAACCTAGATGTAGAATATAATTATGTGCATTCTCTTGCATTGATGTTTTCCTGTATCGTACATATTATTATTTTGAATTGTAATACTGATAGCATGTTCACAATTTCTTTTCTCTGAATTTGAATATTTCTTTTCATGTTTCATTTGCCACTTCTTTTCATAGTACCTCTGAGTTGTACTTATTTACTTAGTAGGTTTTTAGGGTACTTGCTATTTTTAAAGTGATAAAACGTTAAGAGAGATTATGGTGATGATGAAGAGTATTCTATTACGATGCTATCTTTTCACTTGATTTACATTCAATTTGATGCCTATTGAAAGGATTTTCTATGCATAATAAATATCTCTTTCTATGAATTTGAATCAGTTTTCTGTCACTTTCTTCAGTTTTTGCCGAGAATGAGTCGTTCTCTTACTCTTTGCTTGGTCTATTTGTTGTGTTAAATTCTATTTTTGTGGGTATCAATAAACATTTAGAAATATTTAAGCATATATGTAGGAGACGGTTATAGTTAGTAGTAATATTAAGGATTTCAGGAGAACTGAATAAGCCCTGATTCAAAGATAACTTGATAGAATGTCCATAGTTGTGTCGTTGAACCAGAAAAAATCTTGTTATTAGTGATTCCTGTAAGGTGTTAGCTAATATAAATATCTATTTCAAATACAAAAATATAATAATGTACGTGGTCTTGAGTTAGTGCCTTTCAAAATGCCTTTATTTTGATAATATTAAAACTTTGGAACTTACAGATTGCCTGCCATGAGTAAGATGTGCCTTCTTTAAAGAATATGTTTTTACTCTGGGAGTGGGAAAAACTCGATCAGGGGTCCGAGGGCCTCCCACTCCAATAATCTCTTTTTCAAGTCACTTTGTTGCATTTTCAGGAGAGCTTTTCTTATGAACCATGGGGTGCTTTACTTCTTTATTTCTATCTACAAGACTTTCTGGATTTTCTGCAAGAAAGCTATGGCCACAATGCCTATCCAATGGAACATCCTCTAAACACAAATTTGATTCCTCTGGTTCTTGCACAGCTAAATATTTATTTAAAAAAACTTGCATGGAAGATTTTGGTAATTCCTTTCCTGTGTATGACCATGTACCTTCATTTCAAATGTTATGCGAAAGGCTATCCTGCAATGTGCCTTTCCTTTCAGAAGAACCCTATGTCACATGATTTCATTCAAATGAGGGTTTTTGGCTCTCTTTTTTTCTCTTATATCTCATTGGCGTCTCAATTGCGACGCCTACCATCGCAATTGTGATGACAACGGGCTAAAATTGAAAAAAAAAAGCCAAAACCACATTACCTTTTCTTGCCATCGCAAATTGACCCCTAATGTATTAGTGATAAAATAGATTGCCTTTTATTTGTTTTCCTGATCGAACTAGGTTACCTTTGTTATCCAACAGTTTTGCCTTGGAATTAATGAATTCTTCCTTGAATCCAATGTTGTTTAACTATACCACACTTAGTAGATTATGCTTTAGTCCTTCAACCCAATAAGCATTGTCATAAATAACTTTTTTAGTCAATAAATCACATCCTTTTCCTTTTATGTTACAAGATTCATTGTTTCCAAATCTTATGCTACCTCCATCAAAATATTCCATGTGTTCAAATTTTGTTTTGTCTCTAGTCATATGATGTGAACAACCACTATCAATAATCCATATATCATTTTTTCTAACATGATAGATAAGTGCCATCTTGTTTCCTTCATCATTAGATTCATTTTTTATAGTAATATGTACCATTTCATCTTCACTGTAACCTGAATCTTTAGCTATAAAATAAGATATCATACCTTTGTTGTTGTAGTTCTTGGAATCCTTCTTGCTTTTGTGCCTATTGCTTTTATTTTCATCTTTGATTTCTTTATTTGGACACCTTGCAATGATGTGACAAATTTCTTCAGAAGAAAAGTAGATCAGAGGAACTTTACCTTTATACTTTCCTCTGCCTTTGGAATACTTCTTTGCAAGTAGGGCTTCAACAACTTCAAGATCACTTTTTGAACTTTCTTATGATTCTTCTAATTCACTTTTTGATTGATTGGATTTTGATTTCTTATCCTTTTCTTTGAGTGACAGTTTAGCTTTAAAAGTAGATTCAATAACCTTTGAACTAGGAACATAGTCATCAAAGTTATCTAACTCATAAGCTGTTAATCTTCCAACAAGAGCATCCAAGGTTAATTTTTTATTTGGATCACACCACATTTCTTGAATAGTAGACAATCTAATTGCATAGATATGAAGTAGAGTTATGAGTACCTTACTTACAATAGCTTCCTCCTTGATGTCTCCTCTAGATGTTTTAATTGAACTTACATTGGCTTTGATTCTTTCCACATATTTTGGAATGTTTTCATCTTCTCTCATTATAATTTGGTTGAATTGTCCTCTAAGACTTTCTGCTTTGGCTCTCCTTACATTGTCATCTCATCCATAGATATCTTTTAGTTTTCTCCACATTTTATGAGTAGTTAAAAGTATTTTACCTCATCAAATTCATCATGACTAAGAGTAGACACAATATAAATCATCATTATGTTATGATTCTTCTTCTCAACAATTTCTTCAACTGATAATGTTCCAGTCATAGTTTTATATTTAGTGTCAAGATATTTGCAACCACAATCACTGATGGTAGCTAGATGTAACCTCATAAACCCTTTCCATGCTGCAAAATTGTCCCTATTGAGTTTTGGAATCTCTCTTTTATTAGAAATCCTAATAATTAGCTTAGGCCCTTGAAACCTTCGAGCTGTAAACACCAAACTCTCTAATACCAATTATTGGAAATATAAGAGGAGTAAATATGAGGGGAGGGGTGAATTAGTTACTATTAAAATAAATCCTGGATCCCTTTGGATGTCAAAAAAAGAAAAATATAAAAACTAAAATACTGATACTCAGCATATAGAGTTAATGTTGTGATTTGGTAAATACTAAATCTACTCAATAATGACTTTACTTTGTAAATCATAAGATGTTATCTATGATTATAATTACTTTATCTTAATTACAAGCATAAAAGAAATAACATGAAAACATATGAACTAAGATTTGACCTAGAAACCACATTTGAGAAAACCACCAATTGTAACTAGTTACTACTTTTCACTCTTCTGAAGTGAGCCCTATTAGGAGCCAGCCCTATTAAAGGTTACAAAACACACTGTTAGGTGTGAACCTCTCAAAGGATTTAATCACCCTATTAGGAGGCCTTGCTAGAGGTCTTTGGACGATTCAACAGAATTGCCACCTTGTCAGAGGATTTGTGAATGGATATTAAGCCAACTTTGTTAAGAGATTTAGATCATTGCTACAATGGTTAGAGAGTAACAATAAGATGAATTGATTTAGATGCAACTAATTTTCTGATTATAGATATCTATTCTAGCTTGTACTTAATCCTTCCTGATTGAATATATCATTTCTACTCCATAAGGATATTCTGCGTATCATTCAAATTCAATTTCCTTTCGTCATCCCTTTTGATTCATTCATAAAACCCTACAAACCTTATACTTACATATTTCATATTGTGAATTTGGCTCAAATACAACTTAGAATAATTAATATTTACCACCTCAGTTGATTAGAACCAATAGATAAATTAATTGAGCTTAATATGCCAAAATAAGATAATCCTTTGTTAGCCAACCTAGGTCAGTAGAAAATAACTCAAAAGTGATTTCCTTTTGTAACCAATAGAAGATTGGTTAACACTACAAACTTGGAACGATTCTTTGGTAACTGAGTGAGCTTGATTAGAACTAGTTCCATCCAACTTTCCTTGATTAAACAAGTGAGCTAAGTTAACACTCATTTTTTGTAGATTCTTCTTTGATGTCTGAGTGAACTTGGTAGACATTGTCTTTTGAATAGGAATGCTCAATCTACATAGAAAACTATGTTCACTATTTGAGTGATCTCAGCATGCACTAACTGATAATGATATGAAATTTATGTAACATCAAAGACAACACATAATTAATCAATTGTGTCGAACACTAACATCCTCTACATGAAGTACATTTGGTGGTATTTGTGAAATTGCTCCTAATAGATCATCTATGAGAGAAAAAAGTGGGTGTTTCTTGAACATTTATCTAGTTATATCACTTACATCACATACTAATTGGTCTACCATGTTTCTTACAAAATATACTAGACATTCCAACAAAATCTCTATAAAGTACCTTTAGTGTCACATTTAGGCTTCTACAACTTCAAACTTCAAACACCTTTCTTTGCACTTGAATTCACTTTCAAATCCCTCATAAATCACTCCATTATTTTATAGAAAAAAATGGCACTCAAAATCTTTCTCATAATCCTTAAATTTATTCAAATCTAACTCCACATTAAATGGACATCTTCTTCTTCTTCTTCAAAATGTTGTCACTGATTACTAGTAAATTTTTTTTCTTCCATACAACTTATTGCAATCACACAAGTGCTGACACACTTGACCATAGCTTCCACTCTATGGTCTTTATGTTCTACTAACTGAACAACTTCTATTTCATAATCTCTCATTAGTTTTGACCAACTGATAGTCTGGTTCTATTGCATAATTCAAATAAGATGACTCACAAACAATTTTTGACTTCAATTTCTCATTGAGTGCATCAAAATATTATTTCTTCAAAATTGTATAAGAACTTTCTAGATCCTTAGCTTTCACAAATACTTATTTAAATTCATCAACATGATCTTTTACTACTTCTTTCTAATTGTTATCATTGTATTTATCATTCCTTCTATTATTCCTATTATTGTCCCTTCTATAATTAGGATTCTTGTTGAAGCTCCTTCTATTCATTCTATAGAATCTTACTATGTGTCCAAAGTTATTACATATCTAGCATGTAAGTGCATTTCTTCTCTGATTAGTTCCATTCTAATTTTTAGGTGCTTTATAATTCCTTGCAATATGTCAAGGATTGTTACACTTGTAACATACAACATTTTTTCATTCGCTATTATATCTTTCACCTTCATTGGATCTTCTTTGTGATTTTTCTATTTTATTACATCTAGGGTTTGTATTTCTAAACAATCTACTATTCCAATTATTACTATAAAAATTAGGTTTCTTACAATCTATTATTTTATGTCCATAACCATTTAAATTATAACAATATAAATTGGTAATAGGTTTGAAAGACTTACTTGTGCAATCTCTTTTCATATGACCAAATTCATTGCATATGAAACATCTAACTTCCTTGGATGCTTTTTCTTGCTTAGGTTTATCAACTTTCTCTACTTTCTTTGGTTCATCATATTTTATCGACAAATCAACTAGTTTAATCTCTTTGGATACTTAAGTAGTTGTGCTTGATTCAATCTTATTAAGATCATATTCTTTAGGAAACTTAACAATTGGATCTAGTTCTTTCCTAATTTAAACTTTCTTTGCTAACTTTTATCTATTTGGTCATATGAATGTCTCTAGTGAAATATATGTTTATCAATTTTCTCATTACTAGAATAAAGTTTTTCTAATTTTTGCCTAGCTTGTGTTAACTCTCCTTCCACAATTGTATTGTACTTTTATAGTTTTGCATTCTCAATCTTGATAGAATCTAATTTAGATGTTACTTGACTCAACTTGGGCTTAACATCTACATTCTCATATTTTATATTAGGTTAATTCTTACTATCATCTTTTTTAAGATTCAACTTAAGTTCAATGATTTTTAATTCATGTTTCAAAAACAAATTTCTTTCTTGAGAACTCCTACTTCATTATTATTACCAATTTGCACGTTTCATTCCTTACCACATTTTAGATCATCAATCTTGTTTGTCAGTTTACCAATGTAGACTTTTGCATCCTCATACCTATCTTTCAGATTGTGTCTTTCTTCTTTAAGAAGACCAATTTTTTCAGGAGCTTCTTCAAAGTTTCTCTTACTCAAGCTATCAATTCTAGATAATTTTTCTCTAATATCAATTATTAGAAATATATAATACTGAGAGGAGTGGGGGGGAGTGAATTAGTATTCTAAAAGCTTTTTTCCCACAAATGAATATTCTTAATTACTTTATAACTTGCATACATGAAATTAAACCAACAATGTTGAATAGTAAATATAATCATGCTCAAAGAGAACTCACAACACCATTATTTTTTAACTAGGGAAACCCTTCCCAAGGGAAAAATCCATTGGGAATGGTACCCACAAGATGATCCACTAAACAAAAGAGTCTTGTTAAGGATATTGACCTTGTTAGGAGTATGTGGAATACATATAGTATCTTGAGTCCTTGTTAGAGGACTAGGCCTTATTAATAGCCTTAACCTTGTTAGGAGTTTCCTCAAACCTATTAGAAGTTGATTGAACAAATACAAGGTATGCAAGAAGACCCCACTAGCCTAAGATGCAATATAAAATTAGCTTTCTTCACAAGAGTAGTTATATAGACAATACTACTTACTATTGTATCTCACACTTGTAACAATCATACATTAGATTTTGTATCACATAAGATTCACATATCATATAAGCTTTCTTCTTAATCATTAGCATCACATTCACTTCACCCTTTATTTGTGCAAGATATGATCTTTAGTTATATCTTGCAAACTAATAAATCTTTTCTCAATCATCCTTAATGCTTTCACACACTTGATAAAACATAAAAATAACTTTGGGTAAAAATCTAGGATGTCGGATCATCATGAATTGGTAATTATTTTTTCATCAAAATAATTCCTTAAGTTGGATAATCTAATTCTCTGATATGCTCTATTCTATAATGTTAAATACTTAAATTGGTATCTTGAATGTAACATGTGCCATACCGCTCGTATAGGTCTAGGTAGTAACATACATCATCACCACATTTTCCTAGATTGATCCTTAATTGTACACATCCTAACTCAAAATTAGTCATCCATACATGTTGTATCTATCTCTCCACTACTGCAATCTATCTAGCACTTAGGTAATTTTCTAACTATGATTGCATAAATGAAATACTAAATACATGTTTCCATAAATGACAATACTTTAGACATCAAACTATCCATATTGCCAATAGGAATTTATTTGTGATTTAGAGAGAACAATGTAGAAAAGGAGTATCTATAAAGTAGTTTCTTATATTATGATTTATCTCTTTACTATGATAGAATCAGGATATGCAAAGTTATATAGTGGGGGAAGAAAGTTTGATGATGGTGTATGTAAGTGTGCAAGCCCTAAAGTCACACTTGTGAAGAGATTCATAGACTATAAGCTAATATTGCTATTGTGATTGTGATTAGTTAATTATCTTATTGTGGTCAGGTATTATAATTAATTGGGAAACCCTCAAGGCTAACTCAACTAATTATTTTGATGATGTGGTATAAAGGAAAGTATTTTCCTTAATTGTAATGTATGATTAATATATGAGATGTGAAGTGTTCAAGGAAGTGTAAACAAAAGAAGAGTATTTGGTAGATGTGAGTAAGGGATCCAAGGGATTATTGGATGCAAAATTTATGATCTATTATTGAGATGAGAAGGAGAAGAAGTCCAATTAATAGGATAGAGAAAGAGGAAAGAACAATACAGTTCAAATCTATTATTCTGCAAGGAATAATATAGAGATAATCTGAAGAGTGGGTTCATTGGTCTTGCCCCTAAAGCTATTTAGACAATGGGTCTAGTTTCCTTCTACAACTCCTAAAAAGGTTGGCACAATTCTTAATAGTGATTCAAAGTCTCCTAACATGGACTGATATGTACTCAATATTTTCATAGACTCCTAAAATGGTCCATCCTCTAACAAGGAATATTTATATTAGTACATCATCTTGTGGGTATCATCCCCATTATGGTTTTCATTTTGATCAAGGGTTTCCCTAGTTAACACATCTAGTGTTATTGTACATGAGTAGCTTGTTGTGGTTTCTAATTATATTTTTCATATGGTTAAGAATTATTAAGGTTGATAATGTTAGCATGAATGTTGATGGTATTCTTTTGGAGGAGTATCCTAAGCATTGTAGATTCATGACTATGATTTTCAATGATGTCAACATAGCAGTAAGTCTTTGAAGATTGGTAGAGTAGCAGATAAAGATCAGTCCTACAAAAAAGGTTTTAATTATCTAGTGAAGCATGGCTAAGGACATGTTCTACACTATGTCCTAATGATAATATTCAATCCACGTAAAGTAAGTTGAAGATATATAGAAGATATGCCTGATTTATAGAGAGTAGTTCAAAGACAGAGTACCTAAGAAACAATTTTTGGTGATTACATTATATCTTCTAACAGAGATATAATATGGAGATGCATAATTAGTTAGTGAAAAAAGATAGTTAGATGGTGATGTCAATGAATGTGCAAGCTCTAGTATCGCACATATGAGAAGTTGAATAGATTGTGAGCCAATAGTGGCATTATAATTAATTTGGAAAGCCTCAAGGATGAATCAAGGAATTATTTTAAATATATGGTATAAAGGAATGATTTTTTCCTTGTTTGTAATGTGTATTGAAAAAGCGCCTAGTGTGAAAAAGAGAACAACTTTTCCTGAAGGTGAGTAAGAGATCCAAGGGATTATTAGATGTGAAGTTGATGATTTGGTTACAAGATCAGAAGGAAAAGAATTTTGGTTGATAGGATAGTGAATGAGGAAGGAGTAGCACAATTCTATTGTATCATTCTACAAGGAATAATGTGGAGATCATTTAGACACTGGGTTCATTGGTCTTTCCCCTAAAGCTATTTGGACAATGGGTCCATCTACCTTCTACAACTCCTAATAGGGTTAACACAACTCCTAATAGGGTTGGAATCTCCTAATAGGGTTTCAAAGTCTCCTAATAGGAACTAATATGTATTAACTTTATTTCATAGAATCTTAATAGGGTCCATCCTCTAAGAAGGAATATTTATATTATTACATCATCTTGTGGGTATCATCCCGACTAGGGTATTCCCTCTAATCAAGGGTTTACCTAGTTATCATATTTGGTGTTATTTTGCATGTGTATCTTGTTGTGGTTTATTATTATATTTCTCATATGGATAATATCTATTAAGGTTGACAACTATGATAATAATTTGAAATTGATTCACCCCTCCACTCTCTCAACTATATTGGTGGACTATATATTCTAATATATAATTGTGATAATAGTTGGATAACTGATTCACCACTCCCAATTATATTGGTGGACTATATATTCAAACAATTGGTATCAGAGCATTATGTCATTGAAGAGAAAGCTTAACAACTTTGGGAAATCAATGGTGAGTCATTTAAGAAATGATTTCCTAACTTTTATGGAGTCAACTATGATACCTAGAAAGAAAAGACAAAGACTCATAAGATACTATGTTTTGACAAAAGAAAACAAGACAATTTTGAAAGAACAGAAGCTTGAAGAATGTAGTTAAGTAGAAAGAGATATGTTCATATATAATATGAGAGGTAGAGAAGCTCTACTGACATCCAATCCTAAGAATGATTACAATCAAGTAAATTTAATTCAAAAATCCCATCTAATTTGGAAATCATTAAAATTGATTTTTGAAGGAGATACACATATAAAAAGATAATATTTAAAAGTTGGATATGTTTGTTCCAAGATGCTAAGATAATTGTTAAGATCTAATAAGGTTGATAATTGTGATAATAGTTTGAAACTGATTCACCCCTCCCCTCTCTTAGCTATATTGGTGGCCTATATATTCTAATAGATAATTGCGACAATAGTTAAATAACTGATTCACCCCCACCCCCTCTCAGTAATATATTGGTGGACTATATATTCAAACAATTAGTATTAGAGTATTAGGTCATTGAAGAGAAAACTTAACAACTTTGGGAGATCAACGGTGAGTCATTTAACAAAGGATGTCTAAAATTTGATGGATTCAACTATGATAGCTAGAAAGAAAAGACAAAGATACATTGGATATGTATAGGTCCAAGTTGCTATCTTTTGACAAAAGAGAACAAGACAATTTTGAAAGAAGAGAAGCTTGAAGATTGTAGTGAAGTAGAAAGAGATATGCTCATGTGTAATATGAGAACTAGAGAATCTCTGCTAATAGCCCATCTTAAGAATGAATCTACTTAGGTAAAGTTAATTCAAATATCCCATCTAATTTAAAAATCATTAAAATATGTTTTTGAAGGAGATACACATATAACAAGATAAGATTACAAAATTGAATATGTTTGTTTCAAGATGCTAAGATAATGAAAGATGAATCAATAAGAAGCTATGTTGGTAGCATATTTGATATTGTTGTACGAATCAGATCATATGGTGGAACCAAGGATGAAGTTGACATTGTGTGGAAAATCTTAAAAAAATTAACACCACCATTCAAGCAAGTAGCACAGATGATTGAACTTCTGATACCCTTTATTGCAAATTTCACCAAGGAAATATTTCTTAGAAGATTGGAAGAAGCATAAAAAGGTTTTAGAAAGTTTGGTGATTTGACAAGAGTGAAGATGTAGCTATAAGTGTCTTAAGTATGTGGCCAAGTTTTTCTAGAAGTGAAAGCACTCGTGGATATTTTTGTAGTAGTAGTAGAACTAGATCTATTGAAGATAGGAAGATTGAAGAAGCTACAACTGTAAGAAGAGAACTAGATGGTAAGAATATCTTTAAATGATGGACTTGTAATGAATTTGGTCATTATGAATCTAAATGTGGGTATGTGCAAGATCATGGTCAACCAATCTATGCTCTTAAGTGGCAATAAAATATCAGAAAATTAGAGTTATGTCAACTTGACATGCAATTTTCTACTTGTTATTAACTTTATATCAAAAATTTGAAAGAAAAAATATCTAGGAAATTAAATCTAGTTTCTAAACTAATAGGATTTATCTGAAAAAAATAAAAATTGATTGGTCAAAATTTTGAATTTTAATGCAATATTACAAAATTTTCAGCACAAAAATAAGAAGTGGATGTATGTCTGACCACCTTAATCAAAATCAAATGATATTATTTTTTAATAATATTCCAGATATAAGCAGTAGACTCATGCCTAGATGTGACACATATTTGTGGGTATTTTTATTCTAAATAAATAATAATTAATTAATTTTTGACTTTAGTATTTATGGAATTAAAAAACTCTCGTATCTGACCACCTTAACTAATTCAAAACTCTACAAAATTTAATTTTTCATTTCTTTTATCCTTATAGTCGAAGAAACATAGAATGTGATGCATCTAATGGATTTAAAAAATGTTGTACCATTTGAAAGTTAT
This sequence comes from Cupressus sempervirens, assembly GCA_028749045.1. NCBI lineage: Eukaryota > Viridiplantae > Streptophyta > Pinopsida > Cupressales > Cupressaceae > Cupressus > Cupressus sempervirens. Next base: position 48,490,111 of record CM053789.1, on the reverse strand, counting down.
AGTTGTTTTTTAATTAGTGTATCAATCAACACTTTATACATAAATCCATTAAAAAATAAGTAATAATTACTTGCTAAGCTCATAATTTGACAAAACTTACATTTACTGAAAGATAAGAACATTCTTAAGAAACCCTTTTTATTTCACCAAATTTTGGTGAAAAAAAAAGTCGTCAGCTACATGTTTGAAGTAAAAATCACATAAAAAGAGGCCAAAAACACATTTTTAGGAAGTTTTCAAAGTTGACCATATAGGATTGGTATCAAAAGATATAGTAGACCTTATAAAGATATTAATTATTTGTGCTTAGTATTAGTGTGGATGGGAAAAAAGTTCAAATAAATTTTGAAATGGTTTGAGGAATTTCAAAATGACATATTTTTCAGATCACCACTTTTTGGCACACCATGATTCTACACATACCCATGTCCTAAGAAAGAGAAAAAGGGTATGTGTAGGATCATGGTCAACCAAATTATGCTCTTAAGTGGCAATAAAAAATTAGGAAATCAGGGTTATGTCAACTTGATGTGCAATTTTTTACTTGTTATTAACTTTATATCAAAAAGTTGAGAGAAAAGAATATCTATCACATTGAATCTAGTTTCTAAACTACTAGGCCTTATCTAAAAAAAATAAAAATTGATTAGTTAAATTTTTTTATTTTAATGCAATATTACAAAATTTTTAGAACAAAAATAAGAGATAGACATATGTCTGACCACCTTAGTCAAAATCAAATGATAATATTTTTAAATAATATTCTAGATATGAGTAGTAGACTCATTCCTGGATGTGACACATATTTTTGGGTGTTTTTATTCTAAATAAATAATTACTAATTAATTTTTGGTGTTAGTATTTTTGGAATGAAGAATCTCTCATGTCTAAGCACCTTAACTAATTCAAAACTCTAAAAAATTCAAATTTTCATTATTTTTCCTTATAGTAGAAGAAACATAGAATGTGATGCATCTTTTGGATTTAATAAAATGTTGTACCATTTGAAAGTTGTAGTTGTTTTTCAAGTAGTGTGTCAGTCAACACTTTATACGTAACTCCATTAGAAAATAAGTAATAATTACTTACTAAACCCATAATTTGACAAACCTTACATTTATGGAAAGATAAGAACATTCTTAAGAAATCCTTTTCATTTCATCAAATTTTGGTGAAAGAAAGTCCTTAGCTATATGTTTGAATTAAAAATCACATAAAAACAGGCCAAAATCACATTTTTAGGATGTTTCTAAAGTTGACCATATAGGTTTGGTATTAAAAAAAATAGTAGACCTTATAAATATATTAAATATTTTCATTTAGTATTAGGCTTGGTGGGAAAAAAGTTGGAATAGATTTTGAAATGATTTGAGATATTTCAAAACTACAGATTTTTCAGATCGCCACTTTTTGGCACACCATGATCCTGCACATACCCAAAAATATAAGGGAGAATTCAAGCCTAGAAGACCTAGAAATTGTTTGTATGCAAATCAAGATGAGGAATTTGATGAAAGAGTTTAGAGTGAAGATGATGATGAGCTAGGTTTTGTATCCATTAAAGAAGATGATCTTGGTATAGAAATTAAAGATAAAAAGTCTCCAATTTTTCAAGTTGAAAAGAAATCCGATTGGATTATAGACCATGGATGTTCACATCACATGAATTCTGATATGGAATTTTTTGTTAAATTTAGGAACCATGATGGAGATATTTTTAGAGTTGGTAACAATGTAACTTGTCACACTACAAGGATATGATCTATTACTCTTGATGGAAAGACAAATCAATGATGTTTACTTTGTTGATGGTTTAAAGAATAACTTGTCTAGTGTTGGACAATTGGTGGATAAAGGTTATTAGTTGAAATTCACATTAAAGACTTGCAGTATCAAAGATAAAGATGACAAGATGATTGGAACATGTACAAGATCTAGAGATAATTTATTTTAGTTGCATCCCACTGAGATGATATGTTTGGTGGCTAAAGTGGATAAAAGTTCATTATAGAATACATGGTTTTTTCCTATAAACTTTGACAATATTGAGCAAGTTATTAGCACATTTGCAGTTAGAGATCTACCTAAGATAATAAAACCTACTAATAATGTTTGCAAAGAATGTATCTTGGCTAAGCAAAAGAGGGCATCTTTTTCTAGCAAGATGTTCACTACTACAGAGAAGTTGGAGATTGTTCATATAGATTATGTGGCCCTACCTAGACAAGAGGATTCTATGGAGAAAATTATTTCATAATTTTTTTTTATGATTTCACTAGAATGATGTGGCTAACATTTCCTAAAGAGAAATTTGAAGCATTTGAGAAGTTTAGGATATTTAAGAATAGAGTTAAGAATGAATTTGGTGTTAAGATAAAAAAGTTTGAGATTAGATAGAAGTGGCGAGTTCACCTCTAGAGAAATTAACATATTTTGTGAAGAGAATGAAATTAAGAGATAATTATCTTCAATTAAGACCCCTAAGCAGAATAGGATTGCAAAACAAAGAGACAAATTAGAATTAGAGGCAACAAAAGCAATGATGTTTGAGAATGATGTATCCAAGGCATTTTGAAGAGAAGAAATAAATACAGTAGTGTACACTATGAATATAGTATAGATCAAAAAAGGTAGAAGAAGAACCCTTATGAATTATGATTTGGTCATTCTCCCTTTTTAAAGTATTTTAGAATATTGGGAAGCAAGTGTTATTGTTGACACAAAAGTCAACACCCCTACCTAACATGTTATCCCTAAGTGGCCCTATGCAACATGGGAACGATCTCAAAAGTGTTTGAATTTGTAATCAAAGATTGAATCTATGGAGGAGACCAGTTTTCTCACAATCTGGGTGTACCTAACTAGATTGGGAATGAAAAGGGAAGGAGGAAACAAAAAATTAAAATGAAGAAGGAGAAAAGTGGTGATGCACCAAATAGATTATTGATCTACATTTTCCCAATAACTGCACTAAAATCTAATAGATTTTACAAGACATACCATGATATGTATTATTTCAATCATAACACCATAGAAAAGCCAAGAAGTAACATAAACATGAAAGGAATACAATAAATTCAATTAACAGATTAGTTAATTGAAATGAACATAATCATATGATACTATAATTACTATAATACATCTAGGAAAATGAGTTATAATAGGTGGTGCAAATTTAATTATCTAAGAATGGATATAATAGTAGTAATTTCTATTAAAATAAAGGCAAGACCATTTATAGAAGAAATCTACAAAAGACCAAAAAAAAGAGATCCTCAGAACAACAACAAAACCTGCCTTTATAGGGTGTAGGCATAATCCATATACAAACTTGAGTTCAAAATTCAACATAAATGGAGTTGAGATTAAAGAGCATAAAATAAATGAAGAATTAGAGAAAATATCATTTTCATTATGATTTGATTCATAAAAGTAATAGGAAGGGCCAAAGAGTGCATCTGGTGGCTGAAGGGACCATCATTTCTCATAAAACCATTAAATAGGCATGGAGGAGCATCATCATTAGTGTTACAATGATCAAGAAACTACTTTGCATTAAGTGTATAGTCTTGGTAATGTGGCAAGGCTACAACAAGATGATTTACACCATTGTTGAGAATTGTGGGTGGGTTAACATGAAATCTTAACCCATTGCAAAATGCAAAGTTGACCCATGCAAAAATTATCAGATCTTCCCTCAAAATAATGATAGTTTATGTAGATATCTTCTTTTAAATTGGATGGCTCAGATGTTGTGAGAAAAATCCCCAATGCTTGATTAAAACATGGCCATCAATCAAGACTCTCCTCATATTAAATGGATGACTGGGATGAAGCAAGGAATCTCCCAAAAATGAATCTAAATCTGACAGTCATCGCATCTTTGTAAAAGGCCCAAGAAATGAGTCTATTTGTAAGAGAGCTTTATCAAAGGCCAATATGATTGAGAGTGAGTTTGAGGCAATGAGGAAAATTATGAAACAAGGCATACTGAATATACAACCTTTATCATTATCTATTGTAGAGTCATCTTAGGAGAAAAGCATTCCATATGCAGTAGTGTCAGATGTGTAGCCTAGTGAGCCAAAGAGAAAATTTGATAGACTGGTGGAAGATGTGACCACTAAAACAAAAAGGGTAAAGCAACTAGCCACTAGACCAAGAAAAAGGAAAAATACATTGTTGAAAATTGTTAAGTCCAATCATGAAGAGGGAGAAGAACAAGAGATTAAGCAAGAAGAGAATGTGACATCATCAAATCAATTACTAGACAAAGATTGGCAACCTTAGAAGCCGAATATAGAAAATATTAACTCAACTATTGATAATGAAGGTAACTTTGTTCAGATGAACAAATTTTATGATTTATATAATAGTTTTGAAAAATATTAGATTGATATCTCTATTGTGAGATACATCATAAAAAATATATAAAATTTAAGGATATTGACGGCTTTGTAAATCAAAAAGTCTATGGTAGACTTATTCAGAAGAAGGCTTTAGCAAGAGAAGAAGATCTAGAACTTTGGAAGTCTATGCTAAAAAATATTTGCAAGACTAATGACAAAGAAGAGATTAAAAGATTATTGACTAATCCTTCACCTTACTTGGGAAATAAAGTAAGACCATTTCTATTTATGGTGGGTGAAAAAGATAAATTAAGAACTAAAACAATGACAACTATCAGTCAGATGTTGACAAAATCAAAGACAACATCTCCTCCAGCACTAAGAACCTCAGAAGTGTCAGTGAGTGGTGACACTAAATAGATAGCTTAGACCAATGTTACCATTAACATTGATGATACTAATCCATTTGAAGGTTTTGAACTGAATGAATTAATATCAAGGATATTGAAGACAAACTAAGGCAAATAGAAGAAGAAAAGAGGTTACTTGAAGAAGAAAAGAAGAAAATAGAAGAGGCCAAGAGGTTACTTGAAGAAGAGAATAGAAGAAAGGAAGAGGAGGAAAAGAAAAGAATAGCAAAAGAAGAAATGAAAAAAAAGGAAGGCAAGAAGAAAAGATTGAGAGACAAAGAAGAAAAAGAGAGAAAAATAAAAGAAGCAGCCAAGAAGCAAAGGGAGGATGAAACTTAACCTTCTAGTTCATCTACTCCACTTTCACTTGCCAACTTAGCAACTGATGATGATGATCAAATAGATTTTATTTAATCCCTATCAAAGCTTATTTAGAAGAATAAAATAGTAAATAGACTACAAAAAACCTTGATGGAGGTTACTAACAAACTACACAATACTTTGGTGGTATAACACATAGAATTAGGTCATGAACAAAGGGCACAAGAAGTGTTGAAATCATTTGATGAAGAATTTACTAACTTGTTGAATGTTGCAGAAGTAAAGACACAAATTTCACATGATGCTAACTTGTTTAGCACCATTTTCCAAAACATTAAGAATGATTTGATAAGTCTTGATACTTGTATCAAAGAACTTCAAAAATGTTAATATGATAGGAAGACATTGTACATTAAGTGTAATTTATCATATAAATTGACTAAAGACATTGATAGTCAGATAGAAGGAAAGATAAGTGAGCTAGAGGCTCTATTCATCCAAATTCAACATCCATCTTGTAAGATTGATGACTGTTAGGGACAAGTGGCTAGTATTCACAATGACATTAAGAAATTGGAACTTTGGAAGGAACATATTTTGAAGAATTTATTGGATTTCAAAGAGTCTATTGCTCTAAAATATCTTTTTGTTGAGAAACAATTGGAAGAATGTGTCTAGGCTACAGACACATAGTCTAACTACTTGTATTCAAATCTTAATGCAGTTGAGATTGCATCATATGCTTTATGTGCAATTCTCACCTTTTCTGAATCCACCAAGGAGACATGGACTAAAGGTATGAATAGTCTTAAGGAAATTTTTAATGATTGTATGAAGATTCTACTAGCTTAAAGTAGAAGGACAACATTTTTTATAGTTTTGGACAAATTTTGACACTTTGACCTTTGTCATTCATGTCAAAGAGGAGATATACAGGTGAAAATTGTTAACATTGTTAAATGGATAAGTACATTTAAGGGGAGAGATACAATAGGTAAAAAAGGATTGTAAAGTATATTGTGAGGGGGAGCATATGTAAACATGGACAAATTATAATAGATGTATTTCGTTAAGTTTTGACTACTTAGCCAATTTTCCCTATTTTGTTGCCATCAATGCCAAAGGGGGAGATTGTTGAAAATTGGCTAAAGGAGATATTTAATTGTTGTCATTTATGGAAATACACGATGTACATTCTTACAAGAAACCTTGGCAATAAAGATATTTAGTGTTTGGTAATTAGAAAATTATCTAAGCATAGAATTTGGTATACAACATTGTATTGTATTGTTTATAACTTGTTGTCGACATCATATTATGAATAGAAAAGTTAGATGGAGATAGTATACATATTGGTGATTATGTGTATAACCTCAAAAGTCAGTATGGACTATAAAAAACAAAGATACTCATGTTTGAAGCAAAACAGCATAGCAAAATTGAAGGAAAGAATTATTTTATTTACAAAGTACTTACTTATCCAATTGGGGTTGACATCCTAGATGTTTACTCCAAGTTGAAAAAGTATACTATGATCTTAGCTAACCTAGTAGAAATTTGTATAAAGACATGGTATTTATGCAAAGAACATTTTGTAATAAAGTATGTGTTGCCTGGTTATAAAATTCTTTCAATTTTATAAGCCTTGGTTAATTTTTGAAAATTGCCCAATTTTAAGCTTTCAATTGGCCATTTTATCTCTGAATCTTTATGAGTTTCTGAATCTTCATGTCTCCGGCTTGTTCCCAACTCCATGCAGCACTTGAACTTTTTGAAAACTGACTTCTAAGTCTCAGGTTATTGCAGGTTAATGGAGAGACCCAAAATACGTGTTTTCAAGTTTATCATTAACCATTAACCTCTCAAAAAGGTTAATGATAATTTTCCAATCATCCATTTTGGAGTAGGTTAATTAACCTCTCCAAAAATGTGTATTTCTTAAACTCTAAAATAGGTTAATGATAATTTCCAAAATGTGCATTTTGGAGTAGGTTAATTAACCTCTCCAAAAACGTGCATTTCTTAACCTCTTTGAGATGGTTATTAACCTGTTTAAAAATTTCCAAATTGTATAAACCATGTATAAATTCCTTCGGCTCAAATATAGTGGGATAATGTTATTGAAGCACGTATTAAAGTCGATGTTTTACATTTGCTGGAGTTTCAACCTATGGTTGTATGCATCCACAGAACATGGTTTTTCATAATATTGTTGCATATACAAATCAATGCATATTATTGTCCACGTGAGCAAGGGAAATTCTTGTGGTTTATTTAACATATACATCACCTTGCTCATCTTATTTCCAACTCATATGCATGGTCTTCCTAGGTGAATAGTGGGTGTGATACTAAGGTTTGAATACCTATGGGAGTCCGGATTAATGATGGAATTAGATTGGAACATAAAAGAATTTGATCATGTGTAGACTACCCTCTTCACCAAGTGCAGGATAAGGACATTTTTAAAGAAGCAATTAAAGCATGTCACCTCATACCATACTTGCCAATTAATTGATCCTCAACCTGCAGCTTTCCTTCACAACAGAAAATGTTTTAAATTTCAAGAGCTAGAAGACATAAAGCCACCAACATTTGTTGTGGGTAAAATGCGATATATATATATATCAACTTGCTAACATTAAAAGAAATATTGCTATATTCATGAGTAGAGTAGTTTCGTTCCTATCCATGCAAGAAAATGAAGGATGCTTTAAAGAAGCAATTGCGCTCATAGTTCATTCAATAGGCACGCCATCTTGAACACCTCATTTCCGACCATGATATCACCCTAGTCTTTAAACACTTTCTTGAAACCCAACCTTTTCTTGTTATCTTTACAGCATGCTCAAAGGAATATTGATGATGCCATGAAAATCTTCACTTAAATATTTGATCTTTGATTTATGATGCTGCACTATGGTTGGATGATGCCACTACAATAATGAGAGAGAAGATTACAGATTTCCATATAAAAACTCTGCAGAGATTTTTAAATTGATACATCAACTTTGGAATCTGTCACCATCCATATCTTATTGACAAATGATTTTACTCATAACTCAAGCATCTGAATTATACTAGCAAATGAAGGAATGTTAATTACATGGAGACCCTTTATATGCAAAGGATTAATGCCAAAGAACATCTACCAAACAAATTCTTCATCTTTTCTCCATGCGAATTCATTAGATGTATCAAACAAATTTTGCTCCTGACTTGTTTGACATAATGCCAAAATAAAAAAGGTAGTGAGCATGAATAGAACATATAGAATGCTAGGAAAGTGTTCAAAAAAATGAAATATTCATTCCTGACCTGTAGCTCTGAAACCCTCAGATCAACATCCTTACTTTCTAAGGCAATCGACACTCTGCAAATAAGCTATAGCATCATTAATATCATGCAGATTTATGAGTGAATTATAAGTCTGGGCAAGATCCAATTCTGATGAATGTCTGTTACAAGACATGGTAATTCTCATTCCAATGTATTGTTGATAGATCTTTTTGGTTGGGTGGTTGATTTGTTACTTTGAAGTTAGAAGTAAAGAGTGCAGGACAAGGTTGAAGGCATCTAACAAATTTGATAAAGAAAGATTGATAATCTATCATGAACTACAAGTATCAGAAGCTAGATTATGCTCATGTTCTAAGAAGTACACTTCTAGATATTGATGATACCATCTTAGGAAGTGGTTTCCTTCAGGACTTCTTGTCATCTCTTCTGAATGAAGAAAGGAACCCATTAGCTAGAAAGATAGCAAAAGGTGGCTTGGCTCGAGTAGGCGGACACCCCATTTCAGCACAGTGCCCAGACTTGCTATTAAAATGCATAAAAGCTTACCATCCAGATACTAGAAAAGTTATTTCATCAAACAATAAAATAATTGTCTTTCTAGATCCTGCCTCTATTTCTAGTGTTTTTCGATTGCCTACCCGGATGCAATATGCTAACATCAATCTGAGAATTGCCAAAGAGTATTTTACTACAAATCAGACTCAATGTCTAAACACCATTTCTAGGTCATGGTTCTCGCAACTGAGATTTAAGGGAAATCTCAATTAGGAAAATCCATTCACAGGTCACTGTTAAAAGAAGATGTGTGAAACATGGTGACCCTACTAAGCAGGATCATTGGTATTTGGGACTCACACAAGTTTGAAGGTTGGATGTTCCTATTTATCAACATGATTTGTGAAGGAAAACATCATATTGATTGGGCTGAAATTATTAGTGATTCACTACATAGACAGCTCATGGGACTTCAAGAAAATGACTACTCTTATATGACTTTATATCATTTCTATGCTATCAAGAACACCAAGAGTTGGTCAGGACTTAACCGACAGGGTGTTTATGATGACACATCCATCATTTATAATCATCTTCCTCAAATTCAGTATAATAATAGCCTGCACCATTTTAAAAGAGTGAATGATGCATTCACCATGCTAACTGTAAGGGAAATTCAAGGGAACATTGGACTTAGAATTTCACTAGAAGCAGCGATGAAAGTACAAAAATATGGAAGCATTTTCATACAATTCTTGAAGTTTACTTATATCAGGTTAGCTGCCTATGATGGGTGTTCACTGACGCTACCTAGATTTTTTGATGATAAACTGGTCTTAATTGAAATGTGTAGGCAAATTAGTCAAATCAATAAACTTTGCAGGAACAGGAGGATAGATGAAATAGCTTTTCCTATCAGCATCGAATATTATAGTTGTGATACTGCATCAAATGCCAGGAACATTGAAAGATCTATTGCGATGATAAATTTGCATCCTTACACGATGTGTTTCCCTTATGATAGTAAGGGCTATGCAGTGAATGAATTAAAGTTAAATCCTAGTCTTGGTCACTTCTCAGCTCTAGAAGACTTTTGGGAGGATTGTGAAAATGACTTCGAAGTTAGGAAGAGAGATTAGATTTGGCTTATAGTATGGTAGGTGATAGAATTCAAGTTGGACATTGATGTGATAGGTATAGATGACGATGAGGTTTCTTTGGTTGATCCTTACTATTATGAGAAAATTGAATTGCTAGATCTCCCTCCTATTGATTGGTCAATTCCAGAGTTAAAAAGCTTGAAGGAAAGGACCACCTTAGTTCGTAAAAGGACAAGAGACTGGATCAATAAAGTCAGAGCTAAAAAAGTAACTGGTGAATTTCAAGGTAAAGAGAGGAGAAATAATAAAGGGGAATCATCTTGGATGGCAATAGAGGCAAATTCTAGTGAGAAGATGCAACAACTGGATATAGCTGCTCAAGATTGGGATGAAGATCTAAATCAGCTGGATAAGTTTACAGTCAAAAGAAAAAGGACAAGAATGAAAGGTAGAATGAATCAGGAAGGGAATGAATCTAGTGAAAAAGATCAAAGAACTCCTCAAATTTCTGAATTGCATATCCTTGTTACATCCCCTCATGATGAAATCATTCCTCATTTGAGTCTCTCTCCTCCTAATATTCCATTAATAGACATCACACAATTAGATAACCTGTTATCTAATTCAGAAGACTTAATGATGATTGCTAAAAATGTGACAAGTGATGTACAAGCTTCAAAAATTACACATTCATGCTTCTAGAACAGTCTTCAGAAGAGGAAGAAAGTTTTTCAAATGATCCCACCTTTGTTTGATGTGATCTCTAGTATTTTTTAGAAGCCTCCTAAGGTGAAAAAGACCAAGGTGATGTCCAGGTTAGCTATTGATGAAACTTCACACAAGTTGTGTGTGGAATTAGCCAAACCTATAATTGAAAAGAATGTTGATGAAGCATCTAAATCAGATTTCATTCTAGAAAAGGTTGATGTTGGTTCTTCTAATGTAGAAAGCAAGTTTCAGAATTTTGAAGTGATTGCTGCTCAGATGTTGCAAAGGGTGAAGGAAGAGAAAAGAGCTAAGGACAAACTCAAGGAACAAGTTCAGATGATATTAGCTTATATTAATTCAATCAGAAATCCCTCTAATTCTAAAGCCGTGGTCACTCCGTCGGTTTTAGCAGGTCCTAATGGTATTTAGATCATACTATTGTTGAAAGAATCGACAAACACAAGTCGCATAGTATGATGATCAAAGCTTGGATAAATAGGATGATAGAGGATGCTTCAAAACTTATAACTAGGGTAAAAGAGATATATGGGAAAGCTATAGCATAGATACAGGAAATTTCTAAAAAGTTGGAAAGTAGCAAGGAACATAAATCCAACTAGCAAAAAGTAGCTGATGAATTAAAAGAAATGGCCAAGTTAGATATGAGCACCCTATTTCTTGAGAAAATTATTGCTGATCCAAATGACAACCAAACACATATCTAGAGTAAAAGTGTTGGTTGGAAGGTGATAAAAATCAACAAAGGGATCATTGAGTTTGAAAAGCTAATAGCTTCTTTGGAGCAACTGAAAACAAAAGGTAAATATGAATTAATCTCTACTGTCACAAGTGGGGTGCTAGTAAGTGATCTTCAGTATGTTGATTGTCAATTTATCATTGATTCCTTTAGTGTTCAGATTCATTCAGAAATAGAGAACCATGTATTAGATGCTGAAACTATGATGAAGCTTAGCTTGGTTGCAGTCACTCTAGGAGATTGTAACATTTCAGCCTATCGACAAGAGTTAGAATAAATTCAAGATAGATACTTCACAACCAAACTTAGGATGGAAAATGTGTTCATTCCAAACTATGAATCAATGATGATCATCCTAGATGCTTATAGGGCTTTTTGAGATAGATAAATTGTGTCCGAGTAGATAGAGTTAGTAGCTGGAAGAATTAGTGATTGTATATGTAAACGTCCTTAGGAACTCTAGCTAAAGTTTTGTTTTTGCATGTTTCCTTGTATGTTTTAGTGTTTTAAAGGGACTTTTTGGTTGGAAAAATAAGGGAACACTATGCTGAAATTTTGATTTAGGGATAAATTTTGGAATGTATGTACACTTTTTATCTCTGAATTGAAAAATCTCTATTGCTTTCTTGGTGCAAGAAAATGAAATGAGATGTGCTTTGGGTTTCTTATTTTAAAATCCAAATTGTTATATGCAGTTGTAGACATTCTCATGATGTTATGTGAATTTTTATGAATGATAACAAATGTACTTGGTAATACTGGTTGCCTTCAAGCATAGTTCTTGATCACCATTGTTATCAATCTTGTTTACCGAAGAAGGTCATGAGGGTGTGTGGTGCATTTGTCTTGGATGAATTTCTCTTGAACTTTGAAGTTTTAAATTCTTTATTTGAAAATCCTTTAAAAATTATATCATACGAGGGAGCTACCCCTCTAAATGTAGAGGAAGGCCACATACCAAGGTCCTCTCCAACTGTTGTGAACGGTTTGCCACACACTCTGTTGGGCAAATTATACTGTGACAAATTTGTTTACCAATAGATTTTTGGAAACTCCGCTAGGGAGACTGAATGAGAAAAGACTAATAGTTGCCTGTAATGAAGCATAATGGTCCTTCCGCATGAGAACATTTTTCCCGTTCTCCAACTAAACCTCGGGTTTGAAGACACCCAGGAAGATATCATCTCAGACTTGAACACTCTAGATTGGAGGTGTAGATGAAGTGCACAAGAATATCATCAACTAAATCAAGTTCTTGAAGAAGAAGAAGAGTTTGGAGAAATCTTGTGAAGAGCCTCTATTGGTAAGAACATTGTAGTTATTGAAAGAATAGTGGTCATTCCAAGAAGAAATAGACAGAATCTTCATCATATTCAAGGGCAAATAAATAATAACCATTAAGCTAGCTGATAAACCATACACATGGGTTGATAGACAAAAGGGTTTGGTAGACAAAGATTTTGAAGCCCTTTAGAAGTTAGATTTTAAGCCAGTTACTCCTAAGAAGAAGAAAAAGGTCAAGTCTGTTAGTAGGTCTTTTTAACCAGCCAAGCCTACTTTTCCTCCTATGGCCTTTCAAGCTTTGATTCTACTAGGTACTCTTGTACCTTTAGCTATAAATTTGCAGCCTTTGAATATCATTCTTCTGACCATGGCACATGAAGAACCATAGCCACTAGTCCCATGGGTAGCTAGTATTGGTCCTCTAGATTTAGGGAACCAATTACATGACATGCCCGTTGGTTCTCAAAAAATTCTTCCCAAGTTTTTCGGTGACTAAAAAGTCACTACTGATCAGCATATAAGTGCATTCTTTATAGCAAGCGGGGTTCTTGCAATTCAACATGAAGATGTTTCTATCCATCTTTTTGTTGAAACACTCACTAAAGCCACACCTGAATGGTTTGGATAGCTACCAGCTAGATCAATTACTTCATGGGTAACTTTGATTCAAGCTTTTGAGAGGAGAATTAAGACTGCTAAAGATGAACATTTTCTCCTTTCCCAGTTGACTTAGATGAAGAAGGAAATTCATGAGCCCATGCGAGAATTCATTTCTCATTTTAATCAGATGGTAAATCAAATTCCTATCAACAAAAGACCCACTGAATAAAATCAAATGACTTTCTTCATCAATGCTCAACCTTCTGACGTAAGCTTTCAAATATGAAGGACAAGACCTGCTAACCTAGCGACTGGCAAAAAATTGGCTATTGAGGTGGAAGATGACTTGCTTAGTTCAAGAAAATGGAGTCGTGATCTACAAAAGGAAAAAGGTCAACAAGCTCCTGTCACTACCACTGATCCTTTATATCAAAAATTGGCTAATGGTCTATTACAACTCAAAAAGTAGTTGCCCCATAATCCTCCACCTTTGTACCAAGATATTCCAAGGAGGAATTATATGCCATATTAGAAAAATAAACAAACTAAATGGCTACCCCAATCAACAACAAGATTAGCCATTGAACATCCCTCATCATCTAGTAAATAGGCTACTATGTGTGATTTTCACATAACAATAGATCATGATGGTGCAAGTTGTCCTGAGATGGCTAGATTCATGCAGATGCATTTGACTGCAGAGAAGATAGAAGAATATGTGGCTCCTAAAGATGTAATAGAACCCACTATTGGGACCTCTTCTATTAACTTTCTAGAATATGAATTTGATGATGATAAGGCTGAAGATATTAACAATCATTCTTGCAATGTGGCTACACCAAGTTGGAGACACAGATTGGAAGAAAAGTGGAGTAAACAAGAAAAGGAAAAAGCTTCTGATGAGACTGCTAAGAGGATTTTGTCTCGTAAGCATACTCTGGAAGAGCCTTCACAAACAAAGGAGATAGATAAGGGTAAAAATCCTCCTATCATTGAAGACTCTTTTTATTTTATTGACCACTGTAAGAAGACCAAAGTACAAATTTCTTAGTTAGATTATCTAAAAGCCAACCCTCATCAATTAGAAAGGTTGATCCAATGTGTTGGTAAAGGAAGATGTTCACTTGAGATCACTACCAACCATGAATCAAGAGTTTCTCTAGAGGTGGAAGATAATTTGGAAGGGCCCATGATTGAGTAAGAATCTTTTGTTGTAGCATCTTTGTCAGACAAACCTAAGCCTTTCTATGTTTCTCTTTATATAGCTAGATGCAAGTTAAGTAATTGTATCTTTGATTCTGGTGCATCCAATAATTTTATGCCTTCACAGGTAGCACATGTCTTGGGTCTTTCTCTAAATAAACCTTCTGGAAAAGTATATTCTATGGAGGAAAAACAAGTCCCGCTAGTTGGCTAGTTGAAAGATGCTCAAGTAGCACTTGCAGCACATCCTGAGAAGAAGTTAAAATTGAACATCCTAGTTCTTGATATTCCTACTAGTTATGGGATTCTTTTGAGCAGAAGTTTTTGGAAAGATCTTGGCGGTGAAATCAAGATGGACATGTCTCATGCCCTTATCCCAATTGGAAATAAAAAGGTTAAGCTTAATCCTAAATCTAAAGCTAAATATATGGTCTTGAAATCAGATGATCCAAGAGCTGAAATATTGTATGTTGATACTGGGCATAGAACGTATATGATGACATCCACTAAAGAAGATGTACCTGAGCCTCTCGTGCCTGATATAATGCATGAATTATGGTCAATGGAGTTTGATGGAAGTTCTTTTTCTTTTGGGTTAGGTGCTGGGATAGTGTTGATATCACCGAAAGGAGAGAAATTTCCAAAAGCTTATAAGTTAGCTTTTGGAACCACCAATAATACAATTGTCAACTAGGTGCAGAGGCAATATCAAACAAAGAATGCAAAATTGAAGGCATATAGAAATAGAGTGTGGGATGAGATTGAGCATTTCGATGCTTTTTCTTTATATGCTATTCCTCATGAACAAAATTCTAAACCAGATTGTCTTGCAGTCTCTACATCTCTACTTATTCCTCACCCTGAGTTCAACAGAGACATTTACACAGTAGAGATGATTCATAGACCCAATGTGCCTGATAATGATCGACAGTGACAAGTTTTTGATGATGATGGGAAAATAATTGCATTTCTCGAGGGAAGGCCTCTATTTTCAGACCTAAAATTTGAAGGATTCCGTAATCATAATGGAAAACAAGGAGATGATCTTGAGGTTATTCAATTGGGAGGTAACATTCTTCTGAGAGGATTAGTCACTCTAGAGAGTCTTTTTGATAAAGAAGACAAAAGGAAAGAAAAATTTGAAGACACTAAACCTTCTAATTGTTTAGGTTATGAGAAAGTAAATATTGGTTCTGAGGAAAACCCAAAGATGGTCCTAATAGGGAAAGATTTGACATCTCTGGAGAAAGAAGAATTCACAAAGTTGTTGAATGCTTACCAAGACATTTTTGCTTGGGGTTATGAAGATCTTAAGGAATTCATGAATGGGAAATTTAAACATCAGATTCCCTTGAAACCTGGTTCAACTCCCTTTTGGCAAAAGCAAAGACAATTCAATCCCAAGGTAGCTGATGCTATTTTCAATGAAGTCGATAAGATGCTTAAAGAAAAGATTATTTATCCCATTCACCATTCCACATGGGTAGCCAATATTGTTCCTGTCAGGAAGAAGAATGGTGAGATAAGAATATGTGTTGACTTCCGCAATTTGAATCAAGCATCGATTAAGGATAATTGTGGGCTCCCTGTCATGGATCATATTCTACAATTGGCATCCAGCTCAGAACTCATGTCAATGCTAGATGGCATCTCCAATTATAACCAGATCAGTGTCGCACCAAAAGATCAACACAAAATAGCTTTTACCACTCCATGGGGTACGTTTGCCTACAATCATATGCCTTTTGGTTTGATAAATGTTGGGGCCACCTTTCAAAGGGCCATGGATCATTCATTCAAGGATTTTTTAAGAGTAAGATCATTGTGATGTATCTTGATGATCTTACAGTGTTTTCAAAATAGAGAAGAGATCATGTGCATCATCTCGAAGCTATCTTGGATGAATGTCAAACTCAAGGCATCTCATTGAATCCTAAGAAGTCTATATTTTGGGTGATAGAAGGTAAACTACTGGGGCATATTGTCTCTAAAGAGGGTATTTGAATAGATCCTGAACGGGTGAAAGCTATTCAATAGTTGTCACTTCCCATGAGTAAATCGGGAGTCAAATCTTTCTTTGGATAGATAAACTTCATAAGGAGGTTTGTACCTAACTTTTTTGAGATCAAAAAGTCAATTGTGGATATGATGAAAGGGAATAAAAATTTTAAGTGGAAAAAGCAAGGTAAAGCTTCTTTCGAACAAATCAAATCTGCAATTGCTAATGCTCCTACCCTCTCTTACCCAGATTTTTCTAAAGATTTTCATTTGCATTGCTATGCATCTGAGAACACTTTATCTGCTATACTTACGCAACCTGAAAAAGACAATACCAAGGCCACAATAGCATTCATGAGCATCCCTCTTAAGAAAGATGAGTTGAAATATTCTTTGATTGAGAAGAATGCATATGCTTTGGTTAGAGCAGTGAAGCAATTCAGGTTTTACATCCTAAACTCTCACTCCAAGGTATTTGTTCCTGATTCGGCAGTAAAGACTATTCTGACACAACAAGAGATCAGTGTAAACAAAAGGGCCTCCTAGATAGCTAAAGTACAAAAATATGATCTTGATATAAAACCTAAAATGCTTGTTAGAGGAAAAGGTTTGTGTAAGGAAATTGCAGAAGGATCTTCTAAAGGTCAAGAAGAGACAAAGGAAGAAATGCCTTTAGTTTTATTCATCAATAATGTTGATGACTGGTTTTCAAATATTGCCTATTTTCTGACATATGGAGAATGTCTTGCTCATTTATCACCTAAAGAGAACAGGACCTTAAAATTGAAATCTAAAAAATACATTCTCTGGGGTGATGCTTTATACAAGAAAGGGATAGATGGTACCTTTCTAAGGTGTGTAGATTTCAAAAAAAGAAAGGAGTTGCTTCACTTGTTCCATAATGAAGCATGTGGAGGTCATTACTCAGCATCAGTAATAGCTTACAAAATCTTGAGAAATGATTTTTATTGTCTTGGGATGTTCAAGGATGCAAAAGAATGGATCAAGAAGTGTGATTCTTGCCAATATTTCAAAGGAAGAATCAAGTTAGTGGCACTACCCTTGAAAACAATAGTGATTGAAGAACCCTTTCAACAATGGGGTTTGAACTTCATAGGTCCTATCCATCCTTCATCCACTGTCGGGCATACTCACATTTTAATGGCCACTAATTATTTTAATAAATGGATAGAGGCCATCCCAGTCAAACAAACAACTTCAGAGGTGGTCTGTAGTTTTATCAAGAAAAACATTTTGGTTAGGTTTGATGTTTCGAACAAAATTGTTACTGATAATGCTACCAAATTCTCCTCTCAAGAGATATCACCTTTCTGCTATCAAAATGGGATTATTCTCTCTCATTCCTTTGATTATTTTGCACAATGAAATGGTCAAGTAGAGTCAAGCAATAAAAATATTATGACCATAGTGAGGAAATTGATAGATGTTAATCAGAGGTCCTGGCACAAGCACTTGTATGATGCACTATGGGCATATTGTACTACTAAAAAGAGAGCAACATGATTATCCCCCTTTGAGATCCTATATAGAACTCAGCCATATCTTCCTCTTCCTTTGGAACTATCCACCTTGAAATTACAAAATGCTATTGAGAATCATGAATTCAAGGATGCTCTTGAAAAATGAATGTTATATTTAACAAAGCTGGAAGAAGAGAGGGATTTGGTTGTAGACAGAATTCAAGAACATCAATCTCATGTTAAGAAGTTATTTGACAAGAAAGCTAAGCAAAGGGTTTTTCAAGAAGGTGATTTGGTCTTGCTTTGGGATAAACGCCAAGAACTAAAGGAATTACATGGAAAATTTGACTCTTTATGGAGAGGCCCTTTCCAGATTAAAGAGGTATGCGGAAAGAATTCTTTTATCTTGTCATACCTGAGTGGTACCCAGTTGCCCTTACCTTATAATGGGCAACATGTAAAGCATTATCATTAGTATAAGGTGTTTATACACCTTTTTGTATGTTTTTTATGTAAGTTGTCCTATATTTGGTGCGCTCTTGTCAGTTTGTACAGTTTGTGTTGTCCTTCTGTTGTCCTATTTTTGGTGTTCGTTCCCTCTTTTTTAAATTGGTCCCTCAGATGACTCTATTTTACAACCCAATGGATAAGGCATTATTTTATTCATTCTAGATTCGAGCCTCGTCCTGTACAATCCTTGTCCCCAGTTAGAGCCAACTGTTGCCAAGTTATAAATTTTTTTCAATTTTATAAGCCTTGGTTAATTTTTGAAAATTGCCCAATTTTAAGCTTTCAATTGGCCATTTTATCTTTGAATCTTTGTGATTTTTTGAATCTTCATGTCTCTAGCTTGTTCACAACTCCATGCAGCACTTGAAATTTTTGAAAACTAACTTCTGAGTCTCAGTTATTGCAGGTTAATGGAGAGACCCAAAATACATGTTTTCAAGTTTATCATTAACCATTAACCTCTCAAAAAGGTTAATGATAACTTTTCAATTGCGCATTTTGGAGTAGGTTAATTAACCTCTCCAAAAATGTGTATTTCTTAACCTCTCAAATAGGTTAATGATAATTTCCAAAATGTGCATTTTGGAGTAGGTTAATTAACTTCTCCAAAAATGTGCATTTCTTAACCTCTTTGAGACAATTATTAACCTATTTGAAAATTTCCAAATTGTATAAACCATGTGTAAATTCCTTAGGCTTGAATATAGTGGGATAATGTTATTGAAACACTTATTAAAGTTGATATTTTACATTTGTTGGAGTTTCAACCTATGGTTGTATGCATCCAAAGAACTTGGTTTTTTAGAATATTACTGCCTATACAAATCAATGCATATTGTTGTCCATCTGAACAAGGGAAAGTCTTGTGGTTTATTTAACATATACATCATATTTCTCACCTTATTTCCAACTCAAATGCATGGTCTTCCTAGGTGAATAGTGGGTGTGATACTGAGGTTTGAATACCTGCCGTCAGTTATGGGAGTCCAAATTTATGAAGGAATTAGATTGGAACATAAAAGAATTTGATCATGTGCAGACCTCCCTCTTCACCAAGTGTAGGATAAGGATGTTTTTAAAGAAGCAATTAAAGCATGTCACCTCATACCATACTTTCCAATTAATTGATCCTCAACTTGCGGCTTTCCTTCACAATGGAAAACATTTTAAATTTCAGGAGCTGGAAGACATAAAGCTACCAATATTTTTTGTGGGTAAAATACGATATATTTCTATCAATTTGCTAACATTAAAAGAAATATCTCCATATTCATGAGCAAAGCAGTGTCATTCCTATCCATGTAAGCAAATGAAGGATGCTTTAAAGAAGCAATTGCGCTCGTAGTTCATTCAACAGGCATGCCACCTTGAACACCTCATTGCTGACCATGATATGACCCTAGTCTTTAAACACTTTCTTGCAACTCGCAGTTTTCCTGTTATGTTCAGGGCATGATCAAAGGAATATTGATGATGCCATGAAAATTGTCTCTTAAATATTTGATCTTCGGGTTATGGTGCTACACTATGGTTAGATGATGCCACTACAATAATGAGAGAGAAGATTATAGATTTCTATAACAAAATTGTGCAGAGATTTTTAAATCAATATATCAACTTTGGAATCTACCACCATCCATATCTTATTGACAAATGATTTTACTTAGAAATTGAGCATATGAATTATACTAGCGAATGATGGAATGTTAATTACATGGAGACACTTGATATGCAAAGGATTAATGCCAAAGAACATCTGCTGAACAAATTCTTCATCTTTTCTCCATGCGAATTCATTAGATGTATCAAACAAATTTTGCTCCTGACTTGTTTGACATAATGCCAAAATAAAAAAGGTAGTGAGCATGAACAAAACATATAGAATGCTAGGAAAGTGTTCAACAAAATGAAATATTCATTCCTGACTTATAGTTCTGAAAACCTCATATCAGCATCCTTACTTTCTTAGGCAATTGACACTCTGTAGATAAGCTGGAGTATCATTAATATCATGCAGATTTATTAGTGAATTTTAAGTCTAGGCAAGATCCAATTCTTATCAATGTCTATTACAAGACATGGTAATTCTCAGTCCAATGTATTGCTGATAGATCTTTTTGGTTGGGTAGTTGATTTGTTACTTTGAAGTTAGAAGTAAAGAGTGCAACACAAGGTTGAAGGCATCTAAAAAATTTGATAAAGAAAGATTGATAATCTATCATGAAGTACAAGTATCAAAAGCTATATTATGCTCCTATTCTAAGAATTATACTTCTAGATATCAGTGATACCATCTTAGGAAGTGTTTTCCTTCAAGAATTTTGGTCATCTCTTGTGAATGAAGAAAAGATCCCATTAGCCAGAAAGATATCTGAAAGTGGCTTAGCTCGAGCAGGCGGACACCCCATTTTAGCACAGTGCCCAGACTTGGTATTGGAATGTGTGAAAGCTTACCATTTAGATACTGGAAAATTTATTTCATCGAACAATAAAGTAATTGTCTGTCTAGATCCTGCCTCTATTGCTAGTGTTTTTCGATTGCCCACCCAAATGCAATATGCTAACATCAATCTGAGAACTGCCAAAGAATATTTTACTACAAATCAAACTCAATGTCTAAACACCATTTCAAGGTCATGGTTCTTTCAACCAAGAAAAGGGTAATCTCAATTAGGAAAATCCATTCACAGGTTGCTATTAAAAGAAGATGTGGCAAAAATGGTGACCCTACTAAGCAGGATCGTTGGTCTTCGAGACTCACACGAGTTTGAAGGTTGGATGTTCCTATTTATTAACATGATCTGTGAAGAAAAACAACATATTGATTGGGCTGAAATTATTAGTGATTTGCTACATAGACAGCTCATGGGACTTCAAGAAAATGACTACTTTTATATGACTTCATATCTTTTCTATGCTATTGCAAAAACCAAGAGTTGGCCAAGACTTAACCAACAGGGAATTTATGATGACACATCCATCATTTATAATCATCTTCCTCAAATTCAGTATAATAATAGCCTACACCATTTTAGAAGAGTGAATGATGCATTCACCATGCTAATTGTAAGGGGAATTCAAGGGAACATTGGACTCATAATTTCACGAGAAGTAGCGATGAAAGTACAAAAATATGGAAGCATTTTCATATAATTTCCAAAGTTTATTTATATCAAGTTAGCTACCTATGATGGGTGTTCACTGATGCTACCTAGATTTGTTGATGATATACTAGTCTTAATTGAAATGTGCAGGAAAATTATTCAAATCAATAAACTTTGTAGGAACAGGAGGATAGATGAAATAGCTTTTCCTATTGGCATTAGATATTATAGTTGTGATACTGCATCAGATGCTAGGAACATTGGAAGATCTATTGCCACAATAAATTTGCATCCTTAAACGATGCATTTCCCTTATGATAGTAAGGGCTATGCAGTGAATGAATTAAAGTTAAATTGTAGTCCTTATCACTTCCTAGCTCTAGAAGACTTTTTGGAGGATTGTGAAAATGATTTTGAAGTCAAGAAGAGAGATTGGATGTGGCTTACAGTATAGCAGGTGATAGACTTCAAGTTTGACATTGATGTGACAGGTGTAGATGATGATGAGGTTTCTTTGGTCGATTGTTACTATTATGAGAAAATTGAATTGCTAGATCTCGCTCCTATTGATTGGTCAATTCTAGAGTTAAAAAGCTTGAAGGAAAGCACTACCTTTATTATTAAAAGGACAAGAGACTAGATCAATAAAGTCAGAGCTGAAAAAGAAATTGGTGAATTTCAAGGTAAAGAGAGCAGAAATAATAAAGGGGAATCATCTCGGATGGCGATAGAGCCAACTTCTAGTGAGAAGATGCAACAACTGGATACAGATGCTCAAGATCAAGATGAATATCTGAATCAGCTGGATAAGTTTACAGTCAAAAGAAAAAGGACAAGAATGAAAGGTAGAATGAATCAGGAAGGGAATGAATCTGGTGAAAAAGATCAAAGAGCTCCTCAAATTGCCAAATCGCATGTCCCTATTACATCCCCTCATGATGTAGTGATTCCTCATTTGAGTCTCTCTCCTCCTGATATGCCATTAATAGACATCACACAACTAGATAACCCATTATCTAATTCAGAAGACTTAATGATGATTGCTGAAAATGTGACAAGTGATGTACAAGCTTCAAAAATTACACATTCATGCTTCCAGAACAGTCTTCAGAAGAGGAAGAAAGTTTTTCAAATGATCCCACCTCTGTTTGATGTGATCTCTAGTATTTTTTAGAAGCCTCCTAAGGTGAAAAAGACCAAGGTGATGTCCAGGTTAGCTATTGATGAAACTTCACACAAGTTGTGTGTGGAATTAGCCAATCCTATAATTGAAAAGAATGTTGATGAAGCATCTGAATCAGATTTCATTCTAGAAAAGGTTGATGTTGGTTCTTCTAATGTAGAAAGCGAGTTTCAAAATTTTGAAGTGATTGCTGCTCAGATGTTGCAAAGGGCGAAGGAAGAGAAAAGAGCCAAGGAGCAACTCAAGGAACAAATTCAGATGATGGTAGCTTATATTAATTCAATTAGAAATCCTTCTAATGCCCAAGTTGTGGTCACTCCATTGGTTTTAATAGGTACTGATGGTATTTTAGATCATACTGTTGTTGAAAGAATCAAAAAACACAAGTCGCATAGTATGATGATCGAAGCTTGGATAAACAAGATGATAGAGGATGCTTCAAAACTTATAACTAGGGTAAATGAGATAAATGGGAAAGCTATAGCACAGATACAAGAAATTTCTAAAGAGTTGGAAAGTAGCAAGGAACATAAATCCAACTAGCAAAAAGTAGCTGATGAATTAAAAGAAATGGCCAAGTTTGATACAAGCACCCTATTTCTTGAAAAAATTATTGCTGATCCAAATGAGAACCAAACATGTATCTGGAGTAAAAGTGTTGGTTGGAAGGTGATAAACATCAACAAAGGGATCATTGAGTTTGAAAAGCTAATAGCTTCTTTGGAGCGATTGAAAACAAAAGGTACAAATGAATTAATCTCTACTATCACAGGTGGGGTGCCAGTAAGTGATCTTCAACATGTTGATTGCCAATTTCTCATTGATTCCTTCAGTGTTCAAATTCATTCAGAAATAGAGAACTATGTATTAGATGTTGAAACTATGATGAAGCTTAGCCTGGTTGTAGTCAGTTTGGGAGATTGTAACATTTCAGCCTATCGACAAGAGTCAGAAGAAATTCAAGATAGATACTTCACAGCCAAACTTAGGATGGAAAATGTGTTCATTTCAAATTATGAATCAATGATGATCATCTTAGATGCTTACAGGGCTTTTCGGGATAGATCAATTGTGTCTAAGTAGATAGAGTTAGTAGCTAGAAGAATCAGTGATTGTATATGTAAACGTCCTTAGGAACTCTAGCTAAAGTTTTGTTTTTGCATGTTTCCTTGTATAGGTTAATTTTCTTGAGGTTAATTAACCTTCCAAAATTATGTATTTCGGAGGTGGTTATTAACCATGAAGAAGTAGTTATTAACCTCTATGTCTAGATAAGGACATCTTTTAGTGTTTTAAAGGGACTTTTTGGTTAGAAAAATAAGGGAACACTATGCTGAAATTTTGATCTAGGGATAAATTTTGGAAAGTATGTACACTTTTTATCTCTGAATTGAAAAATATCTATTGCTTTCTTGGTGCAAGAAAATGAAATGAGATGTGCTTTGGGTTTCTTATTTTAAAATCCAAATTGTTATATGCAGTAGTAGACATTCTCATGATGTTATGTGAATGTTTATGAATGATAACAAATGTTCTTGGTAATACTGGTTTCCTTCAAGCGTAGTTCTTGATCACCATTTTTATCAATATTGTTTATCGAAGAAGGTCGTGAGGGCATGTGGTGCATTCGTCTTGGATGACTTTCTCTTGAACTTTGAAGTTTTAAATTCTTTATTTGAAAATCCTTTAAAAATTATATCATACAAGGGAGCTGCCGCTCTAAATATAGAGGAAGGCCGCATACCAAGGGCCTCTCCAACAATTGTGAATGGTTTGCCACAGACTCTGTTGGGAAACTTCTACTGTGACAAATTTTTTTACCAACAGTATGTAAGTTGTGTGAATAATGTGATGTGCGAACTTACCATGAAATTGATATATGCAAAGTGTTGTGAAAGCTATTTTGTGATCTGAGATCGAGTCAAAGATCAAAGATTAGTCAAGGAAGAAGTTAGAATCTAATTACTTGTTTGGGTAGTGAGCTCTTCTTGTAATTACAAGTGCATGTTTCAACTGTGAGCTCATCTAGCATCTATTTTACCATAACTCTTAATAGGGTTGAAATCTCCTAACAGGGACTCCTTATATTGAATTTTATCATTGACTCCTAACAAGGTCCATCCTCTAACAAGGAACTTATATATCAATATATTGTTTAGTGGGTATCATCCCCACTAAGGTTTTCCCTTGGCTAGGGTTTCTCTAGTTAACAAAATGTGGTGTTATGAGTTATCTTTGTGCATTGTTATTGTTAATGTTGCTATTCAACATTACTTTATTACTTTGTTATGCATGGTTTAAAGTAAGAAATAATATCCAATCGATGACTACACTTTGTAGATTATTGATTCACAACCCCCTGCCAGTATCCCTATTTCTAATATCTATCTCCTCTCACTTATCTCTCCTCACTCTCTCTCTTCACACTTTCTCTATCCTTCAACTTCATCTTAAGACCTTAGAATTACTTGTAAGACTTAAGACCTTATACATGACCTCCTAAGAGCTTAGAAATACTTAAATAAGACTTAGTAGGACTCAGGTTATGACCTTAGTTTAATGATATAACCTATCATGGGCCTTTATTAGAATACATGTTTTTGTAATTGTACAACATCCCCTTATTGACCCCTTATTTTCTTGTAATATTAAGTTAGAATTTAGTTTTCACATGTTGTACTTGTAGATGGCATCCCAAAATTAACCTTAGCCTTAGGATTAGGGAAAGGGAGAGGTTCACTGACAAGAACATGATCAGGGAAAAAGAGAGGGTTAGGGATAAGAACATGATCAAGGATAGGGACAAGGACAAGCTCAGGCTCAGGGACATGGATAGGCTTAGGCTTAGGGACAGGGATCACCTATTGATGTATCATTTGTCCACCCACACATTCCTAATATGATAACTATATTCTAGTTTGCAAGTACAGAGACTGCTAGAATGAGATTAGGTATTGAGAGATATTAGGATTATCTATATAGAGGTATATGTTAGCAGATTTTGACTAGTCTATAGGAGCTTAATAACATACTTAGATTAGAGACTACATTTTCATTACAGTCTATAGATAGGATTTTTGTTAAGCTTAGAGTGGAGATCTTAGTTAGTATATACTTAGACCAAGTTCAGAGCTCAGTTTCTTAGGAGATTATCAAATGAGAGGTCTTCCCATTTTATGAGGGGAAGACTAAGGTCAGGGTATATTAGGCTACTAGATGTGTTTTGACATAGATTTATTGTATGATATACCCTTGATTCCTAGGAGCACATGGTTATTACCCTAATAATGACCAAATTTCATTATATTTTTCCCAGTAGATATACATGAAGTTCTAGTTGTGTCATTGCATCAACTATTTAGATATTCCAAGATATTATGGTTATGGATGCAGTATATTTTGTGATCATAGTGCATTCTATGAGTCAACTTGTGTTGTTCCTCATCATCATGCATTGGTAGGATGTCAGACCCCATCAATGACTCCACTGATGGTTACTACTATGAATAGGGTTGTCATTGCTTCTCAGAGGGAAGTAGTAGATTGGATAGGACAAATTGCATTTGTTACTATGAGCATTACATCTGACACTCTCGGTAGATATCTTTTGGGTAGACCTAGTTAGAATAGATATATTTATACAAACTCCATTATAATCCATTTGATACTTCATAGAGCATGTTTGATACAAGCTCCAGCACCATCATGTTCACCTTTTCCATTCCCACTTTCAAAGAAACTCCATACACGTGGTATGCTTTCATCACAATGATATAAAAAATGTGCATAAAATAGTTGAGATAATTAGAATTGTGTAGCACACCCATTTGACCAAACATAATGTTTATCGATACTTATGCCTCTTTCTTTGATTTATGCAAAACATTTCATGAAATAATGTTATAGATAATGAATGTCATATTCTTTGTCATGAGTTATGCAGAAATAATATTATTTTTTGATGACTCGTTCTTTAACTATGCATGAAAATAGCACACTTGTACCACAATAGTAACCTAATCTGAAAAATAGTAGTATGATTTAATAGCCTTTTGATGAACAAATGAATAGTTTTTTGTAAAGTCAAAAATTGATAAATGTTAGGTTTTGACAGATCTAAACAATATAGGAATAAATAGTTATATGCATAAACAAAAAGAAGTATACTCAAAATAATATAGATAACATACAAATTTAATGTGATTTATCCAAAACCTGGGGTACATGCACCTACACAGACTTTAACCTTTCTATTATCCAACAAAAATGTACACCAACATTGTAGTGCATTATGCATCTTAGCCAATTATAACAAAATTTTAGGGAAACCTCTAAAATTGGCCATTTTAGGGATTTACAATGTTGTTAGTTTTCTTTTCATCAACACCCACTACATGTTCAGTTGCCAGAATATCAACTATAACATGGTTCCAAGTGGGAAGTTTTCTCTAAATGTTTGAAATTGTTGTACTTTTCACTTTGCAAAAAAGGCAATGTTTGTATAGGATCATGGTGTGTGAAAAAGTGGTGATGTGAAAAATATGTAGTTTTGAAATGTATAAAAGAATTTCAAAATATGCTTTGACTTTTTCCCCACCCATCCTGATACCAAAAATGTAATACCTTTCCTTATCGGATACCCCATTTGAGAATGGGTACACAATTTTGAGAACAAGTATCCAATTTGAGAACGGTCACCCAATTTTATAATGGGTACCCAATCTGTGTCCAAATCATGGCACCAAATTCAAATTTAAAGGGAGTGGGGACCAAATTCTAAGATAAATATTGATTTTTATTTACCAAACTTTGGGGGGGGGGGGGAATTTTTTAAGGTATATTGTCCTACTATAATATAGTTGGGTGTGTGCACCAAGTTGTGGTGCCAAAAAGGTGACACCCCATTTTTTTTAAAGGTTTCTAAAGTGCACATGCACTATAGTGCATACACACTTTAAAAGCCTAATAATATTTATAAATGGGCTGCAAAGTCATAGCCCATTTCATTTCCATTTTATTTTGCAAGGAATTCCTCCTCATAGTGTGTATGTAAGTTGAAGGAATTGAAGACTTTTGCCATAGTGCATACACGCTTTAAAAACCTAAAAATATTTATAAATGGGCTACAAACCAATAGCCTATTTCATTTCCATTTTATTTTGCAAGGAATTCCTCCTTACAACATGTATGCAAGTTGAAGGAATTGAAGACTTTCACCACACCCCTCCTCAAAGTGCCTCCCCATCATCAAAGTTCAAGATCGAGATCATGTCGTATATTTTTACTCTTATTTTTGCTTTGTTTTATATGTTTTTGCATTTTTTTGCAGATTTTTTTCAATTTAGCTTTAAATTTGTTTATTTATTTAGATTGCAATTGGTTTCTTATCAAGAAATGTGGATAATGAACCACCAAATCCCCAACAATATCAAAACCAAAACCCTCCACAAAATCCAAATGAAAACCCTCCACAAGATGAGAATCAAAACCCTCCACAACAAGAGAAAGAAATTCTACAACCTGTACCGATTGGAAGAGCTCCTTCTGGAACACAAGACAACATAATAAATGAAATAGAAAGAGGGAAAAATGAATTAGAAGCACTCATTGTTAGGTTGAGAGCTTGTGGACAAACCAATCCAATGAGAGCATAATTGAAATCCTCCCTTTAGTCCATTATGACCCATGTAGCTTATGTTAGTGGTTAGTTGGATTTTTGGCATGTTAAGAGGGATGAACAAAGAAGATATTATGCAAACAAGTTATCATATCAAGATGTAAAAAAAATGGAAGTAGTAAAAGGTAGCATTTGTGCATTGTTTAAAAATCCTAGTGAACAAAATACTATTAGAGAGACAACTAAAAGGTTCCCTATCCATTGGTGCATACATGATGGTATTAGAAATAATTTTTGGGATAGATGGTGGATGGTATTTGATGCCCCTCCCTGCAATAATCACAAGGTTCCAATGAATTTCTTATAGAAATTGTATTATGAATTTGTCCTTGAGGAGATCCCCAATTATTTTGATATATTAGAATCTCAGGGTAGAGGTGGGGGGTCATCATTTGAGAGGCTGGGGCATGTCATGATTCTAATGTAGTAAGGACACCTATTGTCAAGCCACAAGGTGAGCATGTCATTATTCCTTCATTTTTGAAGGAAAATGTAGAGGCCAACACTCTAGGAACTACTAATGCTTTGACGTAGACCCTCATTCATTGAACGAGCCCATTAGTTGAGGAGGAGTCTTATGTGCATTGTGGTAACATGTGAAAATAATGTGGATCCTTATGCACATTTGGCAGTCATGCTAGACATAGTAGGGATGATGGGCTAGTCACTGATCAGTTCTTGAATGAGACATTTGGCATTTACACACAGGTAAAGTACAATTATAATAAACTAATTTGATCACATTTCGTATGTATAATGAATGACTAATTAATTAGCATGTATTGACATTGTTCAAAATTTAGGGTAAGAGTATTGGTAGCCCTAGTAGAGATCCCCCAGCCCCATTTTTTGTCTCGTCAATGAGTCCAGAGGTATGTATCAATTTAATCATTTAAATTAATAAGTATATTTATTAAGTAATCATATGAAGAATTGACAAAAAAAATTGATGCATGTGCATCAGTTCTCTACTAGACCATCTACATTCACTAAGGACTCCAAGCATATGCATGATACGAGTTTCATAGAGGTACATTCGTTTCATGTTAATTTAATTCATTTGATTATATTTGTTTCATGTTTCATGTTACATGTAACTTGTATTGTATGACATGCATCTCTTGACATCTAAGACTCCTCCTCATCTTTGGATATCCATGGATCATGGAGTTGTTGCAGCAATGGCTAGTTTAGAGCCATTGACTGAGGTATGAAAGAATTTTCTTAGTTTTAGTTTTAGTTTATAATATTTAGTATCAAAATCTCTAATGTTTTTGATTAGATAAATAGGTTTTATAGGGATCCTAAAACCCAATAGTTAAAAAATATAAGGCTGATAATAAGTGTGAACGCCCAGCCAAAAGAGTATAAGTTTAGAGGCTGATAATAAGCATAAAGCCCAGCTAAAAAGTAGAGTTATGAGAAAATATCTGAACAAAAGACAAGTAATACCATGGCCTAAAGCTAGAACAAAAGCCAAAAGACAAAGAAAAACAAAAGAACAGGTGAGAGTTATTCCTCGCTTTTTCGCTCCAGCTCTTGCATAACTTGTGTAGCCTCAAAGGCTAGTTGATTCTCCTTTGCTTCCAACTATTATGCCCTTTGGTCCCCTTGGTCCTAATAAGGAATGGTGTTGTTCTTTCTTGATTTTTCCTCCATTCTGGCTTCCTCCCTATCTTTTCCTTCCTCATCATCCTGCATTTCTCTGTCTTTGATCCAACTCGTAAGAGAGATGATGTTGTTGTTAATGGAGATTAACAGAGAGAACATCTGATTCACAAGGTTGTGATTGTAGTTCTCCAGGTTGTGTGTCCTTCTTTCCCCTAGACTAAGCCTATCAGTCAAATCCATCCTCTTGTTAGCATCCATCCCATTCCTTGTTGCCTCAAAATCTCTAATGTTATTTATAAGTGATTATATTGATTGAATTGTTGTAGGGCCTTGTTACACCCAATTTTCTGCAAGCCTTTGAGATGGACATATAGAGTGACTATTTGATAGTGGTGAGAAAATAATTAATTTTGTGTGTACGTATATTTGATTTCAATGTATAATTATTTTTTATTCATATCTACTTTGTTTGTATCAGCTCGAGTTGGAGAAGAGCCTAAACAAGAGGACAAGCAAGTGTGTGAGGAAGACCCCATCATCCCTATCATCTTCCTCTACACAATGACCAAAGACCTCTATAGATTTTTTTCCTTCCCCTCATGGGAAGGAGAAGATATGGTTTATAGACACACATATATATGCATTAGTGGATATATATGTTGGATTTTATGTTAGTGGACATATTTGATATATGTTTGATGTATATATGAAATTTTATATTTGATATATGATATATTTGATGCATGACATTATTACACTTATGGCATTATTGGTTAATATGTGACATGTCTATTCATGTATGACATTATTGGTTATCATAATATATTATGTGTTCATTCATGTATGACATTATTGGTTATCATAATATATTATATGTTCGTTCATGTATGACATTATTGGTTATCATAATATATTATATGTTCATTCATGTATGACATTATTGGCTATCATACTATATTATTAAGGTTGCATGGGTACTTGTACCCACACCCCTAGTACTCATACCCACATACCCAAGTACCAGGTACTTGGTGGAGAGCATCATAGCTAAGGACGTTGATTGAGATTTATTATTATTTTTTTTTTTTGGTTTTTTGTTTGCGTATCAGCTCGTTGTTTATCAAGCTTAATTCAATACCTAATTAGTTCAAAACTTTCATAGAATATTGATTAACAGTAAACTTTATCACTGTTCAAGCATAAGTTTATCATTTCCAATATGTAATTGTCATATTATTTATGATCTTGTTCATGTTTAAAGTTTTCCTTCTCTATTATTTTTTTATCAAGCTTAATTCAATACCTAATAAGTTTGAAACTTTGATACAATATTGATCAAAAATAAACTTTATCACTGTTAAAGCCAAAAATTTATCTTTTTTAATATGTCATTTTCATATGATTTATGATCTTCTTGTTCATGTTTAAATTCTACCTTCTATGTTATGCATCTAAACATTTATGATTAATTATTATTACGAATATATAACAAATCTGAAATTGAAAATAATACATTACATTTACAAACATTATCACTGTTCTTGATTTGATAAATCATTGTCATGACTCATAAATTCAAGTTTTCTATAAATATAAAAGTATAATTAAAAATAAATTTTAACATACCCAAGTACCCTTGTCCCCTATCATAAAAAATAGTTGTACATGTGCCTGTACCAATACCCAAAGTACCCCAAGTACCCCATCCCCATGCAACCTTGTCTATTATATGTTTATTCATGTATGACATTATTGGTTATCATAATATATATCTTTTTTTTATTGTTTCCATTTTAGGTACATTTCATGTATTTCATTTTAATGTAAATTGCATCCAAAATTATGCAGAGTACTCACACCAAAAGCTAGTGGATTCCCAACAAGAACACTTTTAAGGAAAACTAACTTTCCCACCTTTGTAAGTGTCTTCAAAGACTCTTTCCAACTTGGTTAAAATATTGAACAAAATTCTACCCAACATCACAAAACTACTTGATCACTTTACCTATTCAAGACTTGGGAAGCAATAAGGGAAGAATGAGAAAATTTGAGAAATGGATCATAATCAACTTCTTGCTTCAAACTAACATCTTAGCCACCTCAAGGAACACATAATAACTATTTCAAAAAATTTATTCTATCATATATTCCATCCTTTCAAGAGATTATTCAACACCATATGACTGAAAATAATCTTCCAACATCCAATGATTATATTTTCTTTGCAACAATATTTCATTTTCTGATTTTCGGACAACTCTTCACAAAAGGAAGTGGCTATGTTTCAAACCCATGAAATGACTATTAATACAACCAAGAAGATAATTAAAATCTTCCACTAACTCCATTTAGTGATAACATGCAACTATATAAGGTGTAATGACTCTCAAAACACTTATTGAGTCAACTTATTAACAAAAAACAACAAAAAAAGGAAAACTGTTAGGACTAAGGCAATTTGGGTTTATAGGTGACCTCAAGTTCCTTGATCTTACAAACAAGGATTACCTTATTACCATAAAAAAATAATATGTTTAAAATTATGTGTATAATCACCCCTTTACCTTCTATCACAAGTCTCCATCATTGGATGAGATGACATATCTAGTTACCAAAGTCAAAGATTGCTGCCTTGTGGCATTTAGTGACTCTTAGGAATGATTCAGTTTGGCATGCCTAATAAAGTTTGAGCACTCAACAAGATGGGATGATCTTGGGGCTAGTGTTTACCTAGCCACTCAGAGCTAACAGAGTAGACAATTTGATCCCACGACAAAAGGTGAAAGAGATTTGGCAGTTGGCACCTTTGTATTGGCCAACACTACAAGTTTCAACATCACCCAAGATGGCATTGCAAAATCAAAATGGAATAAGACCTCTAAAAAGTGAGAGAGATTATTTTAGGTCTTTGAAACATATCCCTATAGCACCTAGAATCACATGAATACCTCACACAAGCTTTGAGATAATGCCCCATGAAAAATCACTGCCCTATGGCATTTAGTGACTCTTAGGGACATTTTGGTTAGGCATTCCTAAAAATGTTTGAGTGCTCAACAAGATGGAATTAGCTTGGAGCTAGGGTTTACCTAGCCACTCAAAGCTAATGGATTGATAGGTAAATCCCATGACAAATGGTGAGGGAGATTTGGCAGTTGGTAACTTTGTACTAGCCAAGACTATGAGTTTCAACATCACCCAAGATGGCATCACAAAATCAAAATATAGTAAGATCTCCAAAAAGATAGAGAGGTTATTTTAGGCCTTTTCAACATGGTCCTATACCACCTAGAATCACATCCATACCTCACATGAGATCCAAGATATGCCCCATCAAGATGCTTCTCTATGGCATTTAGTGACTCTTAGGGATGTTTCAATTCAGCATGCTTGAGAATGTTGGAGCGCTCAATAGGATAAGACAAGCTTGGGACTAGGGTTTACCTAGCCATCCAATGATAATAGAATAGATAGTTTGATCCCACGATGAATGGTGAGGAAGATTTGGCAGTTAGTAACTTTGTACTAGCTAACACTACAAGTTTCAACATCACCCAAGATGGTGTCACAAAATCAAAATAGAGTAAGATCTCCAAAAATATAGATAGGTTATTTTAGGCCTCTACAATATGATCCTATAACACCTAGAATTGCATCAATACCTCACATAAGCTCTGAGATATGCCCTATCAAAGATTGCTACCCTATGGCATTTAGTGACTCTTAGGGACATTTCAGTTCAGCATGCTCGAGAATGTTTGAGCACTAAAGAGGATAGGATGAGCTTGCAACTAGGTTTTACCCAACCATCAAAAGCTAACCAAATAGACAGTTTGATCCCCTAATGAACGGTGAGGGAGATTTGGCAGTTGGCAACTTTGTATTGATCCACACTACGAGTTTCAATATCACTCAAGATGGCATTGCAAAACTAAAATGGAGTAAGATCTCCAAAAAGAAAGATATTTTATTGTAGGTCTTTGCAAGATGGTTCTATAGCACCTAGAATCACATTCATACCTTGCACGAGCTTTGAGATATGCCCTGTCAAAGATTGTTGCCCTATGGCATTTAGTGACTCTTAGGGACATTTTGGTTTGGCATGCCCAATAATGTTTGAGCACTCAATAGGACATGATGAGATTGGGGCTAGGGTTAACTTGGCCACCCAAAGCTAATGAAATAGATAGTTTGATCTTGCAATGAATAGTGAGAAAGATTTGGTAATTGGCAACTTTGTACTAGCCAACACTACAAGTTTTAGCATCACTTGGCATGGCATCACAAAATCAAAATAGAGTAAGATTTCCAAAAATTCATAGAGGTTATTGTAGATCTCTAAAACATGGTCCTATAGCACCTAGAATCGCATCCATACCTTGCACAAGCTCCATGATATGCCCCATCAAAGATCACTGCCCTATGGCATTTAGTGACTCTTAAGGACATTTTGGTTCGGCATGCCTGAGAACATTCAAGCACTCAATGGGATGAGATGAGCTTGGGGCTAGGTTTTACTTGGCTAGCTAGAGCTAACTGAATAGATAGTTCGATCCCATAATGAATGGTGAGGGAAATTTAGTAGTTGGAAACTTTGTACTAGCAAACACTACAAGTTTTAGCATCACCAGAGATGGCATCGTAAAATCAAAATGGAGTAAGATCTCCAAAAAGTGAGAGAATTTATTGTAGGTCTTTGCAACATGGTTCTATAGCACCTAGAATTGAATCCATACCTTGCACAAGCTCTAAGATATGCCTTATCAAAGATCACTTCCCTATGGCATTTAGTGACTCTTAGGGACGTTTTGATTTGATGTGCTCGAGAATGTTCAAGCACTCAATGGGATGAGATGAGCTTGGAGCAAGGGTTTACCTAGCCACTTAGAGCTAACTGAATAGATAGTTCAATCCCATAATGAATGGTGAGGGAGATTTGGCAGTTGGAAACTTTGTACTAGCCAACACTACAAGTTTTAGCGTCACTCAAGATGGCATCATAAAATCAAAACAGAGTAAGATCTTCAAAAAGTGAGAGAGGTTATTGTAGGTCTCTACCACACAATCTTATAGGACCCAAAATTGCATCACAACCTTGCATGAGCTCTTAAATATGCCTATCAAAAATTGTTTCTCTATGGCATTTAGTGACTCTTAGGGATGTTTTGGTTTGGCATGTCTGAGAATGTTCAAGTGATCAATGGGACATGATGATCTTGGGGATAGGGTTTACTTGGCTACCTAGAGCTAATGGAATAGACAGTTTGATCCCACAGCAAACAGTGAGGGAGATATGAACAAAATATGTAAGCCTAGGCACTTTATGCAAGATATGAGCAAAAGTCGCTAATTAGGCCAAATTGGGTCTTTTTGATTTTTTGGTCAAGATAGCTTAGGATTAGGTGTTTCTAGTTTTTTTTTAATAGTTTGGAACCTTATCCAAGTCCTAGAAGTGAAATCTACTAAACTTTGCATTAGTTGTACTTTTTGTGCAAAATTGCAAAAGTTGTAAAAGTTTCTTTAAAATGTAAATCTGATTGGAAACTTTCTAACCTTTGAAAAAATGTTTCCCATGCTCATATACCTAAGCATGGATAGTTACAACTTCCCAAACTTCCATTTGCAACTTTTTTACAAAAATTGCAAAAGTTGCTCAAGCAATTTTTTGAGCAACATTGGAACTTTTGAGAAATTTTTTCTCTTTACTATTTAGGTTAAATGGGTCCATCTAGGACTATTGTAAGACCCTAGTTAAGATTCCTAGGACCTATTAGGTAACCAAATACCTTAGTTTCCCATGAATATTGAAAGACAATGAATAAGCAATTGGATACCAACTACATCTATTAAATATACAAAGGAAGATATAGAAAACCTGCTTAATAGAGAGATTAATCTAAGAGAAAAGGATGTTTTAGAAGAAAATGGTTATCTTAGTGCCATCTAGGGTATGCACATTACTTAGGATGAAGAGACAAAACCTACAACTATTGGAAAAGAATGTACATGTACATAGACACAAAATTTTCAGATAGTGAAGTAACAAGTGCTATAGAATTTTCCACGAAGCAATGTGAAGTGAAGCCTCAAATTGGCTCATTAGTAGGCAAAGAATATAGTCATGCACTTCTTTCTAGCACCATATATTTTTCAATTAGAAATGCCTATTCATTAATTTCCTTGCATTTATAGGACTTGGGAAGCCAAGATACTCAAGCTAGGCATGATCCCTCAAACTTCTCATCAAAATATATTAATGAGTTTAATAGAACAATAAAAATCTCATTTCTACCTTTAAATGGAGACTTTAGTTTAAATGGAGATTTTCAGCTCCCAAATATGTTCTTGTCAAGTAGATGACTGGTTAACAAAGCAACTAGTAGGAAACGGTGTTGTGAAAATGAACTCAATTCTTAGGAAGGTTTGGTTGTGCAGGAGCACTCTTCCATGAAACAATGAAATAAGGGTGTTTGGGTAATTTATGACCTTGTTCAAGTTTATTTCTCTTGGTTTTCAATAAGACAATGTTTTTAGGTTCATAGGTTCATTTTTAGAATTCATGGTTTGCCTAACTCTATTGTTTCAGATAGAGACAACAGATTCCAAGGACATTTTTGGAGAACCTTGCCTATGGAATTTCATTACCACCTACCATTGCCATCTCACCAATTTTCAATATGGCTGATCTCACTATTTTCAAGGATACTTCTAATATTGCAGGTACATCTACAATAGGTTCACATGAAGATTAGTTGAAAGATCTACCACCTTCTCAACCCTTAGGGTTGGAAGAAATCTTAGAGACCAAAGTTTCCAAAAATACAAGGAAACACACCTATTATCAATACTTGGTTAAATGGAAGGCATTACTTGCCATTGATGCCACATGGATGACTAAAGATCAAATTAAGCAACATGGATACACTATTGATCAACTCACCTCAAGTAGGAACTTGAGTTTCTTTTCCCTAGGGAAACATGGTGCAAGAGAACTCTTCCATGAAACAATGAAATAAGGGTGTTTGGGTCATTTATGACCTTGTTCAAGTTTATTTTTCTTGGTTTTCAATAAGACAATGTTTTTTTATTATAGGTTCATTTTTAACCCTTTTTGTGTGGCCCACTAGCAATTTGGGTTTTTTATAAGCTCATTTCTTAATGAGGTCATAAGGGCACAATCTATGTAATTTGGAAGAATTTTCTATGATTTATGGTCTATCACTTGTTTTAAGTCTATTAGGACTCATTTAGACAATTACAATGCCTTTAAGGCTTTAACATGCAAAAAAGGCAATAAAAGTGCAAAAGTTGCTATGCAACTTTGCAACTTTTTGCATAACTAAGAAAAATTATTTGTAATCATTCCCCCAATGGTCCCAACCTTTCAAAATTTAGTTGGATCAATTGGGGAAGACCTTCATGTAGCCCTTTTAGGTGGGTAGAAGGTACAATGTAATGTTTTTCCATTGAAATCAATTAAAAAAATCCTATTTTCTGCATTTTTAGTGAGTTCTCTTGATGGTAAAAATGTGTACCAATGCCTAGGGATATATGCCTAGTAAGGATAGATAGATACTTGAATAACCTTTCTAATGCAACTAGTTTGAGGTTCTGAGACTTTGTAAAACTCAAGTTATTCCTATTTTTGTGCAAACAACCCAGATTTTGAGGGTTTGTATGGTTTTGAAGAAAATTGGGTTATAACTCCAGATTCCATGATACAAAAGTTATGGCCTTTGGTGGAATCCTTGTACTTCTAATGCACTTTAAGATTCTTTTGGTTTCAAGTTTTTATATATAGGGACAAAGGAAAAATATGATGCCCTAGATGCATATACCTTGTATGCATCAATACACATTACTGTTGTATCAAAATTTTAAGACCAAAAAACTTCATGCTTTGATCTATAAATTGGCAAAAAAAATATTTGAGATATTCCCCAACTAACCTAATTGGTCTGATGTTTTTGGCACATTTATAAGCCGTACCTCATTTGTAAATGTGGTCCAATTAGCTCTTTTTGTCTAGTCGTTATCCCACGAGTTATGATAGTCTTCTTGATTATAGGATCCCTAGACTTTGAGATATAATAATACATAAGAAATAGAAACTAACCTTTTTATTTAGAATCTTTCCTCTATTGAAAATATACAAGTAGTAGACCAAAACCTCATTTCTTTGGCTACTAGGAATCCTAGGGGTTAATGAAGGAACTATGCCTTCTCTTTATTTTGGGGTCTCCAAATCTAGTCAGTATACCGATGATGATATAAGAAAAACATCCCTAGTGTCTATTTTCATGATTCCATGTCTAATTTAGGTTTAATTTATTAAGTCATTCTACTGATTAAGGTGCAAGTGTGGGGTCTTGAACCTTGTTTGGGCTTTCAAACCTTGTTAAGGTGTTCTTGTGGGTTGTACTCTCCCAACCTAACTTGTTAGTACCCTACCTCTTAAATCATTTATAAATACTAAAATAAATTATTTCCAAATGCTGAGCCCTTCACCAATTCCCAAACCCCTACCATTCACAAATCAACATGCTACAAGAGGTCAAATCCTTCATTGTACTTGACATAGGACTTTATTGGAAAAATCACAAAACACATCCTCCAATATCAAAACCATAGAATCTTAAAAAGGACCCTAATATCTACCATTTCTAAAGTGGCCATGAAATTTCAACCAAGGAAATTATAGTTAGAGGCCCATTTTTGTTGCGTGCACCAAAATGTTGTCCTAAAAACCTAGTTTTACTGAAAATGCAATAACTTGAGTTAGAGAACATGTAGAATGATGAGACCAAAAGAAAAAGAAAGATGATTCAAATATCTATCTCAAAAATTCATCACATCTAGTTTTAAAGTTTGTATAGTTTGTACAACATGCAAAAAATAGTAAAAATGACTCCAAAATTGAGTTTCTTTCTTTGCAACTTCTTCCAATCTATATATTAATGCCCTTCAGACCTCACAAATAAGGTATATATATCTCATATATCTATTTTAATGGTTAAAACCAAGATTTTAGTAGTCATAACCCTTTTCCCACTAAGTTGCAAATTTGAGCAACTTTTACAACTTTCAACAATGCAACTTTGCACAAAATGTGCAATTCTTACATTTTGACTTGATTCCACTTATAGGACTTGGAAAAGGTTAAAAAATACCTAAAACAAACTAAATAATAATAATCCTAAGATTTCTTCACCAAAAACATTAAAAATCTTAAATTTTCCCTCTGAGCAACTTTTTCTTATAAATTGCATAAAGCGTCTTAAGCATACAAAATGATGTCTTTCTTTGACAACCATGGACTTCTCATCCAATGGTTGTTTATTCTAGCCTAAGTCAATAGAAAATAAAATGAAAACCAAAATATAAACCAAGTTCCTTGGTGACCTACACTAGGAACATACCCCCACACATGAATGAAAAGAGAACAATGACCATGAAATGGAATACAAAAACACCTTAGACCTTAGACCAAACTTCCTAGAAAAAAATTGTTCTAAACAACCCAATATACCATGGAAAATTGCATCAAGATCCTTCAAGTTTTAAAAGGAAAATCTACAATTTCTTGCAAAATCAGCATTTTGCAAAACTTGCAAAATTGCAATATAGCAACTTTTGGATTTTTCTTGCTTACTCAAGTCTTAACACTTCTAACTTGTTATTTAGGCTATCCCTTAGCAATTCCATGCTAGGGACCCTTCCCTAAGCTAATGACTCATCCCTTAGTTTACTCATTTTCCTATGGAAATGTATGCCTTGATTTTTAGGCCAAAATAGTGACTCTTCTAAGCACATTAAATGGCATCCAATGCCCTAACTAGCACAACTAGGTCTAATGATGCTTATTCTACGTACAAGGCTCACTTGGAGCATAACACAACAAAAATAAAAGGTGAGAGCCCTATGATTGGTGTAGGATCACCCCTCTTATGAAATCATCTAATAAATTTGTTTGGTTCATTGATGACTCTTTGCAATTTTTTTTCCATGTTTTCAATAAGGTCATGATTTTAGAATTGTACATTTCACATTAACCCTTTTGTGTGGTCCATTAGCAATATTGGGTGTTCTATAATCCCATTGCTTGATGAGGACAGAAGGGAAAAATTTTTGTATTTTGAATGCATATGCTTTTCATCTAGGGTATAATAGTTTTATTGAGTCAATTAAGACTCATTTACATAGTTAAAATGCCTTTTAGGCACAAAAATGCAAAAATGCAATAAAAGTTGATAAAGTTGCTATGCAACTTTGCAACTTTTTGCATAACTAAGAAAATTTGTTTGTAATAATTCCCCCAATGGTAAAAACCTTTCAAATTTGGTTGGATCAGTTTGGGAATACCTTCATATAGCCCTTTTAGTCAAGTGGAAGGTATAATGTAAGATTTTTCTTTGAAATCAATAAAATATAACCTATTTTGTTGTATTCTAGGTTGTTTTTCTATATGGTATGGACCTGTATAGATGAATAGGTGTCAAATATTGGTATGATTGGATGTATATTTGAGTTATCTTTCTAATGCAACTAGTTTGAGCTCTTGAAATGCTATAAAACACAAGTTATTCCTATTTTAGTGCTGGCAGCTTGAAATTTAAGGGTCTCAAGGGTTTTGGTGGAAATCACATTATAACTTGAGATTCCACATAGGAATTTTATGGCCTTTGGTGGAGTCCTAATATTATTAATGATCTTTGAGATATTTTTTGTTTTATTTGTAGAAATATAGATACAAGGGAGAAAGATGATGCCCTAGGTGCATGTAGCATATATCCACCAAGTCACTATTTTGCTACAGTCAACACTTGAGACCTTAAAACTCATTTCCAAAGCCTCAAAATTGGGACTTAGGCTATTCAAAACATTCCTCAACATTTACAATTGGTTTGGTGGTTCTAGCATGTGTCTAAATAGTACTTACTTTGCAATAGTGGCCAAATTAGCCCTTTAGCCTTAATTACTATCCCCATGGGTTAATGCAACTTTTTTGTGTATGCAATGTAAGCACTTTGGAATCTGATAGTATATCAAGAGTAGGAGGTATCTTGGTGGTTAGTTTTTGCTTCCATTTAACATTTACTAAGTTGCAGGCCATAACCTTGCTTCTTGGGCTACTAAGAATCCAAGAGGTTAATGAAGGAACTATGTTTTTTTCTCTGTTTGAGGCCTTCAAATTCAGCACATATGCCCTTGATGATGTAAAAAAAACATTCCTTAAGTCTATTTTCATGGTTCCATATTTGGATTATGTTTCATATGTTAAGCCTTTATTGTTGTCGAGGTGCAAGTGTGCGGTTTAGGCCTTTTTTGGGCTTTCAAGCTTTGTTTAGCTGTCCTTGTGGGTTGTACTCTCACAACCTTCATTGTTAGTACCCTACTACTTGCATCAATGATTCAAGGTGACCTTACACCACTCTTTCTTTCTCTCCCTCTCTCCCCATTCAATCTAATGAATCAACTAGATCTTCCCTACATTTTAATGTCTCAAGTATTGCCTTGTGGTTTGAATCACAAACTTTCCAAAGAGTCTTATTATGTGATTTTCCACCATATTCTATCAAGTGGACATTTTATGTGGAAAAAAGTTTCAAATAATGAAGAATCTTCCTCTCTATTTTCCAATTCTTGAATAACCACAAGTTAGGGTTCTTCATAGAATATCATCCAAGCCATGTGCCGGTTACAACCACTGCACTAATAGTGTACTCTAAACCTTTACCATCTATAATTGAGTGATCCAATTTTTTTTGGCTTGGACAAAATGACACAAATAATAATCTATCCCTTGTTCATTGTCATTAGGTGCAATAATAGCAGAAACATGGCTTGCAGTGATAAATATACAAAATACGATTGTTAATTTAGAAAATACTTAGGTAAAAGTTAAAATATTACATATTGAAATTACAAAGATATATAAATATATATATTACCAGGTTGCACTAGATCAAACAAGCAGCCAAAGTTAATAGATGAATCCATCTCTACCATTTCCAGTAGTTATGGGGGATGATAGGTGTCAATTGGGTCCAAAACCCATATATTCCATTTGTCCACCCATTTAGTCGACTCATAGTCATCCCAATTTTTCTCTGCACATGATGGACAATAACATGCCATTTTTCATGTGTGGATACTCCATGAACCTGCATTAGAGATTCTAAATGAGTGCAACTCACTTGATCCTATTAGTGTGCAATAATCCTCATATGGTGCAATGTTCATATTATCTATCAACCAAAATAATTTATGAACTGTAGACTCACCTTCTTTACCTAGACCTATTGTAGCATTACACCACTGGATGATGGATTTTGCATCTATCAATATTACTCCATCTTTGTACTTTAGTTCTTCACAAGCTAAGGCTCTTTTGATGCATGCACCTACACCATTGTGCTCTCCCTTTCCATGACCAACTTTTGTGAAATTCCACATATATTGAATTCTAAAGAACCTGTGCATCCTGCTCAACTAATAAAACATCTGTGCATTTTTGAATTGAGATGCACAATTGTCTGAACAAATAATGTGTTGATGATATGATATGCCCTTGTTAGCCAAATCTCCATAAAATAGTTGAAAACAACCATGTACAAACTCTATAGATTGTGATTGATCATTGCTAATGTAAAAATGGTACTCCCTCAAAATCTTCCTGTCATCTTTTGTACTTGTAGGTGAATGCATGAATGTTATGTGAACAAATATGGAAACCTATTGAGAAGTTTAATACTTTTCTTGCACCTTATTTTGTGGTTGTAGTGTGTAGTTCTATGTGAAGTCTACAACCAAAACAATGGTATCTAGTGGAAATGTATCATTGCACAACTTGAATTGCAAATCCAACCATCAAGCTCTATGTGTGTGTTTTGCATACTTGTAAATAATCTTTTTATGAAAAATCTTTATGAACTCATACACTAGAATCTTTTCAATGACTAAATCACATCTTTTACCCTGTTTCCTATCTTTAAGAGCATATGCCACTATCTTATATCTTCGATAATCTACTATTTCATTTCCAATTGCATGTGTACTATCCATATGTTCACAAGTTGA
Source organism: Cupressus sempervirens (assembly GCA_028749045.1). NCBI lineage: Eukaryota > Viridiplantae > Streptophyta > Pinopsida > Cupressales > Cupressaceae > Cupressus > Cupressus sempervirens. The sequence continues at coordinate 48,446,940 of CM053789.1, read as the reverse complement.
TAAAAATTGCAAAGAACCGCAAAATAAGCATGTACCATCCAAGCATGATGTGTTGTAAAAAATTTGGCTGTCCCCTATTTCACATAAAATGTTGGATATGAATTCCCTTGAAGATCTTGGTGGCTCATTCATGCCACAATCTTGCAAAACAAACTTAGAATGCAAAAACACACATATATGCCTAAAAACATCAAAATGGTTAGAAAATTTAATATGTATCCTACAACAACAAGTTGTGCATGTGTGATTTATCTTCACATAAAAAGGTTTACCCATCTCAAAAAATCTTTGATTTATTCAAATTTGAGGATACATACCAATAAATTTTGCAAAAAATTGTTTCTGAGTTGAGTTCAAAAAATGTTTCACATGTGTGTCACGATTTTGGCTATGAATCCTCCTTACAACATTTCTTTGATTAGGGAAAACACATGTTATTTTTTGAAAAATCTTTGATAAATGATTTCAAAGCTTCACTAATTTTTTTAATCTTTTCACAATAATCTACCACTCAATGTCCATAACTCATTTTTTATTGGATCTTTCAATCTATCATGCCTTACAATGGCTCTCCTTAGAGTACCTCTATCGATTTTCAATGTTTTGCTTTTCTTGTTCACGAGTCAATATTTCTTCATTTTGGTACTTACTATCATCAATGTAAGTACTTATGTTGTGATATTACTATCTTTGGTACATGATTTAGAACCTACTTTGTCATAAGCACTCATTAGATTTTTTACAATGCTTTTTTCATTTGAATCATCCATCGTTCTTAGCCCAAAAATCTTCATGATAGGCCTAAATTACAAATTCCTCATCATTTCAACAAATAATTGGCACTAGCCTGTAATATTTAATTCTTCAAAGAATAATCTCCACATACAATCAACTTCTCTTTGACAAGTACGCTTGCTACTCTTTCCAGGCATTGATTTCAAAGTGTTAGTATCAATATCAATAAAATATTTTGGTCTTCTAAAATGAATTCTAGAAGGTGTTATAATCTCTTCCATTCCCTCAACATTTTGAACATCAACATCAGGTTGAGTGTTTTGTGTACCTTGAATCGAAGATGATGTGCCTTGGCAATAAGATGCAAAAGATGGAATATCACCTACTTGATATGTTGATTTTGTGCCTTCAACATGACATGATGGAGTGTGTAAATCATTGGATCTACAAATTAGCATCTCTTCAACATGAGAGGATGATATGACTCCAACATTGGAAGATGGTGTAGCTTCACAATTTAATTATCTTCTTGAGTGTAACAATCTCATTCATTCTCTGTCTTTCCAATTCTTCCTCTTTATTTCTTCATATTAGTGGTTCTTGTTCCTCTTCAAAAGTCAATTCTTCATTATTGCTTTGCAACTTTCTTTGTTCATGTAGTAGTTTCATTTTATCTCTTTTAATTGCCAAATCTCTCTCCCTCTCTTCATTTGTTTGAGTTTTTGGTTTCTTCCTTGGCATGATGATGATTTCTATATGTCAAATTATTCATACATCTGAACTACTTACAATTTGTAAATTACAAATCATTCAAATACATACAAAAATTATGATTATTTCAATGAATACACAATATATATTAAACAACTTGCCAAATTTCTAACCATGTCCAAATAACAATTCATTGAAACATACAAATTTCAATGAATTCACTATATATTAAACAACATGTCAAATTATAATCAAATTTGTCTCCATATAACAAAAAAAATATTTAAAAAGGACTGCACTAACCTTTTCTATAGAAATAATATTAAAAAAGCCTTCAAATAGCATATCCAATGATTGAATTTGATGTTTCCCAGCTTCAAATAGAATGAAAGAATCTTCAAAAAGTCTTCAAACAGTGTTTGCTAACTTCTGACAGCTTGAAACCTGTGTCTTCTATCAAAACAATAGACAAAAAAGTTGAATAGGGATCAGTAGGGACCCAAACTTTCTTTATGAAATTTTTTTGGTGTTTCCATAGAGTGCGTATGCACTATAGTGTGTACCCCTATAAAGCGCATATGCACTATGTGAAAAAAATCTCTCCCAATCCCACCATCCCCCATCCCCTACTCTCTCTCCTCTCCCATCCCCTACTTTCTCTCCTTTCCCATCCCCTACTCTCTCTCTCTTGCTCTCCCTCTCCTACTCCCTCTCCCACCACCTACTCTCTCTCACTCTCTCTTTCTCTCCCATCCCCTACTCTCTCTCACTCTCTCCCCACTCCCATCCCCTATTCTATCTTTCTCTCTCTCTCCTCTCCCATCCCCTACTCTATCTCTTTCTCTTTCTCCTCTCCCATCCCCTATCTCTCTCTCTCTCCTCTCCCATCCCCTATTCTCTCTCTTACTCTCCCTCTCCTACTCCCTCTCCCACTACCTACTCTCTCTCACTCTCTCTCTCCCATCCCCTACTCTCTCTCACTCTCTCTCCTCTCCCATCCCCTACTCTCTCAATTTCTCTCTCCTCTCCCATCCCCTACTCTCTTGCTCTCCCTCTCCTACTCCCTCTCCCACTACCTACTCTCTCTCCCATCCCCTACTCTCTCTCACCCTCTCTCCTCTCCCATCCCCTACTCTCTCTATCTCACACACTCCCATCCACCCTCTCTCTCTCCCTCTCCCACCACCTATTCTCTCTCTCTTCCATCCCCTACTTTCTCTTTCCCCTCTCTCATCCCCTTCTCTCTCTCCCCTCTCCCATCCCCTACTCTCTCTCTCTCCCTAATCTCTCTCCTCACCCATCCCCTACACTCTCTTGCTCTCTCTCTGCCACCACCTACTCTCTCTCTCTCTCTCTCTCTCTCTCTCCCATCCCCTACTCTTTCTCACCCTCTCTCCTCCCCCATCCCGTACTCTCTCTCACACACTCCCATTCCCCCTCTCTCTCCCTCTCCCACTTCATACTCTCTCTCTTACCTCTCCCATCCCCTACTCTCTTTCTCTCTCTCTCTCCCCCCTACTCTCTCTTCCATCCCCTACTCTCTCTTTCCCCTCTCTCATTCCCTCCTCTCTCTCCCCTCTCCCATTCCCTATTCTCTCTCCTCACCCATCCCCTACTCTCTCTTGCTCTCCCTCTGCCACCACCTACTCTCTCTCTCTCTCTCTCTCTCTCTCTCTCTCTCTCTCATCCCCTACTCTTTCTCACCCTCTCTCCTCTCCCATCCTCTACTCTCTCTCACACACTCCCATCCCCCCTTTCTCTCCCTCTCCCACTGCCTACTCTCTCTCCCATCCCCTACTCTCTCTCTCTCACCTCTCCCATCCCCTACTCTCTCTCTCTCTCTCACTCTCCCTCTCCTACTCCCTCTCCCATTGCCTACTCTCTCTCACTCTCTCTTCCATCCCTTACTCTCTCTCACTCTCTCTCCTCTCCCATCCCCTACTCTCTTGCTCTCTCTCCTCTCCCATCCCCTACTCCCTCTCACTCTCTCTCCTCTCCCATCCCCTACTATCTCTCTCTCTCACTCTCCCTCTCCTAATCCCTCTCCCACCACCTACTCTATCTCTCACATCCCCTACTCTCTCTCACCCTCTCTCCTCTCACATTCCCTACTCTCTCTCTCTCTCTCTCTCACACACACACACACACACTCCCATCCCCCCTCTCTCCCCCTCTCCCACCACCTACTCTCTCACTCTCTCTCTCACATCCCCTATTCTCTTTCACCCTCTCTCCTCTCCCATCCCCTACTCTCTCTCTTACACACTCCCAACCCCCTTCTCTCTCCCATCCCCTACTCTCTCTCTCTTGGGATACTCTCTCTCTCTCTCTCTACACTCTCCTATCCCTTACTCTCTCTCACTCACACACTCTCATCCTCCTCTTCTCTCTCTCTCTCTCTCTCACTCCCTCTCCCACTCCTTCTCCCTCTCCCACTACTCTCTCTCTCTCTCTCTCTCTCTCTCTCTCTCTCTCTCTCTCTCTCTCCCTCCCTCCCATCCCCTACTCTCACTCTCTCTCTCCCATCTTGTTCTCTCTCTACCACCCCCTACTCTCTCTCTCTCACTATCTCATAGTCTCTCCCATCCCCTACTCTCTCTTACACACACTCCTATCCCCCTCTCTCTCCCTCTCCCACTCCCTCTCCCACCACCTACTCTCTCTCTGATGCTCTCTCTCCCATCCACTACTCTCTCTCTCTCTCTCTCTCTCTCGGGCTACTCTCTCTCATTCACACACAAACACACACACACACACACACTCCCATCCCCTCTCTCTCTCCTCTCCCATCCCCTACTCTCTAGATCTCTCACACACAATCCCATTCCTTCCCTTCTCTCTCCCTCTCCCACTCCCTCTCCCACTACATACTATCTCTCTCTCTCTCTCTCTCTCTCTCTCTCTCTCCCATCCCCTACTCTCTTTACCACTCCTACTCTCTCTTACACTCTATCCCATCCCCTACTCTCACTCTCTCTCCCATCCCATACTCTCTCTCTACCACCCCCTACTCTCTCTCACACTCTCGCATTCTCTCCCATCCCTTACTCTCTCTCTCCCATCCCCCCTCTCTCTCCCTCTCCCACTCCCTCTCCCACTACCTACTATCTCTCTCTCTCACTCTCTCCCTCTCTACTATCTATCTCTCTCCCATCCCTTACTCTCACTCTCTCTCTCCCATCCCCTACTCTCTCTCTTTCACACACACACACCCCCATCCCTCCTCTCTATCTCTCTCCTCTTTCATCTCATCCCCTACTCTCTCTCCCTCTCTCACTCTCTACCCCTCTCCCACTACCTCTCCCACTACCTACTCTCTCTCTCTCTTACTCTCACTCTCTCCATCTACTCTCTCTCTGCCACCTCCTACTCTCTCTCACACTCTCACACTCACTCCCATCCCCTACTCTCTCTCTCTCTCTCTCTCTTACACACATTACCACCCGCTCTCCCTCTCCCTCTCCCTCTCCCACTCACTCTCCCACTACCTACTCTCTCTCCCTCTCTCCCATCCCCTACCCTCTCTCTTTCAAAAAAAAACACACACACACACACACTCCCATCCCCTCTCTCTAGATCCCCTCTCCAATCCCCTAGTCTTTCTCTCCTCTCCCATCCCCTACTCTCTCACTCACTTGCACACTCTCATCCTCCTCTCTCTCTCTCACTCTCCTCTCCCACTCCCTCTCCAACCACCTACTCTCTCTCCCATCCCCTACTCTCTTTGCCACCCCCTATTCTCTCTCACTCTCACACTCTCTCCCATCCCCTACTCTTACCCTCTCTCTCTCCCATCCCATACTCTCTCTGCAACCCCCTACTCTCTCTCTCCCATCCCCTACTCTCTCTCTTACACACACTCCCATCCCTCCTCTCTCTTCCTCTCCCACTCCCTCTCTCACACTCTCTCTCCCATCCCCTACTCTCTCTCTCCCCTCTCTCATCCCCTACTCTCTCTCTTTCACACACACACACACTCCCATCCCCCTCTCTCTCCTCTCCCATTTTCTACTCTCTAGATCTATCACACACACTCCCATCCCCCCTCTCTCCATTTCCCACTCCCTCTTAAACCACCTACTCTCTCTCTCTCTCTCTACTCTCTCTCTCCCATCCCTTACTCTCACTCTATCTCCCATCCCCTACTCTCTCTTTTCCACCCATACTCTCTCACACAAACTCTCTCTCATGCCCTACTCTCTCTTACACACACTCCCATCCCCCATCTCTCTCCCTAGCCCACTCCCTCTCCTACAACATACTCACTGTCATGCTACTCTCTCCCATCTCCCATCCCTTACTCTCTCTCTTTCACACACACACACACACACTCACTTATGCCTCTATCTCTCCTCTCCCATCCCATACTCTCTCTCACACACTCCTATCCTCCTATCTCTCTCTCTCTCTCTCTCTCTCTCTCTCTCTCTCTCGCTCTCCTTCTACCACTCCCTCTCCCACCACCCTCTCTCTCTCTCCCATAGTGTACTATCTCTGCCACCCCTAATCTCTCTCTCTCTCTCTCACTTCCTCTCTCTCCCCTCTCCCATCCCCTACTTTCTCTCTACCACCCCTACTCTCTCTCACACTCTCTCCCATGCCCTACTTTCTCTCTCCTACTCCCTCTCCCACTGCCTACTCTCTCTCTCTCTCTATATATATATATATATATCTCCCCCCCATCCTGTACTCTCTCTCTACCACCCCTACTCTCTCTCACACTTCCTCTCTCCCATCCCATACTCTAAATCTCTCTCTCCCATCTCGTACTCTCTCTCTACCACCCCAAATATCTCCCATCCTATTCTCTCTCTGCTACCCATACTCTCTCTCACACATCCGCTCTCTCCCCTCTCTCATCCCCTACTCTATCTCTCTCTCTCTCTCATGCATGCTCTTGCTCTACCTCTCTCCTTCCCTCTCTATGCACTATTTAGGTCTTAATAGTGCATGCACACTAAAGTGCATATGCACTAAATCATGCACATGCTATTAATACACAAATTTAAAAAAACTTTAAATAGTGCATGTGCACTATAGCACACATTCCCTATAGGGTGCACATGCTATTTAAAACTTTTCATTCTACCAAATCTAAGGCTTGGTTTTTCCTTGGGGATCCAACCCAAAGGTTTCGAGTTTGTAAACTGGTTTGAGATTTGTTTTGTTGCAAACATACAAAAAATGATTGATTTTTATTGTGTTCTCTCCTTCAAGTTTCCTCATAGTTGAGCATTGATAAAATTAGGTTACATGACATTGTAGATCTCTGTGTTAGCTATATAACCATATAATTAATTTTTTATTTGAACTATTTCAAGCCTTTCAACTATAATTTCTTTTGATTGTATGTCCATTTTTTGTCAAAAACCAACATGTACTAATTGGGTTGTAGATTTTAGCTCATTCGTTGAATTTTGCAACAACTTAGTTTTTTAGAAACCAAACTCCATTCTACACACTTTGAAAAAAAGAAGTATTGATTTTAGATTAGTTTTCAATCATTTCTAGGGGGAGCACATAGATATTTCACATTTTTGGGATGTGTCTAATTTAAAAAAATCATTAAAAAAATACACTTTATAAAATTACCCAAAAAATCTAGGATAAACTACATAGTGTTAGGTAGCTTTTGACCAAAGCAATTAAATAATTTCAAAAAAAGGTTAAAATTTTTGGGGGGTGACACTTTGTACTATGTTATGTCTTTTTGGAATAAACAGTACCACTTTCTGTGGCCCCCTTTTTTGAGGACCTAAAACTAAACCATATTGAAAAAAAATAGTAGTTTAGAAACTAGATTCAAATGACTACTACTTTTGTATTTGTCATATCTTAAAATTTTGAACGTAACTATTTTCAAATTCTTGTTGAAGTTCAGAAATTGCTGATTTTAGAAAAAAGGTGTCCATTTATACCCCCCCCTTTTGGCACCACAACTTGGTGCACTTACCCAATTATAACATAATTGGGGGGGTGGGGGAGGGAGGAATTGATATTTTATAGTTCATAAAATTTATTATATAGTAATAAATAATAAAAATTATTTACTATATAATTATTATATATATAATTAGCACTCATTATATATTATTATATAATTATAATTATATATACTCTATATTAGTAACCTAAGTTAATAAAGCATACGAGGATGTACATTTTTAGGGGTCCCCATAGGGACATGCATGTGTTCCAATGATTCTAAAGGGATCATGGGATACACTAAGACACCTTTCGATGCATTATATGAAAACATATGTTCCTAGTGGTCATAGGATACTAGGGACATGCATCTTGTGTTTCAAAGGAAAGAAATGAGTTATAGAGTATTTTATGACCCCTTTTAACCTATTACATGATAACATATATTCCTAGGGGTCCTATGACCCCTATAGACATACATTTTGTGTTCAAATGGGTGAAAATTGGTCATAGAGTATCTTATGATCCTTTTGACCCATTACATGGCAACATACATTCCTTGGGATCATAGGGCCCCTAGGAGCATATGTTATCATGTAATGGACCAAAAGACATCATAGGGTATCTGATGACCCCTTTTTGCCTATTAGAACATAACATGTATGGCCTTAAGGGTATTAGGACCCTTAAGAACATATATTATCATGTAAATTGTTGAAAGGGGTCATACAATTTTGACCCATTAGAACATAAAATAGATTATGGTAAGGCTCCTAGGACCCCTAGGAACAAATTTTCTCATGTAATGGGTCAAAAGAAATCATAGGATAACCTATGACCCCTTTCTACCAATTGGGATATAAGAGGTATGTACCTATGGGTCCTAGGAAACCTAGGAACATATATTTTCATGTAATGGGTCCAAAGGGGTCATAGGATACCCTATGACACCTTTATACCCATAGGGACACAACATGTATGTCCCTAGGGGCCCTAGGACCTATAGGAACATAAGTTGTCATGTATTTGACCCCTTTCAACCCATTTGAACACAATATGTTTGTCCCTAGGAGTCCTAGGACTGACAAGAAAATATTTTTTCATGTAATATGTCGAAAGGGGTCATAGAATATGCTTTAACCCCACTTGACCCATTGGAACACAACATGTATGGGTATGTGCACTATCATGGTGTACCAAACTATGGCCTTAAGTGGCAGTGAAAAACCAACAAATCAGGGTTATGTCAACTTGACACATAATTTTAAAGTGGTTCTGGACTTTATATCAAAAGTTTGTAACAAAATAATCTATAGGAAATTGAATCTAGTTTCTAAACTTTAAGGCCTTATCTAGAGAAACAATTATTTGATTGGTCAAAAGTTTGGATTTTAATGCAATACTACAACAATTTCAGGGAAAAAATAAAAGTAGTTGTATGTCTGACCATCTTAATCATAATCAAATTATAATATTTTTAAATATAATTTTAGATATAAAAATTAGACTCATGCCTGGATGTGACACATATTTTTAGGAATTTTAATTCCAAATAAATAATTAATTATGAATTTTCTACTATACTATTTTTAGAATTAAAAAACTCCTATGTCTGACCACCTTAACTAGTTCAAAAAAAATCAAAATTAATTTTTTCTATTTTTTTTCTGATACTAGTCGAAGTATAGAATGTGATGCATCTTTTGGATTTCACAAATCTTATACGGTTTGAAAGTGATAGCTATTTTTCAACCAGTATGTCAATCAACACTTTGTAGCTAACTCCATTAGAAAATAAGTAATAATTACTTACTAAACTCATAATTTGACAAACCTTACATTTATGAAAAGATAAGAAAATTCTTAAGAAACCCTTTTCATTACATCAAATTTTGGTTTTAAAAAAGTCATCAGCTACATGCTTGAAGTAAAAAACACATAAGAACATGCCAAAAACACATTTTCGGGATGTTTTAAACATGACCATATAAGGTCAGTATTGAAAGATATAGTAAGAATTATAAAGGTATTAATTTTTTTCATTTAATATTAGGATGGGTGGGAAAAAAGTTGGAATAGATTTTAAAATTCTTTGAGGCATTTCAGAACTACATATTTTTCAGATCGCCACTTTTTGGTACACCATGATCCTGCACATACCCGTATGTTCCTAGGGGTCCTAGGAACCCTATGAACATATTTTGTCATGTAATTGGTTGAAATGTGTCATGGCATGTCTTATGAACCATTTCTACCAATTTGAAAAAAACATTTATGTCCCTAGGGGTCCTAAGACCCCTAAGAACATATGATGTCATGTAATGGGTTGAAAAGGGGTCATAGAGTATCCTATGACCCCTTTTAACCCATTACAAAACATCATGTATGTCCCTAGGGGTCATAGGACCCCTTGGGGCATACATGGTTTGAATGGTCCAAAAGGGGTCATAGGGTTCCCTATGACCTCTTTGACCCATTAAATGATAACATATAATTATAGGTCTGCTAAGACCCCGATGAAAACATAACATGTCTTAAAATAATTTAGAAGGGGTCATAGAGTCCCCCATTACCCCATTCAACATATTATATGACAACATATGTTCCTAGGGGACCTAGGACCCCTAGGTACATAAATTATACATTTAAATAGGTTACCTTTTGATCTATTAAATGAGAGCATATGTCCCTAAGGGTCATAGGATCCCTAGGGACATATATCATGTATTCAAATGTGTTGAAAGGGGTCATAGAGTACTTTCACACATTTCATGATAATATGACTTTAGAGGTACTAGGACCTCTAGGGACCTATTTCATTTGCTCAAATAGGTTGGAAGGGGTCATAGGATAACTTCTAACCCCTTTTGATGCATTTTATGACAATATTATGTACTTAGGGATCGTAGGACCCCTAGGGACCTATTTCATTTGTATGAATGTGTTGAAAGGTGTTATAGGATAACCTATGACCCTTTTTGATACATTTGATTACAACATATGTCCCTAGGGGTCCTAAGTCCCCTAGAAGCCTATTTAGTTTATTCCAATGGATTGAAATGTGTCATCTTTCAACACATTTCATGACAACATATGTTCCTAGGGTTCCTAGGACATCTATAGACCTAATTCATTTGTTTGAATGGGTTGAAAGGGGTCATAAAATAACATATAACCCCTTTCAATACATATCATCATAGCACATGTCTCTAGGGTTCTTAGGATCCCTTGTGACATATTTTATTTGTTCACATTGGTCGAAAGGAATCATAGGATAACTTATGACCCCTTTCGACATGTTTAATGACAACATATGCCTCTAAAGATCATAAAACCTATTGAAATGGGTCATAGGATAACCTATGATTCCTTTAGAAACATTTCATGACAACATATGTTCCTAGGGACCCTAAGATCCTGAGGGACCTATTTTCATTTTTCCATTGAGTTGAAAAAGATCATAGGATAACCTATGATCTCTTTCAACACATTTCATGATAATATATAACCCTAGGGGTCCTAGGACCCCTAGATGCATATTATAATTATTCATCTGAGCTGAAAGGGGTCATAGAGTACTCTAGGACACCTTTTGACCCATTATATGACAACATATGTTCCCCGGGGTACTAGAACCCCTTGGGACATACATTATATGTTTAAATGAATCAAAATGGGTCATAGTGTACACTGTGACCCCTCTCGACCTATTATATAACAATACATGTCGGTAGGGGTCTTAGGACCTCTAGGGATATACATCATGTGTTTGAATGGGGTGAATAAGGTCATAGGTTGAATGGGGTCATAGGGTTCCCTATGACCCATTTTGGCATATTAAATGATAAGATATGTTCCTAAGGGTCCTAGTACCCCTTGGAACATATATCATTTATTTGAGTGAGTCAAAAGGGGTAAACAAGTACCCTATAACCCAATTTGACTAATTATATGAAAACACATTTTCCTAGGGCTCTAAGAACCCCTAGGGACATACATCATGTGTTTAAATGAGTTCAATTGGGTTATATGGTTTCCTATGACCCCTTTTGAGTCATAAATTAGAACATATGTTTCTAGGGGTCCTAGGATCGCTAGGAACATATATCATGTGTTCAAATGAGCTTAAAAGGTTTGTAGAGTACCTTAGGACTGCTTTTGACCCATTATATGGCAACGCATGTTCTTAGGGGTACTCGAACCCCTAAGGACATACATCATGTGTTTGAATGTATCTAAAGGGGTCATATGGTATGGTTTTTTTAGAGTGGGGTTATCATTGCACCAAAAGATCGATCTATCAATGCCCGATACAACCAATCAAATTATAGTATGTAGGAGGTGGTTAAGCCCTTGTCACAAATCCCAAGGGGAGCACTGAAAAAATTTCCAAAAATCTCCTCCTCAGCATTACCCGAGGGTCTAAAGATTTGAACCTGTGACCGAGCTCTGATACCACTTGTTAGAGTGGGGTTTTCGTTGCACCAAAAGTCCTATCTATCAATGCTTGATACAATCACTCAAATTTTAGCACACGATACATCATTAATCCCTTGTCACAAATTTCAAGGGGAGAGCTAAACAAATTTCCAACAGCTTTAACCCCTCTTGACCCATTATATGACAACATATCTTCGTAGGGATCCTAAGACACTTAGGGACATAATTCATATGTTTGAATGGGTTGAATGGGGTCATAAGGTGCCCTATGACCCCTTTTGACACATTAAATGAGAACATATATTCCTAGGAAGATATTTTGTGTGTTTAAATTTGTCAAAAGGGGTAATAAAGTGTTGTATACCTCATCTCATGACATTACATTATAACATATGTTCCTAGGGCTCCTATGACCCCTAGGTACATACATTATGTATTTTAATGGGTCAAAAAGGATCATATGGTACCTTATGACCCCTTCCAACCCATTAAATGATAAAATATGTTGCAATGGGTCATAAGATGTTGGGGAACATATATCATGTGCTCAAATGAGTTGAAAGGAATTAGAGAGTACCCTGTGATCTCGTTCAACTCCTTATATGACAAAATATGTTCATAAGTGTAGTAGGACCCCTAGGGACATACATCATGTGTTTAAATGGATTCAAAGAGCTTATAAGGACTCTATGGTCCCTTTCGACCCATTATATGATAATGTATGTGCCTATGTGTACTAGGACCACTAGGGACATAAACCATGTGTTTAAATGGATCAAAATGGGTCAGAGGATACATTGTGACCCCTCTCGACCCATTATATGACAATGTATTCTCCTATGGTTCCTACCTAGGGAGATGCATCATGTGTTTGAATAGGTTGAATGAGGTCATAGGGTGCCCTATGACCCATTTTACCTATTAAATGATATCATATGACCCCTAAAAATTTTTATCATGTGTTTAAATGAGTCAAAAGGGGTCGTAGAATACCCTATGACCTCTTTCAATTCATTATATATCAACATATATTCCTACAGATACTAGGGACCCTAGTGACATATGTCATGTGTCTAAATTGGTCTAATGGGGTCATAGGGTTCCCTATGACCCCTTTTGAACAATTAAATGAGAACATATATTCCTAGGGCTCTTAGGACACCTTTGAACATATATCATGTGTTTGAATGAGTTGAAAGGGGTCATAGACTATTCTATGATGCCTTTTGAGACATTATATGACAACATATGTCCCTAGCCATCCTACGACCCCTAGGGAAATAAATTATGTATTTGAAATGGTTGAATGGGGTCATAAAGTTCCCTCTAACTCCTTCTCACCCATTAGATAAGAAAATACATTCCTAGGGGTCCTAGGAACATATATCATGTGTTCAAGTGAGTTGAAAGGGATAATAGAGTACCCTATGACCCCTAAGCACATTTAATTTCATTGAATGAGTTAAAAGGGGTCATAGGGTATTCTAGGACCCCTTTTGAAACATTAGATCACATCATTTATGTGATTAGGGGTCGTAGGACCCATAAGCATACATATTGTGATTGAATAGTTCAAAGAGTGTCAAAGAGTACCCTATGACCCCTTTTATCCTTTGGAAACATTATTTGTATCATTAAGGGTCCTAAAGCCTTAAAAAAAACATACTAAGGATCCTAAAAAGGGGTCATACTATTACTATAAAAAAAAATGAAAAAATTTATTTTTAATTTTTTTTTAAAATAATAATTTATTTATTTTTATGGGAAAATTGGGTATCTTATTAGGCATGGTTTTGATTTAGATGCCAAACATCCATGGTCAATACTAAAAATGTCTCAAAAATGTATTTTTGGCATATTATTATCTATTTCTAACTTCGACCATGTAGCTGATGACTTTATTTTCATCAAAATTTGATGAAATGAAAAGAGTTTCTTGAGAACATTCTCATATTTCCATCGATATAATTTTTGTTAAATTATTAGTTTAGTAAGTAATTATTACTTATTTTCTAATGGAGTTAGCTATGAAGTTCTGATTGACATGCCGATTGAAAAATAGCTATAACTTTCAATCTGTATAATATTTTTTAAATTCAAAAGATGTGTCACATTTTATGCTTTGACTACTATAAGGAAAAATAAAAGAAAGAATTAATTTCGATTTTGTTTGAATTAGTTAAGGTGATCAGACATTAGAGTTTTTATTATTTTAAAAATGATATAGTAGAAAAATCATAATTAATTATTTGTTTGGAATAAAAATACCCAAAAATATGTGTCACATCTGGGCATGAGTGTACTTCTTATATCTAGGATCTTATTAAAAAATATTATGTTTTGATTTTGATTAAGGTGGTTAGACATACACTTACTTATTTATGTTCTGAAAGTTTTGTACCACTGCATTAAAATCCAAAATTTTGACCATTTTTTTTCTTTAGATAAGGCTTTGTAGTTTAGAAACTACATTCAATTTACTACATATTATTTTCTTACAAATTTTGATATAAAGTCCATAACTACTTTAAAATTACGTATCAAGTATACATAATTCTGAATTGCTAAATTTTTTACTCTCACTTAAGGCCATAGTTTCGTTGACCATGATCCTCCACATACCCGACATGGAGAATATATGGTTGTATCAAATTTTTAAATTTATCCATAAATGCTCCAACAATCATCTCCTCTTCAACATATTATTATCTTTTCGATCCTTTCCCAGATTTAGTTTCATTTGTTACATACTTGTAACCCTTACAGGCTACGTTTTTGTGACATAAATATCTTCATTATTCAAAGGAAAAAGATCCAAATTAGAACACCTATTAAATGCTCCTCTAACACAATTGATTTGACCAATAGGATCATCTATTTTTTCACATAAATTGAATGAGATGAATTTACTTCATCTACTAGGAGGGCCATTTTTATAACCAAAAGTTTCATCTATAAATTTTCAATAAACTTGATAGTGGAGGCCAAATTCAATATGATAATGACAATAAGTTTCAAATGCTTTGTTTCTCCTAACATAATATGGAATCAATCTTTCAAATAATGTCTACCCAATCTTTATATTAGGATTTGAACTAAAAAATACATTCCATGTTGTGTTATGTCTAACCAATATTTTGTATGATGTTCATATAGGTTATCTCTAACCCTATGTATGAGAACATCACTAGTATTTGATGAAAGACGAGTATTAGCATTTCAAAATGATATTACCAATTTTTTTATTCTATCATCAATCCTATTATAATGAGGATCTCTACACATAGTTGCACAATTTCCTCTCAAAGTGCTATTATCCAAAACTTAATATATTTTGATATGGTTTTTCTACTAAAACCAATATGTGATTAAATTAAAGATATTTTTCTATTTTGGGGTATACTACTACCAAGAATAGCTTGAAAAATAACTCTTCTTGTAGTGCTCTTATCTTCACTTCAATTTTTCTTCCCTATAGAACTCAAATCTTTCTCAACATTTTCATTAATATCATTATGCATGTTAGAAAATTTCCTCTTTTTTGGTGTTGTGTCTACACCTAGAAATTTTAATGACTCTTCCAAGTTTTTATATAAAGAACACATGAAAGTAATTGAGTTTTATCAAGTGTTTCAAAAATATCAAATATAATTTCTATTTCTTTTATTATCTTATTCAAAGCTCTTTTGGAAAGACTTAAGGATTTAATATCAACAAGTAATTCTAGTGTATCCACATCCATTGTAAGTAAATGATCTAAATTTATTTGAGTGATATTTTTCTTTACACTTATGGCCAGTATTATGCTTTCATCCATACCAATTTGGGTAGCTGATCCTATCCCTTCTCCAACATCCATTGAATCATGCACTTAGTTATCATGTCCCAGATTGTTATGTCCTGGATTATCATGTCCTATATTGCCATGAATCAAATCTTCTTCAACATGTATTTTCTCATCTTGTGATTTTTTGTTAAGACCTACATACATATAACTAAATAAATTTAGAAAATTAATTAAAAAATTGCAAATATACAAGTCCATGTGAATTTACACATGTACATACCTTCTCTTTTCTTGTGATAATTTTCTAAACTTTTCTCACAATTTATGTATTTTGCATCAATTAATCTATTTCTTGCATATTTAATTTGTCTTCCTTGTTGTCGTCCCATATTTGATTTTCAAAATATTTTGAATTGTCTTCAGTCTCCAAAAAAAATCAAAATATTTTCAATTATCTGCAATCTTCTTCCTCTTTTGTCAAAAACAATGATTTCCTTGTAAGATTATTCTGTATTGATTTAAATATGAAGGTAAAATTACTTTTATATCAAACAAAATAATAATAATAACTTTTTGGCTGACAAGGGGCTTCTAGAAAAGCCCCCCAAGACCAAAAACTTCATCCAAGGGGCTACGTTCGAAGCCCCTTGGTACCCAAAGCAACCAAGGGGCTTTGAGTGAAGCCCCATTGCACCCAATGTAGTAGGAAATTTATTATTATTATTATTATTACTTTTATACAAACTATATACCAATATATGAATAGATATTTGTTAATCTCATATTGGTTTTGAAATATGGGTGACAATATACTTAAGTCATTTACTTAGTTCATACTGAACAAGTAATACATGCCGAGCATAAATTGCCAAATAGTATATGTTGAGTGAGAGATATACAATAAGTGTTGAGTAAGTAGTAGGTGTGGAGTCATTCAAATGTTGAGTGATCAATGGATGCTGAGTCATTCAAAGGCCAAGTTACAACATTAAAGTTGTAGTTGATGCCGAGCATCAAGGACTTCGAGAGCTGAGTAATAATTTTTTGACATAATTTTTAATAACGTGACAAACTACTATGTAAACCATTTTGGACTTGAGTTAAGGATTATTTTGTGATCTTAGATGATAAGGATGAGTATTTATTGAGAATCCCTATGTAGTACATGAAACCAATCAAAAAAAGGGAGGGATTAAGTCACATAATTGGTGAATCACAATTGTTGATTTATACCTAACCCTAAGTTACCTAGGTCCTCTTAAGGAGGACAAACCCTAAACATTTTAGGAATGTAGAAGTAAAGAGAGAGAAGTTTGCATTTGCAAACAGAGCATTCATGGTGGCTAAGGAGTTGTGAATTGAGATACATTGCAAAATTAGTTAGAGGAGAATAGAGGAAAGGAATTAGAGCACATAAGAGATACATCTAATCAGTGAGGATCAAGTACACATCATGAAAGAGGTAATATGTTATCTAGCAGTAGAATGCTAACTATAGGGTCATTTTTGTGACATTCTAATAGGTTAATCATTTAAATCTCCTAATACAATAGTCTTAATAGGATTTTGTAAATCCTTTAACATGGTGCTTACTTCATTTTAATTTAAAGTCCTTTTACTAGGCACACTTCTAATAGGGTGTTGAAAATATTTAAAAAGGGTAAGATCTAACAATCTTGTAAGCTCTTAACAAGGAAAACCTTTCATAGGGTAGATCATGTTTCATGATCCAACATTGTAACCTTCGTTGGATACACTTTATTTTTGTAGTAGTGAAGATTTGTGGGTGTCATCCCACCCCTATTTTATCTTCTTCTTGGAATTTTTTTGGGTAACAAAATATTCTATGTCATACATGTTTTGAATGTTATTTACTTCAAGCTGTGGATGTATATACTTAATTTGGTATTTCGGTTTACATGCACAATTTGTGAGATGGATGTGTGGTGAATGATTTTTAGGTTAAAGTTTCAAGTACTGACTCACCACCACCCCCAACCCCCACTCAAAATTTACTTCCCCTATTGTATTTCAAAAAATTGGTATTAGAGCTCATCTCTCTAAAGAGTAAAGCTTTGCAGCTTTGAGGAAAGATATTGGAGATGGAAGTCTATAAGTTGGGAAAGACTATTGAGAACCAAAATATTGAAATATAGCTTGCCCTACATCAGCTAAATGAAGCAAGATATAAGGTAAAGTGATCATTGAAAAGAAGGAAAGAGATAGATATTGAAGAGAATGACACACATTACCAAGAGATTGACACCATTAAATTATTTACAGACAGAAACACAAGTGAATTTGATGCAACAATTGCAGATCTGATGGAAAAGAATGGAGCCCTAGCTAAAGAGGTAAAATATCTCAAGATAGAACAAGAATTCCAATCAAGATTTCTATATGAGGTGACCTAAAATAAAAAGAATGTTGAAGAAGGAAAAGTCATGATTAAAGATGACAAAAGAATACTAACCAACATATTGGAAGAGAAAATATCAGAGGTGAATAGGACGACACACATGTAATTGGAAACATTGAATCAAATGATTATTGGAAATCATGAATTGGATGGAAAGGATATTGAGATCACAACAATGAAGTTGCAAATGAACAATTGAGAAATTATCTGAAAAGAGAAAAGAAATTTGCTAAAAGTTTCGACAAACCTAATGAAGTCATTAAGTATTTTGAGAAATTGATGAGATCTCCTAGATCCAACAGTAATACTAATGGATTAGGTTATCTTAATAATAAAGAAGGATAAAAATCTAAAAGTGGTGAATAATGGAATGCCAAGGGTAAGAACTAAAAATATACTTATCATAATTGTGGTAAGATAGACCTCATACTACCAATGTTTGTAGAAGCAGGACTACAAATTAGAATCTTTAGAAGAAGTTTATGAGCCATTGCCACAAATGCAAAAAGCAAGGACATAATGCACATGAATGCAAAACCAACACCATAAGCACAAAAATATTTGAAAGATACTTCTATAATGGTTAGAAGTATGGACATAGAGCATATGAATGCAGATCCAAGCTCAAATGGTCATCAAACAAGAAGACAAAGGTAAAGCACATTGGCAATTCTGATAATTGGGATTATAATACAATGTATAGTTGTCACTATTGTCAAGATTATGGAAAAGTTCTTGAAGATTGCATTAGAACACATTTTTGAAGTGACTACAAAAGATGGTTGAGTCAAACTACATGTTTTAGCTCCTTAAAGACTGGTCACATAAGCAAGAATTGTCCAACAAGGTCAAGAGCACCAAGAATTGAGTTCAACAAAGGAAAAGGAAAGGCAAATGTTGAGAATTTTAGAGATGATATGAACAAGACATGGAAGAGAAAGGAAGATTGCAACATATCAAGTTTAGATGGGATCTTTTTACCCAATGGGTCAGGTGATCACACCACCTCTGATTATGAAATCAAGAGGTATGCATGGCACTAATATTTCAAAGTTCAATTATATATCAGTTCCAAGGATTTAGTTCTAAAAATATTATATTTTCATCAAGAAAGATGAAAAGTGTTGTTTAGAATCTGGAAGAGATCTTTAAGTTTTGTGAAATTTTCATGTTACTACCAAGCATGAAAAGTTTCACTATGGTTGCCAAGTGAAATCTAGTTAATGTCAAGATATTGTAAGTGATAGTGTTGACCAAACTTGTAGTAGCATCCAAGCTTGGAAAATACACGGAAGCCAAGTGAGTTGAAATTTCTATTCAAGTCAAGCTTATTATTCTATAAGCATTGAGCATTAATTGTAAAGTTTTAAGGTCTATATGATCAATTTTTAACTCACTTGACATCATTTGAATCTAGAGGGAGCATGAGGAGATAAAGGAAAATTGAAGAGATTATTCCAAGAATTTGCAGAGTGAATTCAACCACTATTCTACACCATTCATAAGATTTGTGAAGGTATTTATCATGTTTTGAGCTACACTATTTGAATTTGTGCAAACCCTAGGTATTAAATGTGACATCTAGTTCTTTTTTTGCTAAGTTCAAAGAGGGAAAGGATTTTTTAAATGTTTAATTAATTAGTAATGAGATTATACAACAAAATTTCAAGAAAATTCCCAAAATTTCTTATAAACAAGATCTGTCTAGTGTGTTATCCTTGATACCACCACAAGTCTTAATGATTTAAGATGTCAGATGTTGTTACACATATAAGGTGGGTAGCATAGGTGACATCGAAATTAAAGACCTATATGGAAAACTATGTGAGAATGGTGTACTAAAAGAGGATTATGAGATTGTAGAGACAAAAAGGTTCAACCGTGCCCTAGAATTTCCAAATAATTTTAAGATAGAATGGATTAAAGATTGTTTTGAGTAGAATTCATGATGATATTGTATGGTTAGAAGATGGACCTATCAAGATTACTAAGAAGATTATGTAGAGGGTAATAGGGTATCCAACCCTAGATAGGCCCAAAACCATGAGAAGTGAAGAAAAAGAGGTCATTGAGAAAAATATAGGGACAATGTGGAACAAGAGAGGTATGAGAGTTAATACCATCACACATCCCATAATTTATTTTTTAGTAAGGATTATTTCACACAAATTATTTCATCAGGTAGGTTGAACAATGTACCGTGTATGTTGTTGACATAGGCTACAAGATAGTGAAGAAGGATCATTCTTATGACCTTGTCGAGCTTTAGTTGCAAGAGTTATCAGAAAACCTGGGAGCCATAAGGAAAACCAAGAGTACACAATGCAAGTTTGGATCAATAATTGTATGTATAGTTTTCTATGTGCATAACACATTTCCTTCCTTTGGTAAAATTGCTTGGAAGACAAACAGGTCTATTGTAGTACAAATAGGTGAATTCATTGAGCAAATGACAGAGAATTTTGAGTATTATGACTATTTACTTTGAGGAATTTAAGAAGTCAATGAAACAAAAACACATGATTCCAATTTCACTAGTTGAGAAACATTTTAATGATATTTGATTTCTAGTTGATACTAATTTCACATATGTACAGGCTACAGTTCCAAGGGTAAGATGGTTAAGACCTCTAGGTTATGAGATTAATGTGGATGAGGCATCTACAACAATTATATCTTTTCTTGTAGAAGAAGTAGATAATAACGCTAATGCATTTGGAAATTATGATGTTGCAAAATCAAATATTACTATGGACTTGAAGAAAATATCTATATTAAGAAAGAAGAAAAAAATAGTAAAGAAGCTTAAACAAAAACTTGGTGGAGCAGAGGAAGATGAAGAAGAAGAAGTTGTCCCTGCTCAAGCACCACTAGCCCTAACTAAGGTCAAGGAGAAGATCAAGGTGAAGAAGAGGCTGAGCTTGAAGAAGGTGATAAGGTAGAAGAAGCCAGTGAATCACCTATAACTAGAGAGAAGAAGAAGAGAAAAGCTAAAATTCTAGTAGTCAACAAACTAGAAAAGGTTGCAAAACCCAAGCCTATAGTTTTAGCTACCAAAACCAGCACAAGAGCTACTCCTAAGAAAGCTCAAGAAGTGGAAAAGCCAAAAGAAAATAAGGCTAGGAAAGTTGTAGATGATGACGAGTATGAGAAGAGACCAAGGAGAAAGTACATTTTTCCAGTTGAATTAGATGAGGGGAGGACATAATCTAATAATAATAGACAATTCAAAGTGATAAATCATAGTTCTTTTGATTTGGATAATCTATGTGAAAATATAAAAACTAGTGCAGATTTAAGTGAATTTTCACATATTGAATTTGATAAGCTTGGAAAGCTAGAAATAGATAAGGTAGAAGAGTTAGTATATGCCATAATGGTAACATTTAAGATGACTCCAATTGAGATTCCCAACTCTCTACCAAAGAACTTATATGATAGAGTTGAGAAAAGATGGAAATATAGTCTCATAGTAGAGAGAAATCTATGTGATAATAATAGCCAATTCAAAGTGATAAATCACAGTTCTTCTTTTGATTTGGATAGTCTATGTGAAAATATAAAAACTAGTGCAGATTTAAGTGAATTTTCACGTATTGAATTTGATAAGCTTGGAAAGCTAGAAATAGATAAGGTAGAAGAGTTAGTATATGCCATGATGGTAACATTTAAGATGACTCCAATTGAGATTCCCAACGCTCTACCAAAGAACTTATATGATAGAGTTGAGAAAAGATGGAAATATAGTCTCATAGTAGAGAGAAATATAGAAGAAACTACAGTTGCAAGAGTGATGCCAGATTTAGATAAATATGAGATGAAAAAGGCCATTGAGAAGTGCACAAGAAGATTTTCTTCGAAGTATTAAGCATTCCATATCTCACAAAATAAAATTGAAGATGTTATTCAGTAGAGTACACAAATATGCAAGGTAATTTATGGGTTGACAACACCTAAGGCAATTGAACACACACTTGTTGAAGTAGGTGATGAAAAACGTGAACAAGAATCAAGTGAGGTTACTACAATTGATATTGAGAAAGATGCACATATAGAAGGCACTAAGACAAATATAGATACACAGGAAACAACTAAAGATGAGCATAAAAAAAAATAGAGTATACCAGATATACACATGTCAAGTGCCAATACACAACATGTGAAAAAAGTAGACACTAAAATTATACATATCAATGATGTTTTTGGCAATAGAACATCAATCCCCTAACAGAGGGACATGGAAAAAATATTGCTAGAGGTCATCACAAAGGTAAAACTATGTAGTAATCCTATATTGGTGAGTGTAGATGAACTTAAGAAGGAAAAGAAGACATAAATAGAGGTGGAAGCACAAGACATATCAAAAACCCCTCAAGCTACTATGGTACAACCTACATTATCCATTGTAGTGTATAAAAGAAAAGAGCCATCGATGAAACATAAGAAAATTGGTGCACATTGTGTTAGTACGAGAAGTTTCTATAGATGTACAGATAGGAAAACAAATTCAAGGTGTAATTGAAATTAAAAAGCAAAAGAGGAGAGGACTAAAGTGTTATACTTGACTACAAATCCTAAGGAGAAATTAGCAATAAAAATACTAGTTACTTCTCTAGAAACTGCTACTCCTCCAAGTCAAGCACTTCACAAGACGATTGTAGAATCTACACCATTGCAGTCATCAAGGCCTAGTCCTAGTACATCTATGGTAGATGAGGTTACGTGATTTGGTGATTACAACATGGATGAAGTGATTTTGTTTGAAAAGTTTTACCTTGTAACAATCACTATTGAAAAAATGATTATAAAATAGGATGCACTTGCAAGGAAAAAGTATCAAGAACTTCTCAGAAGGGAGCATAGGAAGAAGTAAGCATTGCAATCTATCAAGGATATATTTCTTGATGTGTTTAGCTTGCCAACATCTGAAGAAGACAAGCCTATCATGTAGCAATTGATCAACATTGTAGAATAGATCAATGATGTAGACCTAGATTCAAATGTAAAATTACTTGAATGGTTTGAAAGAAAGTTTCAATGAAAATTCAATGAAAAGATATCAAGTGCAATTGCACTTAGTCATGTTGAGTTAGCAACCAAGATTAATAGTGTAAAAAAAATCTTAGAGAATATTTTCTTACTTTACACCAAGTTGTGTGATACAACTTTGTTCACACAAGAAGTGCAATGCCATATTGAAAATATAGAGGGAAATATGAAGCTAACAGGTACTACACTACCCAATTTGCCAACTCAGAGTTAGAAGCACTTCAAGAATTTGATGAATTTCCAAGGTCAATTGGCAACTCTAAATGCTCAAGGTTCATCTTGCTGCTGTGTTAGCCATCCAAATAAAATCATTGGAGATAGCTTGTGATAATTGGGATGCAACTCTGAAGATAATACTTGAGGTCCATAAAACCTTCTTTGACAAACACACCATTCGTATACAACCCATGACATAAGTGCCAAAAGGTGGAGATTAAATAAAGGTGGAGAATAAATAAAGGGAGAGAATACAAGAATGCATCATAAGGAGAGATAAGTTTGGAGATCAAAAAAAGACAAACTTAGTGAGTTAGCATATGTAGAATCTACTAAGAAAGAGTATTCAGTTTCCTATTCAAAATGGAATAATCAACTCTGGGGGAGTTAATGAATTTTGAGGTATGATTGACGAGTCATAAGTTTTGCAAAATTTTGAAGTTTTGAAATTTTGTATGTAAATGGATATTATTTGAGTTATGCTTGAAAGGATAAGTTTATTCATGTAGGACCAAGTATTTTTCCACTCATGTCAAAGGGGGATATATTTAATCTCAAATTGGTTTTGACATATGACTGACAATATACTTAAGTTATTTACTTACTTCATGTCGAATAAGTAATACATGTCAAGCTTAAGGTGCCAAATAGTATATGCCAAGCAATAGATATATAGTAAGTGTCGAGTGAGTAGTAAGTATCAAGTCATGTAGATGTTGAGTGATCAATGGATGTCAAGTCATTTATCGGTCAAGTTACAACATTGAAATTGTATTTGATGTCAAGCATTAGGCACTTCAAGTATCAAGTAATATAGTTTTGAGATAACTATTTTTAATGGAACAAACTACTATGTAAATTTTTTTGGAGACAACTTAAGGATTGTTTTTTGATCTTAGATGATAAGGAAGAAACTTAATTGAGAATCCATATGCAGTACATGCAACTAATCAGAAAAAATGGGAAGGATTAAGCAACATAATGGGTGAATCACATTGTTGATTCATACCTAACCATAAGTCACCTAGGTCTTCTTAAGGAACACATGTTGAAAAGCATGAATACTAATGAAATTCCTATGGGGGAATATTTTATATATGTTACTATGATGATATGTTACATTCATGACTAAGTTTTTCATTTATGTGGTATTTGACAGAAAATCAGCAAAAGGTCAAGTTGGTATGAATGACTAGTTGAATATTCTGACTACTCAAGGTTATGGGAGATACTTTTGAGTATTTGGTATATTGAGTTAATGTAAGATGAGGAAATGACAAGTCTAGAAGAAGTTATGTAAGTTTTGGTGATGTCTATTCTGAGATAGAGTTTACAGAGGCATGTTCTAGTAAACTTGTTATATCTCTTAGAAGAGTTGATATTCTGAGGATCGAGGTTGAGGACATGAAGAAGACATGTTGATGATGACATGGCTAAGTTTTATCATCATAATATTTCCTATACGGAAAGATATTCAAGTTGCATGGAAGAAGATTAATGTTATCACTAAATATAACACATTCTTAATGTGGTCCCATGATAATTAATTTAGAAGGTCTAATGACCAAATCAAGGAATTTTTTTGAAGATTCAATATAGAGGAAGGACATTTTACATTATCATGGTATGATTTACATGGTTGAATGATTAATGATAAGAAGTAGTAAGAGAAAAATGTGAAGTTGAGCATAACAATGTGGAAAGTGAAGGAAACTTCATTGCCGAGGTTTTTGCTGAGTGATCCAAGGTTTGATATTTGGATCTAGAATTCATGAATTGGTCTACAAGGTCTAAGAGTGATTGGTTCAATTCACAAAACAAAGGAAAGAAGAACATACTAGTAAATTATATGTTTGAGAAGTAAGCTCTTCTTGTAGTTGAAATTGCATGTTTGGGCAGTGGGCTCATCTTGTATACATTGTACTATAACTCCTAATAGGGTTGGCACAACTCCTAACAAGGTTGGAATCTCTTAACAAGGATTCAAAGTCTCCTAACAGGGACTCTATGTACTAAATACTATAATAGACTCCTAATAGGGTCTATCCTCTAATAAGGAATATTCATTTTAGTACATCATCTTGTGGGCATCATTCCTATCGGGGTATTCCCTCTAATGAAGGTTTTCCCTAGTCAACATATTTGGTATAATTGTCTATATGCATTTTACTAAGGTTTCTTTTTTTCTTTTCTTTTTTTTTTTTTTTTTTTTTTTTTTACTTTGGTTGAATGGTTAAGTTTGTTTAAACAAGATAAATGTTTTAATTATTGGATAACTAATTCATCTCCCCTTTCCCCCACTCTTAGTTATCTTGGTGGACTATTCTTTCCAATAGGACAAACCTTAAACTATTTAGGAATGTAGAAGAAGAAAAAAAGACAAGTTTCCATGTGCAAACATAGCATTCATGGTGGCTAAGGAGTTGTGAATTGAGATACATTGTAGAATTAGTTAGAGGAGAACAAAGGAAATGAATTAGAGGACATAAGAGATACATGTGATCACCGAGGATCAAGTACACATTAGGAAAGAGGTGATATGTTATCTAGCCATAGAGTGCTAACCATAGGATCATTGCTAAGACATTATAACTAGTGAATTAGTTAAATCTCTTAACAGAGTAGTTTTAGCAGGCTTTTATAAATTCTTTAACAGGGTGCTTACTTTATTGTACAAGTTAAAGTCCTTTAACTAGGCACATTTTGAATAGGGTGTTAATAGGATAAGATCTAACAATCTTCTAAGTTTTTAATAGGGTATACCTTTCATAGGGTAGATCATGTTTCATGATCAAATATTATAACTTTCATTGGGTACACTTTATTACTATAGTAGTGAAGATTTGTGGGTGTCATCCCCACCCTAATTTTACTTTCTCCTTGGAGGGTTTCTAGGTAACCATATATCTTATGTTATACATGTGTTGAATCTTATTTACTTTTAAGTTACATATGTATATGCTTACTTTGGTATTTCAGTTTACATGCATAGATTGTGAGATCAATGTGTGGTGAATGATGTTAAGGTTGAAGTTTTAAATACTTATCAAACCACACCCCCTCCTCACATCCCTAAGAATTTACTTTCCCTAATGTATTTCCCACAATATTGTGCCAATAAATAAACAATATAATAATAGCAATCTATAATTTAAATATTGTACTAATATATTATTTAGTATTAAATAAAAAATAGAGCCCATTATTTCTTACTATTATATTATTTTGATATGTTGCATTCATGAATCAATCAATATAAATTGCATATGTTGAATGTATATATCATCATATTTATTGTAGAAATTAAAATGTTTAAACAAAAATAAATTATTATAGGACTACAACAATAAATGGAATTAAAATGACCAATTTTAAGAACTAAAAGAATCCCTAACACTAAGAATAGGTTCTAATGAGATATTCAATAAAAGAATGCATTCAAATATAAATAAAACACAATTTATTTACTATTTATTTATAATTTTAGCTTAAAAATGTTACATAATATAACATCCTAAATAGACTGGCATAATATAATCTTTGTAATCTTCAATAAACATTAATGAACTAAAACATACATTTGTAATAAATAAGGTGAAAAGAATAAAATCCACATTATCAATTTCTAAAATTAGAAAACTACATAGCACTATGGTAAACATCATACACTAATGAGAAAATTAAGCTTGGAAAAAATAAGTCAACTTTGACTATTTAACACTTTTAGGGTGCATTTGGTTGCCGGAATAAGAATATGAGAAGAGGAATACATGTTTTGGAATTATTATTCTAGAATAGAAAATAGGAATATGTATTCCTATTCTCATTTGGTTCAATCGGAATTTGATGGGGAATTCATCAATGGAGAAAATAGTCCAAAAATGCGTTTGAGTGGCAAAATACAATCAGATGTCAAAGTCATGGACCCAACAACCCATCAAATTGGATTTATTAAAAACTATTCTTATTCCATCTATATTTAAGAACTCTACTATGTTCATTTTGGGCCAAATCAGGATAGGCAATTCTAACTCCAATTTTTTATTTTGCAAACAAGAGTCAAATTGATGAACAGAGATAATTAGATTTTCCTATTCTTACCCAATTCCTACAAATAATAAATTAAACGATGAGCTACTAAAGATCCAACAAAGTGATATGTACAGTCAAACATAGGATTGTCATCTAGCATTCATTTAAACCGTACATATACAGTTGAGAAAAATTAAATATCATATAAGGGCACTGATTTGACAGGCTATATATAGAATGCCATTATAGGAACATACAAATACTTATTTCTCTTACTGTCCCCAGTCGAGGCTTACAACCGTAGAGCCTCCATCCACCACAAGATTATGGCTGCTAACATATTTAGATTCATCATTGGCCAAATAAAGAACAACCTCTACAATGTCCTCTGGCTTAAGTATCAATCCAGTCAAGTTCCCTACGCTGCTTCCCCAAGCCTCAACTACACCCTTATCTTTGTTTCCCAAAAAGTCCACTAAAATGTCTGTTGCAACAAGAGAAGGAAAAACACAATTGACCCTGATACCAAATTTCCCAAGCTCAGCTGCACCAGTTTTGGTGAGATTTGAAACACTGGCTGATGAAATTATGCACCCTTTTTGTTGGGTATCATTACACAGGCAACGTGTTTACTGTCGTGCATTACTCCTCTTGCGTTAACATTCATGTTCAAATTGCTCTATATCATACTCTGCAACTCTACTTTTATTGTCATCTGCACTTCCTACTATTGTCCTAACGTCTTTTCTTTGCTCAATGTTCTCTTTATAGGTTTTTGGTTGATGATTGGTTACAACTACTGCTAGAAAAGCTAGAGAGGAAGTAGAGAAGCAAAAAGAGCTACCTTTCTGTTCATATTAGAGTTTTGCTATGTTTTATGTTTCAGCATTCGACCCATCTAGGCTTTATTTAGGACTATTTGTAATTACTATTTTTATATATATTATGATTATTATTTCAATTAGTGCTGTTATATTATGGGATATTCTGATTTAGGACTTTTTGAAATTAAGAAAGGGGTAGGTTAACTATTTACTGTTCCTGTTAGATATTTTACAACATGAATGTTTGGGTCAATTCTCTTTTTTTTGTTTCTTTTTTATTTATAAAAAATAAAAAATTTATTATAAATAATTATTTACCTCTTTCATGTTGATATACGATTGCTACTATCTTTCTTTTATATATATATATATATATATAGAGGGTAGAAGAGACTTTTTGAGACTATATTTTAATAATATATATGCTAGAACAATTAAAATCTTGATAAAATAATTTAAACTAATATAAATAATGTGTTAATAAAATCAAATATTTAGCAATACCACTCTATAATTTGAATATTAAATAAAAAATTAAATCAATAATAAGTAAATTTTGTAGTTTTTAAATTTTTATTTGTATTCATAAATCAATCAATATTTAAATTGTATATATTGAATGTATATATCATCATATTTATTATAGAAACTAAAAAGGTAAAACAAACAAATTTTATTATAGAACTACAACAAGAGCCTACAATGCATTCATAAATTGCTAGCCTCTCATCAAAGAGATCTAGGCTTGGTCTGATTACCTATTTAAAAAACAAAACAAATAGAAATTCAAATATCAATTCCAAGAATTAAAAGAATCCCTAACCCTAACAATTGGTTCTAATAAAAAATTAATCTATAAAAACAATTATATGTATTTACTATTTATATATAATTTTATCTTTAAAATACTTACATATTAGAACATCTAATATAGAATAACATATTATAATCTTTGATAAAGATTAATGAACTAAAACATATAAGTTTTATATAAATAAACTCAAACAAATAAAATCCACACTATCAATTCCTAAATTAGAAAACTAAATAGGGTCGTAGCACCCCATCAAATTCAAGAAATGATAAATTAAACCATTAGTTGGAAATTCAACAAAGTGTACATTCAAGCATAAGATTGTCTTCAAGCAAAACAAAAAGAATTTCAACTATCAATTCCAAGAATTAAAAGAATCCTTAATAGTAACAATTGATTCTAATGAAAACTTAAATTATAAAAAAAATTAAATGTATTTACTATTTATATATAATTTTGTCTTTGAAATACTTACATATTATAACAAGAATAACATACTATAATCTTTGATAAAGATTAATGAACTAAAATATATAAGTTTTATATAAATAAAACTCAAACAAATAAAACCCACACTATCAATTGTTAAATTAGAAAATTAAATAGACTCCATCAAATTCAAAAAATGATAAATTAAACCATTAATTAATTAGAAGGTCTTCTTCTATGAAAATCCAACAAAGTGGTACATACAAGCATAAGATTGTCTTACATTTATTTAAAACGTAAATAATTGGTAAAAATTAAATAAGGGTGTAGGCTATATACATAGAATGCCATTATAGGAGCATACACATACTTATTTCTTGTACAGTCCCCAGTCGTGGCTTACAACCGTAGAGCCTCCATCCACCACAAGATTATGGCCGCTAACATATTTAGATTCATCACTAGCCAAATAAAGAACAGCCTCTGCAATGTCCTCTGGCTTAAGTATCACTCCATTCAAGTTCCCTACGCTGCTTCCCCAAGCCTCAACTACACCCTTATCGCTGGTTCCCAGAAAGTCCATTAAAATGTCTGTTGCAACAAGAGAAGGAGAAACACAATTGACCTTGATACCATATTTCCCAAGCTCAGCTGCACCATTTCTGGTGAGTCCTATTACGGCATGTTTTGAGGCCGTGTATGCATAAGGTGTAACGCCTCCCATAATCCCTGAAACACTGGCTGTTGAAATTATGCACCCTTTTTTGTTGGGTATCATTACACGGGCAGCGTGCTTAATGCCGTGCATTACTCCTCTTGCGTTAACATTCATGGTGCGTTCAAATTGCTCCATATCATACTCTGCAACGCTACTTTTATTGTCATCCGCCCTTCCTGCATTGTTAAACATAATGTCAAGATGGCCGTGCTTTTTCATGGCCGAATCTAATGCTGCCCTAACGTCTTCTTCTTTGCTCACATCACAGTGAATATAAGTTGCCCATGGTGACAGAGATTCTGCAAGCTTATTACCAGCATCATCTGCAATATCTGCAATTATGACTTTGGCTCCATGCTTAGTGAAGAGGCGAACAGTGGCTTCTCCAATTCCATGTGCTCCGCCTGTGATTATTGCAACCTTCCCTTCCAATCTGCATTTCAAAACCAGACCCAGTAATCATCTGGAAACGTCCATTAATTGAGTGGCAACTGGCATATTTAAAATCTATAATGTCATGTAATTGATAAAGGTTGTGGTATGCGCATTTATTATTTTATTTAACTAGTGAAGTTTAAATTCTAAATATATGGTAGAAATCACCAAGTGGGAACACGATCCAGTTAATATTAATAGAATGAATACTCTGACTAAAACGATCCTTTTCATTGGAACATCAACATGAATTCAGTGCAACTTTCTTTTGAGGACTTCTTTATGGCTGAACACTGGAAATCATTTGTGAAAGACCATTTCACTGCCTAGAAATCTAATTTTATTTAAAATCACTTTTACATTAAAAACCTATTATAAAAGATCACTAGTCACAATTAAAAATGTTATCATAGATATCCTTCTGGAACAATAAATTAAAAACTCTAATCCCATAGTGGATACAATGATGTAAAACCTTAAAAGTAAACGAAAAACAAAATTATAACCACCAATGAATGAAATCTGTAATACAAGGAAACCAAAATTGAAAGGAGAAGGAAATTAGCTAACAACCTTCCCTCTACTCCAGTTGTAGGCATTGTTCTTCCTCTGATAGGATTATATGAGAGTTCTAAGTTTTACCGGAGATGCTACACAGCTGAACCATACAAAGACAGTTAGAACAAGTATTGTAAACTAGAAGTTATTCACTCGTGTTGAAAATGAATGAGATCAGTATCGCATGAACGAAAGCTCTAGGAGGATGTCTATTATAAATTTTGAAATGGTGGTCTGAGTAGGTTGAACCATTTATGAGAAGACTACAATTTTAGTTGGAAAGGAGCATACCGAATTAAATTGTGGTTAATCTTGGTTGCTGTCTATAGAAGAAAGTCACACCGCCAACATCCTAATCAAAGCTTCTATAGATATTTTCAAAAATCAACTTTTTCCGTGTCCCCTATCTCTTTAATGCCCACAAATGTAGATGAGAGATCATGTCCATTCAAAAGAAGAAGATAGCTGCTCAACTTCAAATAACTTATAATCACATGTCTCACGAGTACCCTGACCTTACTTCTCAGATTTCTAACTTTGATGTTATAGCTATGGTTGGATATTTTCATTGTCATCTGCAAACCGATGTTATACTTGTGTTTAAACATTTTCTTTTTAAAATATAATTGCAATTTTATCATAATAAAAATACTCAAATTTCGCACAGACATATATTTAAAGCTTGACATTCTTTTTTACATTTGAAAAATATTTTCAATAAAAATCTTTTGAGTATAGTTAAAGTTAATCTTAACATTTCTATTATGAATATCTTAAAGAATTATGTTTCCTATTCAAATAATCTTTCTTTATGATATAATTATTTAAATTTAGTTTCTACAACAAGTTAAATTGTGATATTGTTAGATCAAGATTTGTTTGTGTAGTTTATGTGTCAAATTCTCTAACCCATATTTCATTTGTATAGATTCGCAGGAATCCATCCCTTATGGGAAGTTATGACAATTCAACTAGCATCACCAAGATGCAATGATTGTTAATTGTTCCATTGATTCCCAAGAAAGAATCATTGTTCTAAATTGCTACCCATGAAACATGCGTCCATGAGTTTGACATAGACAACACATAGTTGAATCTTGATAGAAATATTAAATATTTAAAAATTAAATTGAATAAAGATAAGGCAACATAGAATTTGACTAATAAAGTACATTGAATATAATTAGATTATTTTTACATAAAATTTTGGTTAACTAGTATTGGTAGATTAAATTCTTTGCATATTAATTTAAAATAAAAGAAAATAATAATATGTTATAAACTATTAATTTTGTGTCGATGAAAATAAATATAACTTATTGTATATTCTCTTCATGAAAGACAAAGGAACATCTCTCTCTCACATAATTATACATATTCATTTTATTTTATTTTTTGATGGAGGGTTTAGACCTGGGAAGTGAGGCACCAAATCTCTTGGCTTAGAGCCAAGGACTGTGGGGCATCATGCATGCTGTCAAAAAAGTTGGTCTTCTAGCTTCAGAGCCTTGCACTCTATAACACTTGATCTTTAGTGGACTCTTTGTGAACCAATTAACTTCACCAATAGACCAAAGACCCATTGACATAGTGATTGTTTTGATCATTATAACAATCAATTTTTTAAAAAAAATGTAAGTTCACATTGTAGATGTGAAAACTAATGTATTTCCTATAAGCATACACAGTTATCCGACCAAAAGTTAAAAACGATATACATACTTATTGATTATTCATGACACCATTTAAAGTCATTACAAAATACATTTTCTACCCATCAGACATCTTGCATTTTGTGGCTTAGTACATGCTGGGCATCATTTTCATGCTGAAATATAAATGTTTTATCCTTCCCATTTGCTGTCCTACTTTAACAATTGATGTTTCACTACTGTAATCTCCGTTACCCTCCGTTACCCACGACAATCAATTAGATTACTTCTACAGTATCCCTAACTTTTATTAGTCTCCAACAACGTTAAATAAGTTATTATGTTGTAGCTGAGTAATGTTACAGTAAAATATGTTTGAACGTTGAAGTTCTAGCGTTTAGATGCATATTTTGTATAATTTAATGATGTAAGACCCATTGATAATAGACATTGCACGAAATAGACATTTTCTGCTCAAATCTGTAGCCTAAAAAACTAACTCCTGATAAGGTCCCATGTGCTCCTGTCACACCCATATTAATTTCAACAAATTAAATTCAAATATATGATATCAAGGGTTAGCAAAACAGAGCTATCCAAGAAATAAATGATGTACCGGTAAATGTCGAGCTATTCCAAGTTGACTTGTGTTTTTATGGTCGAAATTGCTGAAGAATACTTTCACGCCTAAGAATGAGTTATCTCCTTATAAAAATCACTTTGCTTTAAATCGTGCCCCAATTGAACGTAATTTTAGCATGTAAAATATCAGGCCCTGATGGCAGTCACATAACTCCAGCCATCAATAAATTAGGAAGATGCAGAAATATTTTGAGAGCCATTAAATCCTGATTATATATACAATTTAATAACAGATAAATAAATAATTGTTTTATTGGAATTGCTAGAATAACGCACTTTGAGAGTATTCAATCTTAATTGCATATTATAAAAGTATACAAAAACAAATACTAAAATTAACTATATGGTGTAGGATTGGGGTTAACTTATTTAGATTTTAAATAGATTAGATATGAATTTGGTTTTATGTCATTATTAGAGTTAGGCTCAAAGTCTAATTTATTGGAAAAGATTTTAGAAGGTATTGAAAACATTTTTTTAAGGACAAGGGTTCAATTTCTACTTATGATTTAACAAAGCGTAATGTTAGGTTAATGGTGTATTTATTAAGATAGATAGATTTATATTTTAATAGAAAGATACAATTTTTAAGCTATACAATATATCAAATTAAGTTAGGATTCACATTATCTTTAAGGTTTAGGCCATAGTTAAGGTCACATTGTAGTTACATTATGATTAAAGATTGGATTAAGGTTTAGCCTAGAGTTAAGGGTCTAGGAAAATGATTAAGGTTAAAAAGAGGATTCTAGATATAGTAAGGATTGAGATTATGGTTAGAGTTAGGAAGGGTAGCTCTAAGAGTTGTGAGAATATATTGGCCCTACAATACATTATTATAATATAGGTGAATAGATGCCTATATTATGTATTATGTTGACATTATAATAATTTAATTTATTTTAAATACATAAACAATTGTTATCATTATGAAAATAAAAAGAAGTAGAAATTAATTTAGGATTTCTAAATTCTAAATCTTTTTATGTAAAAAAAATTAAATTATAAAATTAAACTATAAATTAAAACTAGTGTGTGTGTGTGTGTGTGTGTGTGTGTGTGTGTGTGTGTGTGTGTGTGTGTACATACATGCATATACATACATACATATACATATGTGTGTGTGTGTATGTAAACAATTTTTCTTGTATCAGTTCATTTTTATCTTTATAATTAATAATTAAAAAGTAGAAATAAAGTAAAAATATAGAAACAAATATGTATAACATAGATTTTAAATTTTCATCTTTCTTGTAAATTATTTTAAATTTTTAAATTATGAAAAATTCTATTTCTAATTTGTCAAAATGAATCAAATAAATTAAAAACTAAAATCTATAATTAAATGTAAATTATCTATAATAATTTTTTATTTTTACTATAAACAACATGGTAGATGGTGGAAATAAAAAACTACCCTAAATTTAAATCATTTTTATGTAAAAAATTTAAACAATAAAATTAAACTATAAATTTAAAAATAAAATGTAGATAAAAAGAAAATCTTTCTCTATCTATTGAAGATATGTAAACTACCTTTTTTCATGCATTTTAATTTTATCTTAATAGTGACTAAATATTATGGAAAAAAAAAAGTTAATAAGCCCTCTACTCTACAAAATGACAAAGTTTACGAATAACCCAAAGAAAATAGTAATAAAATGCAGACCTAGAAACAAATATTCCCTATTTCATTATGTGAATCAGCGCTAGGAGAAGAAAGTAAGGCATTCTAAAAACTAAAACTAAATTTGTAGTACTCTCCTCAGATTAGCATGAACAACGAATATTCAAATCAACAAAAAAATCAAAAGGCTTTGAAACTCTAATACGACTTCATGCTCAACAAATCATAGTCATCCACCAAATCTAGAATAGCAAAAAAAAAAATGGATGGCAAATTGTTCAAAATAGGATGAAGTATAGACAACACACACTATCATATAATAGGGGAGACGAAATGGACCAGCAAATGAAGAATCAAAAGGGTTTCTTCAATAAAATGAAATATTCTAACATCAAAGATGAAAACCCTAGATCGGGGAACTTTGACCAAAATAAACAATTATATTATCCCAAATCAATTTATGAGCCTAACAATATACCTTTAGGTCCATCAACAGTTAAAACATGGGTACAAGAATAAAAATATGAATCTCAGGTCTCCATTCTTAAAAATCATGTAGAGAAGCAAGCCAAATCATTAGGAACTGGGGCATATATGCCCCCACCAAAAGAAGCATCATGAAGAAAGTAATCCAAGTGAAGGAAGGAACCCCAATTTAAGGCATTCGGCCAAAATCAAGAATATTGACACTATAATCATCAGTAACATTCATAGTGAAGCGAAATGGAGGAAATGTGTTGAGAAAGGTGTTTATGCATATTCGAATGGGCCAATGAAATTCAGAAGTAAGTTGGAATGGAATTTAGCCAAGAGGTGTGGTAAAAAGGTAAGTAACATAACCCTCTATGCTAGTAAATATTGGTTATAACAATTCCAAGATGTAGAATCTAGAAATGAGATTTATCAAACTATTTCTATAAGGGGAACCATATTAAATTCACAACATGGCAACCTAACTTCAATGAAAATCATAATAAATACAAATAGGCAATCAAATAGATGGAAAGTGTAGACATACCATCAGAACTAAATGAGATCAACATTATTAATAAAATAGGAAAATCATTAGAAACCCTCATAGGAATTGAACATAGTAAAATTAAAACTACCAAAATAAGAGTCTTAGCTAAAACAAAACTAAGCAATATAATAAAATGGAAAATCATAACAAACAAATCGATATACAACTTAATATTTACTAAGTATGCAAGAGAAATAGACAAAACCAAGGGTACAAACTTTAAAAATATTCATATCAAGAACAATCTAAAAGAAAGTCAAATGGAAAGAAAAAGAAAGAACATTAGAGAAGGAAAACAACCAAACCATGGAAAAAATAGAGACATTCAAGGAGCTTCAGTAGGAAAGATTGGAAAGAGAGGAAAAGAAGGAAAGTGGATGGATGAAAAATATGAGCTATCAACATTCTTTAGAAAAATTTAGAAAATGTAAAGATTTTAGAATAGAGAAGGACACAATAGAATAAATGGAACTCAATGTTCAAAAAATAAAGAATCTCTCACATGAGATTTTGTTACTATAGAATGATCTAGGAGATCAATGTATTTTAGCATAATTTTTTCATACTAAACATAAAGGTAAGAAGATGTTGATAGTAGACATAGAGAAGGAATAAAAAAATAGAGGAAACACTCAGAGCAAATCAATAGAAGAAGAGACATTAGCAACATAGGAGGGGAAGCTTGGTAATAATTAGGAAGAATAGGAGAACTATAGAGAAATAGAATCTAAGAAAGAAATGAATCAAGAAGAAGCCCAAGTATTGGAGAAGTAAGAACAAGAGCTTAGTATCCCACTAGCGAAATCAACACAATGGAGCAATATTAATATCAGGAAAAAAGAAAAAAAGAAGAGTTACAGATTTTGCAAGACTCCAAGCAATGGTAAGGACATGTTTGACCAAAAAAAGAAGAAAGAGGGAAAGAAATAGATAAAAGGAAAACATTCTCAGAAACAATGTAAGTTAGAGAGGAAAGAAGTATGTAAGAAAAAATACAGGAAAATCAGAGTGAAGAACAATCAATATGGGATGAGTTCGAAGGTGTAGTGGAAAGTTTCAATTGGGAGAATGGAATTAAGGAAAATAATTTTGAAGAAGAGGAGAAAACCCTAGAGGAAGACGATTACCAAATGAATAAATTACCACTCAAAGAAATATTAGCAAAAGATAATCAAATAATAGAAGAATCAGATATAGCAGAATAAGTAAACAAGCAACTAAATCTAGAAAATATGGGTATATCAATAAATCAAGAAGGGTTAAAGACACATAACTATGGAAAACCCAAAAAAAAGTGAGGAAGAAAATCACTAAAAGAATTGAGGGAGGCTGTAGGATACGTAAAGGAACAAACTAAGATCTTTGAAATCCTACAAGGTGGGAAGGGGAAGAGCCTTCCCAAGGAGCAATGAAAATCACTACATGGAATGCTAGGGGCCTAAATTCTCCTAAATGCTTATTAAAGTGTAAAATTACACTATTTAATTCAAAAATTCTATTAATTCGAGAAACTAAGTTAAGCAGAGAAGAAGGAATAAAATTAGGCCAAAAACTAGGACCATGGAAATTTGAATTTAAACCATCACAAGGAGCCTCAGGAGGACTATGAATTATATGGAATACCCAAAAAGTCAACATAGAAGGCATATCTACCCATACTAATTGGATGGGAACTAGAGTTACTAGCACAATGCCAAATTTCCAGATGATAGTAATAATTGTCTATGGGCCTATTCAAACAACAGATAAATCAGCAGTTTGGAATGAGATTGATTCAATTTTTAATATAGTACCAGATGAATATCATCATAGGGGGAGACTTCAACGTAATACTAAAGAAAGAGGAAAATATGGTGGGATAAAGAAAATATCTAGATCTATCAAAGATTTTAGAGAATGGATAGGAAAGAATTCTCTGATAGATATCCCCACCAAAAATGGAACATACACTTGGAAAAACAAAAGGAAAGGCTTTTACTACATTGTAAAAAGACTGGATAGATTTTTCTTTAAAAGAGAGTTAAGTAACCTAAGCAGAGAGATCAATGCAAAAATTCTACCTATGGCAGGTTCAAATCACTTCCCCATAAAAATGGAAATTAAAGAATAGGATAAACCTAGTAGGAACCCATTCAAATGTGAAATGATGTGGTTTTTGGATAAAATTTTATGGAATAGATAAAAAAATGGTGGCAAGAAGAATATCTTCAGGGATCTAAAATGTTTTGTTTTCTATCCAATTTAAAAATCATAAAAGAAAAGATATTAAAATGGAACAAAACACAATTTAAAAACATATTTAAAGTAAAGTTAGATATAGAAGATAAATTGGAAAAAATAAAACAAAGAAATTATCAAAAAAGGAATGAATAATGAAACATATCATCTAGAAAAAGAATACCTTCTAAAACAAGAAGAAATTCTAGCGAAAGAAGAGATATACTAGAAGCAAAAATCCAGAGAGAAATGGCAAATAGAAGGAGACAGTAATATGATTTTTTTTCAAAATAGTACACTATATAATAGAGCACGCAATAATATATCTAAAATTAAAAATTTGCAAGGTGATCTAACAAAAGATCTACACAAAATAGTAGAATTTTTGTTGAATATTTCAAAGATATACTCAATAATTATGATACTTGTAACAAAATAGAACACAAATAAAAGTTGAAAGCTATACCTAAGATGATTACTATAGAGGAAAATAAAGCCCTTAATGAGCCATTTACACTATAAAAAATCAAAATGACTCTCTTCAACATTAACCTAGACAAATCACTCGGACCTGATGGATTCCAAGTATTCTTCTTCCAAAAATGTTGGGATATTTTAGGAGAATATTTATGGAAAGGAATGGAGGATCCCTTTTATTAGAAATAAACCACACCTTCCCAACACTTATACCCAAGAAAAACAAAAGTGAAGAACTAGGTCACTTTAAACCTATTGCATTATGCAATACAATCTATAAATTGATTTCAAAACCTCTAGCTAACTGCCTCAAAAAACATCTCCCTAAATTAATATCAAAAGAACAAATTCGGTTTGTATGAGAGAGATCTATTCTAGAGGATATATCTATTATCCAAGAAACAATCCATTCAGAAAATAAAAGAAATTAAGCATGCATGTTATTAAAATTAGGCATACAAAAAAACTAGTTTAAAGTAGATTGGAGATTCCTATGTAGAACACTTGAAGCTTTTGGGTTTTTGAAACAATGGATAAACATCATTTCTCAATGCATATCTAACCCAAAGTTTTCTCTCCTCATCAATGAAACTCCAAAAGTTTTCTTTAGCATATCTAGGGCGATCTGACAAGTGACCCTATCTCCTTTTTATTTATTTATCATCATGGTAGAATCCTTTGGTAGAGAAATCAAAATAGTGTAACTTCAAAACAAAATCAAAGGAGTAACGGTCACCAAGAATGTGGAAAACACTATGCATTAGAAATTTGATGATGATACAATATTAGTCGAAGCAAGTACAAAAAAAGAAGCAGATTACATATGTTAGTAAACATATTTTTCCTCTCAATAACACCTTCATAAATGACTCTCGAATACCCAAATAAGAAAGGAAAACTCTCAAACCAACAATAAAGTCACTTGCAATTATCTTATCGAGTGCTCTTTGACTTTCGAAATAGAGGTACAGCTCCCTCCTTTTGATTCAAAATAAATAATTCTTTGATATGCCTTTAACCCAAAAGGCAATGAAGGAACACTAACATCCTTTTATCAACATGACTGATTATTAAGATAAGGAGTAAATGAATAGTTTAACTTCCTCCCTTGGAACCTTTAGACTCCAAAAAAAATAAGTTTCCAACATGCAACAAAAGAAAAGTCAAAACTTTCACAAGTGATCGATATCCTCAAGAACATGAACCACTACAAAGTAAATAATAGCATCTATACCAAAAAGTTCAACATATAAAATTGCATAATTTTATATTAGTTTTCCATAGCTTCTAAAAATCATGTTCAAAGTTTAAAGCATAAATACTTAAAGAAAAGTTTTTTTGATTTTTTTATCTATGGAGGGATGAACCCTTTCTCATTACAAATTTGAAAACCTAAAACTATCTTCCCTTTCCTTCAAAAGTGTAGACCTATGAAAATGGGAGAAGCACCTGGTTACAATAAAATTTCATACTTTTAAAGAAACCCTACCCAACTAGTTTCCCCAGCTACCATAACTGCCTTTCACAAATCTCAATAATTAATTCTTCAAAGAATTAATTATTTTACATTATTTTTCACATGTCATATTTCCCAAGAATCCTTTCCTATACAAACTTTTCATAAAATGCCTAATAATTAATCCTTTTAAAGAATTAATTATTTTAACCTCTCTCTCTCTCTCTCTCTCTCTCTCTCTCTCTCTCTCTCTCTCTCTCTCTAAACTTTACCTTACACCACTTATCAATTTTACTTTCACGATCACAGTAAAATAGTAATAAATAATTATTTCTTTCTAGAATTAATTATGTGAGAATTCATATTTGCTGGTGTAAACAAGTATTTACTATTTACACTTACTTAAGTTTACTTTGGTTAATGCATCTTTTTATTAGTCACCTAGGAGTATGTGTACTCTTGTGAGTTTTCATGTTGACAACATAGGAGTTGCCACCTCTTTTATGCACATGCTGTCTACAACACAAGAGTTAGCACACTAATTAAGCACATGGTGTCTACAACATCTCCACTTGAGATTCACCTTGTCATTCTTATCCTCTAATCTAGAATGATGGATAAGAGGTGTGCTTAGTTTTCATGCTTATTTATCTCTTGGTTCTTTCTATACCTATTCTAGGAGCTTCTTGAGAGGCCTTTATATACAAGCACTTCTAGTGTGTTTGACACATAGTGATGTATATTGATCATACTCCTTGGTCTATAGTTGTGCTTGTGTTCGAGTTCTACAATCTTGGGTGAATCTTGCTCTAAGAAAAATTCTTACATGGTATCAAAGCTGTTGGAGAATTTCTCTTCACATAACTGTTCGAGACCATTTTTTGGCTTCAACACCTTAGCCTGAATCTAGAGTATGGTTGTCATTGGGAGCATCTAGAGCCAGATTTGACCTTTTCATTGTGTCTGGAATTTCGATTATGTGAAAATTGGCTATAAATTCAACTACCCTAGGCCAAAGCTGATTGTGAGGCAATTTTTTTAGTAAATCGACACCGAGGCTTGATTTCCAAGTTTGGGTACGATCCTTTAGATCTACAATTTTATTTTATTCAGATCTATAATTTAATTTCTCTAAATTTTTGTTACGCATTTTTGGATTTTTTGAATTTTTTTCAGCCTAGTTGGGCCAGTAGAGAAATTTTTTTTATAGGTACTTGGAAGTCACACCCTAGCCCTGCACAAAATATTCTATAGAATATTTTTTTTAAATTTTCAGGTAGTTTAGTTTATTTGAATCAGGTGCATATCAATTGAAATTCGGCCCCACTTCTCTGGTGACTTCTACAATTCTGGCCAAG
The DNA here is from genome assembly GCA_028749045.1 of Cupressus sempervirens. Lineage (NCBI taxonomy): Eukaryota > Viridiplantae > Streptophyta > Pinopsida > Cupressales > Cupressaceae > Cupressus > Cupressus sempervirens. The sequence continues at coordinate 48,405,398 of CM053789.1, read as the reverse complement.
TCTCACACAGTAGCGAGCTTTCTTTACACTACCCTTGGTAGGCTTTTCTTTTACACACCACTGCCTATGCATACGTAGTGCATGTAGGATATTACAAACATCCCAGTGGCACCTAA